>CM035420.1:146693533-146711033 GCA_020310875.1 Ceratopteris richardii | reverse complement strand
GTTACCTCGTTGTTGTGTACCCTTGAGGTAGTAAGAGTCTCTAGCTTCATGACCATCCTTTCCACAAAATTGACAACTTACCCTGTTAGGACAATTAGCATTGGAAAGTAGACTCTTGTTACATATTGTACACCAAATCTGCCTTCTTATATCCTGATTGGTCCACAAATCTTCTAATTCGCGATTAAGTTGGGCTACTTCATCATTAGCGCAACCCAACAAAGGTCGCAAGACCTTCCCTTCTGGGTGATTTTGCTGCATTCTCAATGCCTCAAGTTCTTTCCTTAGTTGCCCAATAGGGTCTAGTTCTACTGCCTAATTGAGTTGTGTATCCCCTTCAAAATGTCGCCTAGCTTCTTCAATGCATGATGCCACTGCAACAAAATCATTAAGGGTTGCATCCCATCTCAGAGACTCACGTAGCTTCTGTTGAGATGACCTGGGCAAAGCTCTTTCTATCCATTTTTTAACTAGGAAATCACCAGGAGCATGTGGCAGACATGCAACAAGTGCTTTTGTCCTAGTGTGAACTTCATGAAAGGATTCACCTGATCTTAGCCTTAGGTTCTCTGGCTGATCTAGAGCTCTTTCTAAGGAGTCACTTGGTCGAAATGTCTGTCAGAATGTCGTTTTCAAAGCCTCCCATGTTGCAAAAAGAATCCTCTCTATTCGGCAAACGTCATCCACGGCATAGGGAGATGAATCTCCTCACTTCATCAGCATCTTCATAAGCTTGTCCCTCAAAGGTAGGGAAATTGATATTGAGTCTAGAGAGTAAGTGAGAGAGATCCTCCATTGGCACCAATGTTCCCTCTGACGTATCTAGGAGGGGATCTATGTTTACTATTCAAAGGTAAAGATTATTTTTTAAGGCTCCTCTCTACACAAAGAGACTCCATATCTGCTCGAGTATGGGTCATGTACCTACTTGCAAGATGCAATAGGGAAAAAAGTAATGGAAAAAGGACTATTTACTATGCTCAGAGCCTCTCATAGAAATGGAAGTGTCCCATTGGGCATGCCAAACTGTCGAGGAGGTACTGAGGTACCCACTTTCAACAAGAGCAGGCAATATGCACTTCCAGTACTTCGCCTACTCAACGCAGGTTCTCCTTAGGGAAGTATACCCTTTCACATTCCTGTGAGCATGCACAATTGCAATAGATACACGGTTTTGTAGATACCTAGAGAGAAGATTAATGACAAATGACAATAGTAAAGGACGAAACAACTCCTTAGTTTGAATAGATGATTACAATATAGGCAACAGAAATGCTCTAAAAGTTGATGCTCTCGGTGAACATGCCATTCTAGAAGTAAACAAAATCAATACAAGAGCTTCGTCCAATACAATGAACACTACTAGATGAAGACTTGCAATGATCAGTACAAAGATATAAAAACTTGCTCCAAGGAAATACCACTGATGTAGAGGAGGTACTGGAGTATCCGCTCTTACCAAAAGTAGAGAGTGAAGATTAAACACGTCCAGTACATCACCTACTCAAGGGGGGTTCTCTTTAGGGAAGTATACCCTTTAACATTTCTGTGAGCAGGTAGATAACACGGATTGCACAGAGTAGTAACTACTTCAGAAAATATGGACAACCAATGACCAAGGAAGACCATACACTTCTTGATTCGAATCGATTACAAGGTTGGGCAGAGTGATGCTCAAAAGTGCAAGCTTAGGGCTGACAAGCCACCCTAAAAGTATTAACTTCAATACAACAGATCAGCATAAGGGCCATTGATATGCAGGCTAACTCAGAACAATACAAATGGTAGAATTTCTCAAGAGAATAGAGAGTAATCAACACACTGACTCGCAGAAAGGAAAATAAATCCAAGCTACTCTCTTACACTATAGTGCTCATAGCCCTCCACTGAGAAGTCTACCCTCTGTATCCACACTACAGAGTAGGTTATAAAATAGGCTTGAAACCACCAAGTGCAAGAGAGACTTCTGCACGTATACACGCGTCAATGTAACTCTAAAAAAAATGTACCAAAAAGTGTGTACCCAAATGAGCACAAGTCCCTTGTTTTTATAGGCCTCAATAGGCCAGGAGGGCCTTGCTGATTCTTCACGTCCACTAGTCACGCGCCGATTAATCACCCAAAATTGAAGGGGTAGGTCAATTATTCCACTTGATTTTAATTAGATCCGCAAAAATAGGTAGTCGCCGTGAATGGTTGGTGGCAATTCCACTTTCACTTTTTACCTGCAACTTTTATCTTTTTACCTGCCATCTGAGATTCTCATTTTGTGGTTTTGTTATTTCACAACGCCTTCCGAAAATTAGATGAATGACTGATCATATCCAACGAGGTTAATCCTTCCCTTGACTATCTGTGTGTATAAGCCTCTGCTTTTTTGCTCATGTTCTCTTGCAAAAGTTCACCTATTCCGGACCTCTCCATGACTAGTCTCCGACCTTCTTTGCCAGCACCTTCACTTCATTCTTCGACACACATCATTTTCTGGACAATCTTCCTTGATGTGGCACTTGTGGGAGAAGATGGTGGGGTGAGGGGGGAGGCGCTTGTGGGGAGATGGTGGGTGTGGGAGAGGATGAGGGGGTGGCTCGAGGGGTAATTAGTGAGGGGGTGAGTGTGGTGTTAAATGGCAGGGGGCGCTTGTGGGAGGGGGAGGAAGAGTGAGGGGTGAGGTGTTAGATGGCGGGGGCCGCTTCTGGGAGGGGGAGGAGGAGTGAGGGGTGAGGTGTTAGATGGCGGGGGGGCGCTTGTGGGAGGGGGAGGAGGAGTGAGGGGTGAGGTGTTAGATGGCGGGGGGCGCTTGTGGGAGGGGGAGGTGGGAGGAGGGGTGAGGTGTTAGATGGCGGGGGGCGCTTGTGGGAGGGGGAGGAGGAGTGAGGGGTGAGGTGTTAGATGGTGGGGGGCTCTTGTGAGAGGGGGAGGAGGAGTGAGGGGTGAGGTGTTAGATGGCGGGGGGCGCTTGTGGGAGGGGGAGGAGGGGTGAGGTGTTAGATGGCGGGGGGCGCTTGTGGGAGGGGGAGGAGGAGTGAGGGGTGTGGTGTTAGATGGCGGGGGGCGCTTGTGGGAGGGGGAGGAGGGGTGAGGGGTGAGGTGTTAGAAGGCGGGGGGCGCTTGTGGGAGGGGGAGGAGGAGTGAGGGGTGTGGTGTTAGATGGCGCGGGCGCTTGTGGGAGGGGGAGGAGGGGTGAGGGGTGAGGTGTTAGATGGCGGGGTGCGCTTGTGGGAGGGGGAGGAGGAGTGAGGGGTGAGGTGTTAGATGGCGGGGGGCGCTTGTGGGAGGTGGAGGAGGGGTGAGGGGTGAGGTGTTAGATGGCGGGGGGCGCTTGTGGGAGGGGGAGGAGGAGTGAGGGGTGAGGTGTTAGATGGCGGGGGGCACTTGTGGGAGGGGGAGGAGGAGTGAGGGGTGAGGTGTTAGATGGCGGGGGGCGCTTGTGGGAGGGGGAGGAGGAGTGAGGGGTGAGGTGTTAGATGGCGGGGGGCGCTTGTGGGAGGGGGAGGAGGGGTGAGGGGTGAGGTGTAAGATGGCGGGGGGCGCTTGTGGGAGGGGGAGGAGGGGTGAGGGGTGAGGTGTTAGATGGCGGGGGGCGCTTGTGGGAGGGGGAGGAGGAGTGAGGGGTGAGGTGTTAGATGGCGGGGGGCGCTTGTGGGAGGGGGAGGAGGAGTGAGGGGTGAGGTGGTAGATGGCGGGGGGCACTTGTGGGAGAAGATGGTGGGGTGAGGGGGGAGGCGCTTGTGGGAGGAGATGGTGGGTGTGGGAGAGGATGAGGGGGTGGCTGGAGGGGTAATTAGTGAGGGGGTGAGTGTGGTGTTAGATGGCGGGGGGCGCTTGTGGGAGGGGGAGGAAGAGTGAGGGGTGAGGTGTTAGATGGCGGGGGGCGCTTGTGGGAGGGGGAGGAGGGGTGAGGGTTGAGGGGGGGAATGGAGGGGGGAGAGAGGAAGAAAGATAGATAAAACAAATCACTAAGGTGGCAATAAAAGTGAAAGCAACAATTGAAAGCAACAACTGCCCGGAACACCATTATGTCCTTGAAATGGGATGGAACATTCCTTGAAGCTGCAGCCCGATGCAGCCCAAGGCATCTGAGAGCTCTCCTTTTAATCTCTTTTTCTTCTATCTTCTTCGTACTTCAAGCTCAGAGTGCCAGTGGGTTATGCCCACTGCTCACGTGCCACAAAGAGAGAAAGGAAAAAGAGAAGGGGCACTACAGACCCCCTCATCAAGCTTTTGCACCGTCCCTGGTGCAATTTCTCCCCTTATTTTACTCATTTCAATGAGATCTAGTTATTCTGCAATTTCTGAAAAGAAACATTGTATGTACAAGGGGTGGAATGCTTCCATTTTGACCTAGTTCAGATACTTCTTCACCCTGGAGATGTTGACCAGGGGAATCCTTTTACCCTGCAGATCTTCTAGATGCACTGCGCCATGTGGCAATACCTTGATTACCTTATAAGGTCCTATCCACTTGGGTGCCAATTTAGTTTGAATTGGTGGAACCTGATGCACTAAAACCATAGACCCCTCCTGAACTTCATTGGATCTCAGATACCTGTCATGCAACCTCTTGCGCTCTTCTTGTGTCACCAAAAGTTTCTGCATTGCCCCTTCTCTGTACTCTTCTAATGCCACCAATCTCTGAATGGGGGGGTCAATTCCAATGGTTTTGATTCCTATTTCTTTTCTGATGATAAACTCAAATGTTGCCAATGCCTCTTTACCATAAACTAAGCGAAATGGAGTCTCGCCTGTAGTTCCCCTCTTCGTGGTTCTAAAAGCCCAAATTGCACCAATTAGTGCTAGTGGCCAAGAGCTTTGATGATCAAAAGATAATTTGTGAAGTAGTCCAATCAAAATCTTATTGGAACTCTCTGCTTTGCCATTTGCCCTTGGGTAATAGGCACAAGATTTTTTATGGAAGATTTTGTACCTGTCAAATATAAACTGGAGCAATTGATTTACAAAATGTGTGCCCCTATCACTAGTAATTTCCAGTGGGCAACCAAATCTTGAGAAAATATGTTTATACATAAATTTAGCTACTGTTAAAGCCGTGCAGTCCACAGTAGCTTTAGCCTCTATCTATTTAGTGGCATAGCATGTGGCCATCAAAATATACTTTTTTCCTCCAGGTTGACCAGTTGGATTAATTGGTTCTATGAAATCAAGACCCCATCGTTCAAATGGAAGCCATCCGGTAGATATGACTAATGGTTGGAAATTCAATCTGGTTGGGGTGGGAGCACATCTCTGACAGATGTGGCATTCTTTTGCAAACTTGATTGCATCCTTGAAAATATGAGGCCACCATAACCCTTTGTGGATGATTCTATGAGCCAATTCTTCCCCCTTTAAGTGTCCTTCATTGTGTGCAGCCTCCAACAAAAGATTTACATCTTCTGGATAGAGACACCTTCTCAATATATCATCCTGACAGTGTTTATATAAATTTCCATTTATAAGGGAATATGCTTTGGTTTTCAAGAGCAATCTTCTCTTTTCTACAGGTGTCAAGTGTTCTGGGATCTTTCCAGTAGTGAGAACATGGAGAATTTCATCATACCAACCAGTCCGGATTGCTACTAGAAAAAGATTGCTATCTACCAATTCATCATTAATACCTGTTGCCTTTTCGCTCATTGCCGTCCTGGACACTTGATCTGCCATGTAATGCTCTTTTCCTGGCTTAATATGAATATCAAAAATAAATTCTTGAAATAGGAGTAACCATCTCCAAATCCTTCCAGCTACTCTAGGCTTGTTTATCAAATACTTCAAGGGCTGATGATCAGAAATAACGATGAAATGTACACCAAGGAGATAATGAAAGAACTTCTGAAGGGCAAATACGATAGCCAAACCTTCTCTTTTTGTTGTACTGTAATTTCTTTCAGCTTGGTTGAGTAGTCTGCTTGCATAAGAGATAGGTCTATCCACTTTGTGAGATGATGGTTGAGCTAGAACTGCACCAACAGCATGAAGACTAGCATCTGTATGCACATGGAATTCCAATGACCAATTAGGAACACTTAAAAGTGGAGCAGTACATAGCCTCAACTTTAGTTCACAAAATGTTTTGTCAGCTTCAGCACTCCATGAGAAAGGAATCTTTTTGCTGGTAAGCCTTGACAAGGGCTTAGCAATTTCCGAATACATCCTAATGAATCTTCTGTGATACCCTGCTGTAACCTTTGCAGGGTCAACGGTTATGCCTTCAGCAGATACTATGTGACCAAGAAGAGTGCCCTTAGTGACCAAAAAGTGACATTTATCAGCATTCAATTTCAAACCTGTTTTGAGACATTGCTCAAAAATTTCTTTTAGATTTTCCAAATGGTCATGGAAATCTTGAACTGCTGCCCTTCTATCTGTACCTGAAAATACTGAAAAGTCATCCATGAAAATGCGTAGAAAGGTTGTTAACCATTTGCCCAATATCAGATACATCGTTCTATTAAATGAAGCCGGTGCATTCTTCAAACCAAAAGCCATTCGAGTATAGACATAAGTGCACCAGGGAGTGACAAAGGCTGTTTTGTCCCTATCATCAGGATGGATCACTATCTGATTGTAGCCACTAAAACCATCCAAGAAACTATACAAAGTGTGACCAGCTACCTCTTCAAGTACTTGCTCTGTGAAGGGCTGAGGAAATCCATCTTGAATAGTTACTTTATTCAAAGCACGGAAATCAACACATACCCTTATTTTTCCACTATTTTTCTTCGGCACAATAACCATAGAAGAAAGCCACCTAGAATGTTCTACTGGCACAATTATACCTGCTTCTTCTAGTTTTGTAATCTCTGCTTTGACCGCCTCTGCATACTTCGGATTGAGTCGATATGGTCTACTTCTTATTGGTGCGGCTCCCTCAACTAAGGGTATCCGATGTAACCCAAGCTCTTCTGGTATCCCTGTTAGATCTTTGTAGGACCATGCAAAGACACTTTTGTAAGTAAAGAGCAAAGAAGTTACCTTCTGTAGCAAGAGAGGATAATGCCACAACCAGGATGCCAAATGGACCATTTGAGGGTTCCCTTCATCCCCCAAATTTACTTCTTGAACCAATGTTTCAGGACTGGTCTTGCTTGAGAAATCATCTCCACTATATGGAGGAGTGGATTTTAATTTATATTCTGCAACATGTTCTTTCATCCAACCTTGAGGTATATCTGCAAAAGGGAGATCTTCTCTGCTCTTAGGTTCATAATCTTCCCTCTCTGATACTTTTATATTGATAGCCTCTTCAAAGATTGTATTTTCCTTCAGTTGCTCATTCTCCAACACCTTGTGGTCTTCATTGCCCTTTTCTATAACTTCCTTATCTGCAAGTTCTTCCTCAATTTCATTTATCTCCACTATGCAACACTCTTCACTTCCCATCATCCAATTTAACAATGTATCATCTTCTTGGGGTAGAGAGGGCATTACCTGAGTATCCATAGTATATCCAGTGGTTTTTCTTGAATCAAATCGTTCTTCTAAGTGTAGTTGCAGTTGGCTATTGGTGTTTGTTGAAATCCATAGTTTATTTTTTCCCCAATCTTGCAAAGCTTTTGCTTGTCTCAGCCAAGGTCTCCCCAGGAGCAAAGGATAGGAAGTCTCCTGTGGAAGGGAAATAACAACAAAATCCAACACAAAGTGGCAACCCTGTACTATCATCCGTACCTTTTCAATAATGCCAAGAGGCGCAACCCGATGTTGATCTGCTAGTGTAACTGTAAATGGTGCCATTTTGGTGGGGTTCAAATTTAGTTTCTTCATTGTGAAATCTGGCATTAGATTGATACCAGAGCCTCCATCTATGATCACACCTGTGAGAGTTTCATCCTTTATACAAACAGATAATCTTGTGCTTTGGTAGTCTGCTAAGGGTGCAGGGGGAAAATCAACCATGAAACCATCTATACTAGGTGATTGGACCAAGTGAGCAGAGTGTATAATCTTCAGTAAGTCACTTCTTATTTTTGAATCCATCCTTATAAATTCATATAGACTAACCTTGTGATGAATACCTTTCAAAATCTGTTCAATGTTTACCTCCTGAGTGTTTTCTTGTAGACTTGTTGGTTGGCCCTTTAGAGAAGTAGTCATCTTATTATAAGCTCCTTCAATTTGTGCTTGGTCCTTCCATCCAGACTCCTTTTCTTCCTCTTTATCCTGAAATCCTTGTTGTTCATCTCTCTGGGTTGCAGCTGCTTGCCTAGCTCTAGTCATCATGGGCATTGCAGAGGATGAAACAGCATAAGTCTGAGTGGTTTTTCCTTCTTCATGTGGAGAGACTCCAATCATATGAATTGGAGTAGGACGACCTCTTGGGCAATCTTTGGTATAATGATCCTTGGCCTCTGGACAATGTTGACAAGGAGGTGCATCTTCTGGGAGGGAATACCTATTTTGCATGTGGCCATATTCACCACAACGATAGCACATCAAGGTTCTATTATATCTAGGCTTTGCAGGCCTATTCTCCTCTCTATTAGATGTATTTGAAGTACTAGCATAGTATGAATCCAAAGTTTGAGGGTTACCTCTCTGCTGTGTACCCTTGAGGTAATAGCAATCTCTGGCTTCATGACCATCTTTTCCACAAAATTGATAGCTTACCTTAATAGGGCAATTAGCATTGGAATGTCCATTGTTGTTACAGATTGTACACCAAATTTGTCTCCTTATATCCTGAGTGGTCTTCAAATCTTCTAACTCACGGCGAAGTTGGGCTACTTCATCATCCGTGCGTCGTAGTGGTGGCAAGACCTTCTCTTCTTGTTGATTCTGTTGCATTTTTAATGCCTCCAGTTCCCTCCTTAGTTGCTCAATAGGATCTAGGTCTGCAGAATACTTAGGTTGTGTATCCCCTTCAAAATGTTGCGTTGCTTCTTCAATGCGTGATGCCACTGTAACAAAATCATTGAGGGGGGCATCCAATCTAAGAGACTCCCGAAGCTTCTGCTGAGATGACCTGGGCAGAGCCTTTTCTATCCATTTTTTAACCAAAAAGTCACCTGGAGCATGTGGCAGACGTGCAACAAGTGCTTTTGTTCTAGTGTGAAGTTCATGAAAAGATTCACCTGATCTTAGCTTCAAATTCTCTAGCTGATCTAGAGCTCTTTCTGAGGAATCACTTGGTGGGAATGTCTGTGAGAATGCCGCCTTCAAAGCCTCCCATGTAGTGAAATGGCCATCTGCATATTGACCATACCATTTATCCGCAAGACCCTCCAATGTGGATGGAAAAAGTGCCAGCATTGCATCCTCTCTATTTTGGAAACCTCTTCCACGGCATAAAGAGATGAATCTCCTCACATGATCATCAGCATCCTCATAAGCTTGTCCCTTGAAGGTAGGGAATTTGATGTTTAATCTGGAGAGCAAATGAGAGAGGTCCTCCATTTGTACTGGTGTTTCTTTAGACGTATCTGAGGAGAAGTCTAGGGTTCTTCTATACCCCTCTTTTGACAATGGTGTCGCACCCAGATGAATAGATAAATTTAGGGAGGGTAGAGGGGAGGTAGACTCACTAGCCGTGGTTATTGCTAACTTGTTAAGGCTCCTTCGAACACGAAAAGATTCCTTATCTGCTCGTGTATGGGTCATGTACCTATTCGCAATCGCAATAGGGCAAAACACCTCTCACAGAAATGCAAAGGTCCCACCAGGCGTGCCAAATTGTAGAGGAGGTACTGGAGTATCCGCTTTTAACAAAAGTAGAGAGTGAAGATTAAACAAGTCCAGTACATCACCTACTCAAGGGGGGTTCTCTTTAGGGAAGTATACCCTTTAACATTTATGTGAGCAGGTAGATAACACAGATTGCATAGAGTAGTAACTACTTCAGAAAATAAGGACAACCATGATGGAGAGTGTTAATCTCCAAAAGAACAAGTTGACCTTGAATTTAGATCACCTCTATATCAAGATCAACTTTAGACTCCACCTAATTTAGAGAATCTTCACCAAATTATCAGAAAAATTGAAAGTTCTGAAAAATCAACTTCTCAGAAAAGTCTGCTGCAGATTAGTCACTCATTGACTAATCAATCCTGTAAAGTTTTTGATAAAACTTTGCACAACACTTCGCCTTGAGGTTGCGCAACTTTGCCAAGTTAAATCTCTCAAAAAGATTAAGTACACACTGAGAAATGTGTAAAACACTTTACCTATGTCTGAAAGTGCTTCTCTGCAATGGCGACTTTGACACCTGCAACTTCTTAGCACTGGTTCTCCCAAAGTAAATCCCGTTTGATCAAGATCTTTTAGCCATAGATAGCTTACCTTCCAACTTAGATTTTAAGCCCTCATTTGTGTAAAACTTTACACTGTAGACTGAGCAATGATCATTTCATTGAAGATGAAATGTGCGCCAGATTTCTCGACTCTTAGAACATTCTTACATATGAATGTTCCTAATCAAAATTCTCACAGCCTGATTACAATTAACCTCTCAAATTCTAGCCATAGATAGATTAGCTATGGACTTAGATACGTGCAAAAGGATTTCTCAAAAGATTAAACACAGAAGGAGCAGACAGCAAAATATCAGGCGCAAAAATTCTCGATTTCTCAGAAAATTTACATCTAAGTGAGGATGGACAATTCACTCACTCTTCATGTGTCTAATGACACTAATTTCTCTCTCCCTATTCTCAAAATCTCTTCTGCTCTACTTGCCCGACATTTTCCAACATATTTATAGATGAATATATACAAGTGTATGACTTAAACAAGGGTATAAGTCAGCTAATGTACATATGTGTACATATCTTTGAGTTTTCTGAAAATGTCCTTCCTTCAACCATCTGACTTTGTTTCCTTCTTGACTTCTTGACTTCATTTCTCCATAATCCTTCAATTGATGATTGTCATGCACCAACAGCTCCCCCTCAATCATTAATTGAGGTTCTTCTCTATCTTCTTTACTCCAGCCATATCCTTGAATCTTTGTAGTTTTGGTCCATCTAGACTTTTAGTCATCATATCTGCAACTTGATCTTTTGTGGGAGTGTGTATGACTTCAATCTCTTTCTCAATGACCTTCTCTCTCAGAAAATGATACTGTATTTCAATATGCTTAGTTCTAGCATGAAATACAGGATTAGCTGCCAAGTATAATGAACTCATATTGTCTCCACAAATAATAGGAGTACTCTGAATCACATCAAAAACTTTCAAAAGTGTCTTTAGCCATATTACCTCTTTTGCAGCTTCCACCATACCTTTATATTCTGCCTCTGTAGATGACAAAGCAACTGTATGTTGCTTCTTGGAACACCATGAAATCAATTTGTCTCCTACATAGCACAAGTATCCATGTGTTGATCTTCTATCATCCACATTACCTGCCCAATCTGCATCACTATATATCTTGATTCTTGTATCTGAAGTAAACCCATAGTACAACCCTTCTTTGAGTGTACCCTTGATGTACCTAAGTACTCTTTGTCCTGCAATCCAATGTTCCTTTCTAGGACAATGCATGAATTGTGAAAGCACACCAACTGCATATGACAAGTCAGGCCTTGTCAATGTAGCATAAATCAAGCTACCAACCAAACTTTGATAGAGTTTCATATCTCTGAACTCTTCTCCTCCAAACCTAGACAATTTATGGTTCACTTCCAAAGGTGTAGGTGCAACCCTGCAATCTTCCATTTTAAATTTGGTGAGCAAATTTTTAAGATACCTTTCTTGGGTTACATATACTCCATGTTGAGTATAAGAGATCTCCATTCCCAAGAAGAATGATAGGTTCCCCAAATCACTGATTTTGAACTCTTTCTCCATCTGCTTTTTGATCATTTGTATTCCCTTATCATCTGTTCCTGTAAGTATTATGTCATCAACATAAATACACACATAAATAAATCCATTTTCACTTGCTTTGACTAGCAAGCTACTATCTGCCTTTGATGCTTGAAAACCAAGATCATTCAAGAATTTTACAAGCCTATAATTCCAAGCCCTTGGGGCTTGCTTCAACCCATACAAAGCTCTCTTGAGCTTACACACATAATTTGGACTCACTTGATCTTTGAACCCATCTGGTTGCTCCATGTAGACTTCATCTGAAATGTAACCATTCAAGAAGGCATTTTTAACATCTAATTGAGACAACTTCCAACCTTTACAAGCAGCAATTGCAATGAGTGTCCTGATGGTTGTCATCTTTGCTACAGGACTATAAGTCTCATCATAGTCCACTCCATATGTCTGTGCATACCCTTTCACAACAAGTCTAGCTTTGTACCTAGACACACTTCCATCTGCAAACCTTTTAGTTTTGTAAACCCACTTACAACCAATGATTTTCTGACTATTAGATTTAGGAGCCAAATCCCATGTTTGATTCTCTATCAATGCATCATACTCCTCTTGCATAGCATCTTCCCAATTCTTCTTCCCTTTGGCTTCTTCATATGTAGAAGGGTCTTCATCTGCTTTTACCAAATAAGCATAATCTTTAGTAGTCAAGAATGAAGTGTCATAGCTATACCTTGTAGGTTGCCATTTGTGCCTAGATGATCTCCTAACTTCTGCACTTCTTGAGGTCTCTGGTTCATCACATTCTGGATCAAACCTTGGCCTCTCTTCAACTTCAATCTGCACTTCATTACTCTCACTTTCATCAAGTAATTGAACCTTTGCTTTACCTTTTCTTTGTTCCACTACTTCTTCATCATCTGCATGTACATTATATTTACCTGCATACCAAGTACCTTGCTCATCAAATGTAACATCCTTGGATACAATAAATTGCTTTGTGGATGGACTCCACAACCTATATCCCATTTGCTTATCATCATAACCAATGAATACATACTTCTCTGCCTTAGGCTCCAACTTATGCCTCAATTGAGATGGCACATATGCATATGCCAAGCATCCAAATATTCTGCAATGATCCAAGGTAGGTTTCTTACCCCACCAAGCTTCATATGGTGTCATACCCTGCAAAGCTTTACAAGGCAATCTATTAACCAAATATGTAGCTGTATTAACAGCCTCAGCCCACAAATAATTTGGGCAATTCTTCTCTTTCATCATGGACCTTGCAAACTCAACAAGAGTCCTATTTCTTCTTTCTGCTACCCCATTTTGTTGAGGAGAGTACCTGCAAGTAACTTCTCTCTTTATACCTGCATTCCACAAATAATCATTGAACTCATTTGAAAAATACTCTCCCCCTCCATCTGACCTTAGTCTCCTCAATTTTTGACCTGTAATCCTTTCTGCATATGCATGATAGTGTTTAAGTGTATTAAACACTTCTGACTTTTCCTTAATCACATAAATTGTGATCCACCTGGTAGCATCATCAACATATATAACATAATATCTTGAACCATTTATACTAAAGTCCTTTGAAGGACCCCACACATCTGTATGCACCAATTCAAGTCTTTCTGAATACATAAATCCATGCTTGGAATAGGATTGCTTATGAGCCTTACCTAATTGACATGCCTCACATCTGTATGTCATGTGTTGACCTGCAATGTTAGGCATTCCAAGCACTGAATCATTGTTAATCATTTCTTTGATACCTCTTTCATTAAAGTGTCCAAGTCTTTTGTGCCAAAGATCCAATTCTGACACCTTCTGCTCTCCATATGTGAACATAGCATGTCCAACATTTCCTTGTACCTTCAATGTGAAAAGCCTTCCTTCTTTCTTTCCTGCAATAACTTGTTTATACCCTTGACTAGGGTCTTCCACATAAACTCCATCATTTGTGAACCTTACCTCATATCCTTTTTCCACAATTTGACCTACACTGATCAAATTCTTTGGAATTGTGGGAACATAAAGTACCTTACTCAGAAGAGTGCTCCCATCCTTAGCTTTGACTGAACCAATTGACTTTACCTTATGCTTTGTATTATCACCTGTCTGCACTGTATGATTAATTGCATTATGATCTAGGTCAGTCATCAAAGCAATATTTCCACTCAAATGATTACTACATCCTGAATCAATATAGAACACTCTCATGTCCTCATGTGAGGTTTCACATGTATTCATAATGAGAGTCGAATCCTCCTTTTGATCTGATGCATAGTTGTAGTAGGTGTTATTATAGGATTGACTTTGGAAGTTTCTTCCACCACCTCTTCCAAAAGAATTCCTACCACCTCTACCTCTGAAATTTCCTCTCTGAAATCTACCTCCTCTTCCTCTTTGATTAAAGTTCTGATAATTACCATTGTTTTGATTATTATGCCAACAATCATGAGATAGATGATTGGTCTTACCACATATCCAACAAGCTCTTGCATTCTCTTTGTTGTTTCTGCCTCTTCCTCTACTTCTGCCATTTCCTCTTCCTCTTATGAAGTTTGCTTGGTTTGATGTACCTTCTTCTTCACCTGATTGTTGCTTCCCTTTGTTGACTTTCTTCTTGTCTTTAGAATACATTGCATGACCTGCACTCTTATCAACATCTCCTTTGATATCATTCTCAAAAGTTAGCATATGACCTAACAATTGATTCAAATCAGGAGTAAAGTGATCTAATGAAAGTTCTGTAGATAAAATGAAAGGCTTCCATTTCTCATCTCCTCTTAGCCCTGTGAGTATTTGTCTTACCAATTTGTCTTCTTCAATATCTTCATCAACTGCACCTAAAGAATCTGCAATGTCCTTCATTTTTGTCACATAATCAGAAATTGATTGTGAGGCCTTCTTCTTGAAGGTAGTAAACTCTGCCCATAGTGAAGCCTTCCTTGATTTGGTTGTATTTTGGAGCATTCCAAATGTCACAAGCACTCTCAAGTCCTCTAATGTGAGGAAGCAAATAGTCATTGACTGCCATGTAGATGATGCTTCTTGCTTGAGCATCCTTCTTCATCCAATTCTTCAAATCTGCAAGCTCCTCCCTAGTTGGAACACTAGGATCTCTGAATTCTGGCTTTTCTTCATCTCCTGTGATGTATCCTATCAAATCTTTGCTCATAAGGTGAGCTTCCATCCTCATAGACCATGCAGGATAGTTCTCTCTATCCAATTTTTCAATTTGGAGACTATCTCCCATCTTTACTTCACCTGTAGCTTCAAATCTTTAACCTTTACAGATAATAAATGTACCTTTACTTCGAATATTGCTCCTTCTGATCCTTTTGATGCTCTTTGTATGTCTTCCTTTGATCTTTCTTCAACCTTTACCCTTCTGCACCTTCAAGATGTAAAATTTTTTTTTTTACTTCTGCAATAGTCGGAGTCTTCTTCACTTCAATTTTGACACAACCTGCTCTGATACCACTGATGGAGAGTGTTAATCTCCAAAAGAACAAGTTGACCTTGAATTTAGATCACCTCTATATCAAGATCAACTTTAGACTCCACCTAATTTAGAGAATCTTCACCAAATTATCAGAAAAATTGAAAGTTCTGAAAAATCAACTTCTCAGAAAAGTCTGCTGCAGATTAGTCACTCATTGACTAATCAATCCTGTAAAGTTTTTGATAAAACTTTGCACAACACTTCGCCTTGAGGTTGCGCAACTTTGCCAAGTTAAATCTCTCAAAAAGATTAAGTACACACTGAGAAATGTGTAAAACACTTTACCTATGTCTGAAAGTGCTTCTCTGCAATGGCGACTTTGACACCTGCAACTTCTTAGCACTGGTTCTCCCAAAGTAAATCCCGTTTGATCAAGATCTTTTAGCCATAGATAGCTTACCTTCCAACTTAGATTTTAAGCCCTCATTTGTGTAAAACTTTACACTGTAGACTGAGCAATGATCATTTCATTGAAGATGAAATGTGCGCCAGATTTCTCGACTGTTAGAACATTCTTACATATGAATGTTCCTAATCAAAATTCTCACAGCCTGATTACAATTAACCTCTCAAATTCTAGCCATAGATAGATTAGCTATGGACTTAGATACGTGCAAAAGGATTTCTCAAAAGATTAAACACAGAAGGAGCAGACAGCAAAATATCAGGCGCAAAAATTCTCGATTTCTCAGAAAATTTACATCTAAGTGAGGATGGACAATTCACTCACTCTTCATGTGTCTAATGACACTAATTTCTCTCTCCCTATTCTCAAAATCTCTTCTACTCTACTTGCCCGACATTTTCCAACATATTTATAGATGAATATATACAAGTGTATGACTTAAACAAGGGTATAAGTCAGCTAATGTACATATGTGTACATATCTTTGAGTTTTCTGAAAATGTCCTTCCTTGAACCATCTGACTTTGTTTCCTTCTTGACTTCTTGACTTCATTTCTCCATAATCCTTCAATTGATGATTGTCATGCACCAACAAACCAATGACCAAGGAAGACCATACACTTCTTGATTCGAATCGATTACAAGGTTGGGCAGAGTGATGCTCAAAAGTGCAAGCTTAGGGCTGACAAGCCACCCTAAAAGTATTAACTTCAATACAACAGATCAGCATAAGGGCCATTGATATGCAGGCTAACTCAGAACAATACAAATGGTAGAATTTCTCAAGAGAATAGAGATTAATCAACACACTGACTCACAGAAAGGAAAATAAATCCAAGCTACTCTCTTACACTATAGTGCTCATAGCCCTCCACTAAGAAGCCTACCCTCTGTATCCACACTACAGAGTAGCTTCTACAATAGGCTTGAAACCACCAAGTGCAAGAGAGACTTCTGCACGTATACACGCGTCAACGTAACTCTAAAAAAAATGTACCAAAAAGTGTGTACCCAAATGATCACAAGTCCCTTGTTTTTATAGGCCTCAATAGGCAGGAGGGCCTTGCCGATTCTTCACGTCCACTGGTGACGCGCCGGTTAATCACCCAAAATTGAAGGGGTAGGTCAATTATTCCACTTGATTTGAATTAGATCCGCAAAAATAGGTAGTCGCCGTGAATGGTTGGTGGCAATTCCACTTTCACTTTTTACCTGCAACTTTTATCTTTTTACCTGCCATCTGAGATTCTCATTTTGTGGTTTTGTTATTTCACAACGCCTTCCGAAAATTAGATGAATGACTGATCATATCCAACGAGGTTAATCCTTCCCTTGACTATCTGTGTGTATAAGCCTCTACTTTTTTGCTCATGTTCTCTTGCAAAAGTTCACCTATTCCGGACCTCTCCATGACTAGTCTCCGACCTTCTTTGCCTGCACCTTCACTTCATTCTTCGACACACATCATTTTCTGGACAATCTTCCTTGATGTGACACTTGTGGGAGAAGATGGTGGGGTGAGGGGGGAGGCGCTTGTGGGAGGAGATGGTGGGTGTGGGAGAGGATGAGGGGGTGGCTGGAGGGGTAATTAGTGAGGGGGTGAGTGTGGTGTTAGATGGCGGGGGGTGCTTGTGGGAGGGGGAGGAGGACTGAGGGGTGAGGTGTTAGATGGCGGGGGGGCGCTTGTGGGAGGGGGAGGAGGAGTGAGGGGTGAGGTGTTAGATGGCGGGGGGCGCTTGTGGGAGGGGGAGGTGGGAGGAGGGGTGAGGGGTGAGGTGTTAGATGGCGGGGGGTGCTTGTGGGAGGGGGAGGAG
>CM035420.1:146588533-146688533 GCA_020310875.1 Ceratopteris richardii | reverse complement strand
CGCAGGGGTCGAGGGGGAGAGAGGGTGGAGGAGGGTGCGGGGTGGAGGGGAACACACGGTGGGTGTAGGAGGGTGGTGGGAGAGTGTGGGGGGTGGAGGGGGATGGAGAGTGGAGGAGGGTGGGTGTAGGAGGGTGGAGGAGGGTGGTGTGTGGAGGGGGACGACGGGTGGAGGAGGGTGGGTGTAGGAGAGTGGTGGGAGGGCGTGGGGGCTGGTGGGGGATGAAGGGTGGGTGTAGGAGGTTAGGGGGTGGAGGGGGAGGGAGGGTGGGTGAAGGAGGGTGGGTGAAGGAGGGTGGAGAAGGGTGACGGTGGGGGGAGGGGGATGGAGGGTGGAGGGTGGGGGGAGGGGGATGGAGGGTGGAGGAGGGTGGAGGGGGTTGAAGGGTGACGGTGCGGGGTGGAGGGGGAAGCATGTTGGCGGAGGGTCGAGGAGGGTGTAGGGGGTTGGAGAGTGGGGGAGGATGGAAGGGGTCAGAGGGGGTGGAGGTGGGTGGACGAAGGTGGAGGGGGAGACGGAATGTAATTCTTGAAACAATATAGTAATTGCAATAGCCCTATCACATGAAATTGAAGATCATTGATCTCCGCGCTACACTAGTGGACTCAAGTATGATTTGCTTGCTTCTTTTGAAACATTGGTTCGTGCACTTAGAAATGTTGATGGAAAAGATTGCTCCGTGGATGGGCAAGGGCAAGAAAAATTCTATGGCGAATTCCGTTAATGCAGGAGAACCTCGCAACCTCTTCATTCTTTGTCTTCATACACACAAGAGAATCCTAAAAGCAAATCAAGAGAAAAGGAAGGGGTTGAAGTAAAAAGGGGACAATAACTCCAACCACTTGTGAGGTGTTGGAAGGAAGAGGAGAATAATTCCAATTATATGAAAGCTCGAGGAACTCAAGTAAGGACAATGAACTATGACAAAAATCTCTTCGATATCATGATTCAGAAGCGACTCGGTGCTCATCTTCTACAAAGGTGTATTAATTCGTCCCGTCTTCTACAAAGGTGTATGTGAGAATTTTCTTCTACAAAGGTGTATGTACGAATTCCCTGTTTTCCTCATTAAAAAGAAGAATTTGTGGCCTCAACACAACCAAAAATCATCGCCACCTAATTGTCCGCCAATATGAGTCCACCAAATTTGGCTTAGAATTGCAGGCTGCAGGATTTGATCCCCGATGGGGGGGGGGGGGGGGGGGGGGGGTTTTGAAAGCGTTTCATGCTATCCAAGAGAGTGCCTAAACATCTTCTGGCTACTAAGCACATCAAGATAATCATAAAACCTATGATAATGCATATTTTTTGTCAAATGGAGTTCCTCATGTTGTAGAGTAAGTGCTGTCTCTAGAATTCACCGAGTAAATTCATCACATCAAATTCATCACATCAAATTCATCACAGTGGCCTTGCTCATCAATTCATCTCCAAAGGATTCCAGAGCTGAAGAGAAACTTCCTTGAAGAGAATTTGTCCCTCAGCTCTTACCATGAGAACTCATCGCTTCAATCACTCGTCTCTCACTTCTCCCGTAAGAATTTGTGGCTAAAATACGATTTTTGAGTTTCTACACATAAACACATCCTAGCAAAAGTATGTAATTAAATGTAGGGAAACATTAGAGAAAAAATCTAAATATATAAAATATAAAAAGTTAAAGATTAATAAATAAATCTTTAAAATTTTAGGATATATATATATGTATATATATATATATATATATATATATATATATATATATATATATATATATATATATATATACATACATAAATATGTGTGTGTGTATGTGTGTGAAGACTAGGAATTTTTGAGTTTTTACACATAAACACATCCTAAATCAAGTATGTAATTAAATGTACGTAAAAATTAGAGAAAAAATCTAAATATATAAAATTTAAATAATTAAATGTCTGAAAAGTAGATCTTTATATATATATATATATATATATATATATCTATATATATATATATATATATATATATATATATATATATATATATATATATATATATAATAAAGTTTTAGGAATAATTTTAATTTATACAATGAAATATATATAAAAATATCTCAAAATAGATCTTTAGATTTCTTTAGGGGTTATATATATATATATATATATATATATATATCCACATGAGATCAAATGGCATCTCCACATACATCTTGGAGAGCTCATGCCCATGTTGACTCCAAGATATATCGCAGATGTGATGGAGCTTCAATGATGGATGTGGCCGAAAAGTCCATGCGTCAAAACATTCGACAGCTTTGATCCATACAGTTTGGACATTTTGTCATGGTAAAATGGAGCGAACAGGATCAAGATTCCAAAAGTTATATCACATTGTCGATATATGAAGAGTACTGGCCAACACTTGGGCATCCTATTGTGAGCTTAGAGTGGATTCAACACACAGCAAGCAAGGTGATGTCTCATCGGCAGTCCAAGGCTCGCGATGCTTTTAGAGCAGGATTACCGAAGCCAGTATGGTTAGATGGTGAGGAGTGGGATTTCATTCACGATGAGTAGCAACATACACCTAGCCGATATCATCAACAGTGAGATGCGATGGGCACAGGTTTAGATATGGTTGGAACGTCATATTTGGGTAGCGACAGATCTGACAGAATGCATTCACAATCTGTAACTATGATTTTTATTAATTAATTTTTTAGTGTTAAGCACATCATGTATGTTCATCTAACATTTTGCATATTTAATATAGGATTTGGCAATGCGTCATCCTCTGATGTGAACTAAAGAAGCTTCTCTATATCTTCATGGATTGGCTACACTATTGGAGGATTTGGAGGGATGCAGTGCAATCATTTCATCGGAGCATCTATAATGAGGTGAACCTATAGCTTGGTTTGGTATTTTTAGTTGTTGTTTATAAATATCATGTCAATTTGTCTTATTTTAAACCTATGCTTTGTTGAAGGACTGTCGGTGTAAAGGTTTTGATTCCTTTGAGCATATGTATGGTAGTGCTTTGCCAAAATTTTGTATTACACTCATATGTGTCAATGGTGTACCATTATTTTGTATTCGGCTCCTATAGGTAAGTGCTTTGCCATATTTTGTATTTATCTCGTATATGGGAGTGGTTTGCAACACTCTTGTACATGCTTCATTTATGGATGATATAACTTTTTTGTACATGATTCATGGTTCATTCTTCTCATCTGTTTTGTGTCCGATAGTATTTTGCTATATGAAATCATGTTTTGGTTGTCATTAGAGTACACATCACATGTACTCCGTTTTCTTTGGGCAAAATGTATTGTCTATTGCTACACAACATCATGGTAATGTTGCTATAGCAAGAGATAATACAGTCTGCCCAAAACAAATTCTGCACATATGGTCGTAGGTATGCCCATCCATACTCCCATTAGGATGTCGGTACACGTGACAGTCACCAGTATTGCTACACAACATCATGGTAATGTTGCTATAGCAAGAGATAATACAGTCTGCCCAAAACAAATTCTGCACATATGGTCGTAGGTATGCTCATCCATACTCCCAATAGGATGTCGGTACACGTGACAGTACGTTCAACAAGTCACCAGTATAGGCATCGATATAACCGTTAGTATTACGGACGCTCATACCGATGCTTATACTGATGCCTATACAGGGGCTTTGCTACAGATGCTTTTATCCACTCATACACCGATGTCAGGGAAAAAGCGTGCCCGTTCAATTTCCTCATAGAAGCCACGGTATGATCTTGATATGTTGTAATACTTGGTTATTGCAGATGGATGAAGGTCACAATCTCAACCCATATAATTTTAAACAAGTTGGACTAGGTTTCAAAAACCTACATCTACACTTCTAGTTGCCATTGAACAAGTAAATGTGATTCAAGCTTCTAGTCATGGGAAGCAAAAGATAGTCTCTTCAAAGGTAGAGAGAGTGTTTCGATGCTCTCGATTGAAATAGCAGGAGAAAGAAAAGGCTCGCCAAGAGGACCTGTTCCATGGATTCCTAGGTCCACATTTGTACCAATTGTGTCCTAAGCAAAAGAAGATCTCAGTAAGGATGGTGGCCGAGAAATAAAATTCATCTTTATCATCTCTATGACCTCCTTCTGATTCTCGTTTATTGGCTACAAATAATGAGATGGATGCGCCGAGATAAATAACCTATTTTGAATATGACTGAACATTGAGACTCAGAAAAAAAAAAACGAAAAAAAATTCAGAGGGAGACAGACTTTGTTATGATTGTTCTTATATACCAGTTTATTGATTGCCTAGAATTGTTAGAGGGTATTACTTTATTCATCTCATCATCCTCCTCTCCCCCTTTGAGGCATTGCATATCTATATTCTGCTTGCTGTTGAAAAGACAAAAGATACCAATTTATGTTATCGTCAAATCTTGAAACGCCCCTAAGCTTATCTCGATACCTGTACGAATCTGAATTTCTGAATACTATTGAATATAAATGCTTGAGTACTTCATCAACTGTTAAATGTAATTAACCAAGATCGTTCGACAGTTGACTAACTGTTAAATGCAATACTTGACAGACTAGGATTAAACTTTTCTCTATGTGGAATGCATGAGGAGCGAAGCAGATGACAGTATATATATATATATATATATATATATATATATATATATATATATATATATATATATATATATATATGTGTGTGTGTATGTATGCGTGTGTATACAATATCGCACATGTAAACAATATTTGCTCCTGGAAGAAGTGAAGTTATGGAGCATGAATATGAAAAGTTGAGGGATAATATTTAGTAATGCACAAGGAATCACATGAGCAGGATACAACACCTCACCGAAAAATAATAGACCACCAAATTCATATATTGACGAGTGATCCTTATATAAATCCACACACATATATATATATATATATATATATATACACCATAATGTGATGCATGCAGAAAAGACATTTTGCATCTTCGTTATCTCAACGTATCTCCTCAAAAACTGACATCATCTTCTATCATTATTTATCGGGAAAAGTTAAACATCCGTGCGGAGATGATATTCTGAATCCGCTTTATCTGAACGTATCTCCTCAAAACAGGGGAGGAGCTATCATGTTCTGTAGATTGATCTCCCTTTGTCATCTTCCCTTATTACTTTTCTTGAAATTTCAAGCGCCGCGTCACCGCATGCGTTTGCTGACATTTTGAAGTTTGAGTCGTATGACATCACTTTATGCATCAAAGCACATTCTGGTGGAGAAGCGATGGGTCTAGATAAGCTAACATGCCCTATACTGGATTAGAAATTTCACTTCCTCTCCCCTTCAAAGCCCACATCAGACTCTTTTTGTTTTTCTCCGACGAACTGCATCTTGGTTTTATTCTCCGCTACTTTTTTATGTTATGTGTGCATTGCATTGATGGGAAAGATTTATTATGATATTGTTCTTCAATTTTTGAGTTGTATGATTTGCCCTCTATGTGAAAAATTATTTATATATATTAGATATATGTAGAAAACTAATTATGATGTACACTAGGCACAAGAAGAAACAACTTGTTTTCCTTTAAGATCCTTTTGTGTTCCTTTTCTCAGTAAATTTAACCAAGAATAATAGAAATCAGCTCCACTAGATAAGCCTTCATTACTTGCACATCACATAAGTTAGAAATAGATTATCTCTTTGTGGTGAATGAAGATTAAAACTTAGATACTATAGTCATGGAATTACTACTTAGATAGATTTCACGAGGGTTTTCATGATAAACTAAGTAGAGTATCAAAAAGCTTTGTGGAAAGTCTTGTTAGTATTTGTATCAATACAAGTAATTATACTCTTTTGAGTATCCAAACTAGTTAATTTGAATCCATTTTCTTTCTTTCTCTTATTTTTTCTTAAGTATTTGTATACATATTTATCCATCGATAATGATCAAGTTGCCTTTCGTGAGATAGAGAAATGCTCTTTTAGATTTAGATATTTCAACTTTGTATTCAACTTGATATGACAAACAATTAAAAGATTCTTTAGTTTTGTAATTTCTTAGACTATATTTCTCTTGAACGGAGATTTTCATACTAAAGTTACCTTACAATTTCCCCAAAGAACTAAACTGCATATCTTTAACAAATAGTGATAAATGTTCAAATAATATGTGAATATATAGAAGCTATTGAAGGAAAAAATGATGGATTTGGAGGTCTCACAATGAAGGGTTAAAGGGGCTCTAGAAAGTAAAAGTGAACTATCCACACATTTTAGCTGAGAAAAAAGATTTGAGTTTCCAAATTAGAAAGAAAAGGTATCATGGTATGATATTCACTTAATATAACAAGGTTACATGCTGCATAGTTTGATGCAAGCTAAGTTACAATCACCTATCATATAGATTTGAATAACTATAGAAACAAAACTATGAGATTTCATGTTTTATATTTTCTAGGTTTATAATTCGAAAATGTAATGGGGAAATAACTGCGCCAATGAGTAAAACCTTCTAGAGAATACGATGGAAGAGGAAAAAGAAGGATTTTAACACTTGTATATCATAAGCCACATCCATGGCTTGGACTATACCTGGAAGATCTAGGCCCTGCTTAAGGATTATATTCAACCTAAAAAAAACCTCCAAACATTCAATGTAGAACCCAATTGAGGAACTTAAAAAATCTTACTATTAGCATTGTAAATGATAGCATCACTAATATAAGAAATTGAGCCGATGCATAAATCATCATTGAATTCACTTTAACGATGATTAAGACTTGTTAGCATTTATATGAAATGACATGCGATATCATGGTACACGAGATTTGATGAGATATTTGATTTGTATGCATAAAAAAATTATCAATGGTGGAAAAACTTATTGTATCTGAAATACACAAATGAGTGAGCATGTGTGAAAGCTAAGCTTGCATATCTCGTTCTCCAAGGTCTTTTTCTGGGTAAGCAATGAGTTAAATCGTTATTTTTTGACACACAACGTAGGGGTCGAGGTACAATTTTATCAAATACCAAGAAGATGTCGGTTTTTAATAGGAGTCCAATAATGAGTAGGTAGATCTAGAGGAAGATAAAAGCAAAATCAAGAAAACAGGAGCACAAGTGAGGAAGTATGACATTGTTTCGGTAGATATGGCCACTCTGGGAAGTTTTGCTAATATGTCAACTATTTCAATAGAGAAATATATTCTACAAATGAAACATCACCATGGACTCATAAATGTAGTGGAACAAAAATGTATATTATCGTGGCTTAGAGGAGAACATGAGATATAAAAATATTAACTTAATCATATGCACACTTCCAAATCCAAAGACATTGTAGAATGGTATCATGTATCTATGAGTATACAGGTGGAAATTTCTGAAATCGCTTCCCATTTGAAGTTTCTTTTATTTTATTCTTCTAGATATACAGAATTCTATATCATGATTAGTACAAAATCTCTTTATTTCACCATTTTCATGTCATAGATCTCAGATTAATTTAAAGTAATTTGTAATGATGGTCACAATAAAAATCTTGAATACAAGAAGAAATAAAGGAAAACAAGTAAAATGAATAAAACGACTTTCTAGAACCATTCCTCATGCTTTCTCATGTGCAAAATGCTAGAATATGCGATGATTATATAAATATCTAAAATGGATGCAGTTTGAAGGTTTCTACACCATATGTAGCAGCATTGTCTTCTACATTAGATTCATGCGTTAATATAAGATATCTAGAGAGGAATTCAGATTTAGGGTTAGTTATGTGTCCTATAAACATTATGTGATCTTTTGTTACTCTCAACATTTTGGGATACAAAGTGCATAAATTACTCTATAAGGATATTTTTTTTACTAGATCTACCTAGGATAAGATAAGAATTTTGAGTATACATAATTGAAAATAATCAATGTGTAAATTTATGATTGCATTTGATTGATTATTTTTGTTGTTTTTAACATCTATTTTTGTTGTTTTTAACACATTCATATATTTAACTTTTTCTTCTCTTGGGATTAAAAGTGAAAGCATTAAACATTCTTTTGTAATGTGACAATATGTTGGGACATTGTAGTTGATGACTACAACTGGCCATGTGGACTATTTACTATATTTTACAAAAACACAATTAACCCTATCTAATGCAACACATAACTTTAGATTGTGTTGCTCTATTGTGTATATGTGTGTATGTATGTATGTATATGTCTATGTGTTTATATTTTTGTATGCATGTGTATGTATGTGTGTGTGTATATATATAGATAAAAAGAAAAATAAATAGTGTAATTTAATAGCAACAAAATTCATACATTAATTTATCAAAATAATTTTGGAGATATAGAATAATTAAGATTTCACTTATCTGTGTCAAAAAACATCCTTCATGGATGTGCTTTAGACATTCTCCTTGAATACATCTCTCTATTTTAGAAATATCATTGCTTTCACTATCATTTTGATAACAATCCTCAATATAACATGTCATGCCATCATCATCATTGCACACATCCTATAATTTTTTCTTCTTTTGAATATAGTTTTTTTTTTAATCTTTCATATTCGACAAGTTTCTTTTTGCATATTCACCTCATGGATGCTTCTAATAAATGAGTTTTTAATGGAAACTTGGAATGGTTGGGTGGAAAATCATCAATATCATACATTGGAATTCACATAGATGAATAAAAGTAATTAGATTCCATACATAAATGAAGAAAATATTTAAACACAAATTTAAATATGTAGGTTAATTTTTCATAATGTGTATTCTTAATGGTATATAATCAATAATAATTAATAGTATTGTTCTTTTAAAAAGTTTTTTGTAATTAGATTTTTCATTGAAACATAGGAAGGGCAAACAAAAAGTGTTCATTCAATGGAAATTCTTGTCCTCACCTTAACTTTTATGACTTTGGCCTCACTTTCATGTTGGAGTTAGATCTCCACGGAAGCACACAAATAGCACCAAGAAAAGAAGAAGCTTGGAGCACAAAACATAATACTGAATGTATTACCACTAGAATGTACAAAAATCAATTGCCCATTAGGGCAATAGGTGTATATACAAGCTAGGGAAAAGGCCTCCTAAAGAGGGCAAAACACGCCTTGGAGATCCTAGAGCGTGCACACACATCACTACCTAATTATATCAACAGATCCCCCGTGACAATGATGCGGTGAAAAAGGAGATCGCACTCATGTTTAAGGAAGTGCCAAGCTATGTGGAATCAATCCACTAAAGGAGGTAAGCCCAAAGCTTTGCGGAAAGCTTCAAACTTCTCCCTAGGCAGAGCCTTCGTAAAAAGGTTTGCAATGTTCTCCTGTGTGTGCACATATGCCAAGTTGTTCTCCCGAGTAGAGAACCTCTCCCTAACAAAATGATAATGCATCTCAATGTGCTTAGTGCGATCATGGATCACAGGGTTCCTCACAACTTCCAGTGTGCTCTAACTATAATGAATATGGTGGTGGCAGAAGACTGACCAACACCCAAATAATCTATAAGGTGTTTGAACCACACACACTCAACAGTTGCTGTGAAAGTTGTGGTATACTCAGCCTCACAACTAGAAGTGGCCACAGTAGGCTACTTCTTGCTCAACCAAGATATACATGAGCTACCAATCATGAAGCAAAAACCACTAGTGGACATATGAGTGTCATAGCAACCAACCCCATCACTATAAAAAAAAACATGCAAATCTGGTGTTAGTGATCCCCCCTTGGGAGAAAACAATCCAAGTAGTCGGGTACCATTCAAGTAATGAAAGATGCGCTTAACTACCTGCCAACGCTTGACACCTGGGCAATGCATAAGCGTGCTCATCTCAGAGACAAAAAATTGAAGATCAAGCTAATCTCGAGCATCATGAAGACTCAATCGTAAACCTATCTCAATTGCATAGACTAAATGTCGACTAATGCTGCAAATGCCCCAAATCAGATATCTCAAATGAGGCATGAAAATCAACCATAAAATCAACAATATGTGTTTCATGAGGACTAGTGAGCAGCATGTCATCAACATACACCACAATGATTAGAAGTACAAAATTAACACACTTAGCATATAAGGTGCTTTTAGTTGGATTGTTCTCAAAACCATGTGCGATCAGATAGGCATGTGTCTTTTAATACCAAGCACGTGGTGCTTGTTTTAAACCATATAATGCCTTCTTTAGCCTGCACACCTAGTTTTCATGCCCTTTCTACACAAAGCCATGGGGCTGAAAAACATACACTTCTTTATGCAAGTCACCATTCAAAAATCTTGTCTTGATTTCAAACTCATGTACATTCCAACCCTATTGAGTTGCAGGTGCACAAATGCTATGAACAATTGTCATTCGGCAAGTAGGAGTAAAGTTTTCATAAAAATCAATGCCCCTTTCATATACATAACCCTTTGCAACAAGCCTAGCCTTATACATGTTACCTGTTCCATGAGGTTTACTCTTCAACTTTTGTACCCACTTAGTGCCAATGGCCTTCTTGCCAAGAGGCAAGTCACATAAAGACTAGGTTCCTTTTTTCATGATAGCATCATATTCAGATTGCATTGTAGCCATCGAAGGTTCAAAATTTTATGCTTCATCAAACGAAACAAGTTTAGTCTCATCACATAGACTAGAGGTAGCCATAGTGTAATAAAGTAAGTCTATGATCTAGGGATCTGATGACTTTAGACAGATCTGAAATCGGATACCGTTTGGTCTCTCGTCTGTAGGACCAAACATCTCAAGAGTAGACTCAAGCATAAGTCATGTGCTCTCATATTCAAGTAATCCACTTAGCCTAGTGGTTAAGTCTCATGGTTTTGAAGGAGGAGGTCTTAGGTTCAACTCGCATGGGGAGCATGGGGAGAGAGTTTTGCCCAAAGAGCTCTAGAGCCTTCTAACTCAAGTTAATGTGAGTTAACTTGAGTCCAGTGGACTTAACTCAAGAGGTGAGTACAACAACCACTAGTGGACTCTAGTGGAAGGTACTAAAGTAGTGGTCGAGATCACTCCAGCCACTAATAGACTCTAGTGGTGGATATGAAAGGAGTGGAGGAGATTGCACATGCACTTGTGGACTCTAGTTACATTTGTGGTCCTCATTAGTTCAAGTAGCTATATATACATGCATAAGGTTGGGAGGAGAGTCATTTCATTCATGAGTATTTCGAGTTGTTACGCTGTTGCATTATCTGAACCTTCTTTGCACTTGAATTTGCATCCAAGTCCAAAGTTTGAATCAGATGTATTTGCTGCTTACCCTTTCCCTTACTTTCTCTTCCAACTGGACAGACACGACTACGATGTCCTGGCATGAGACACTTAAAGCACAAATTTTCTTTTTGTGCTTTTTCATGATCTTCTAGAGAAAGTACGTGTCTTAAAACACGAGGTTTTTTAGTCACCCCTTCATTTGATCTAGTCCCTTTGCCCTTACGCTTAAAGTTATTCTTCTAGGAATAACTATTTTCTTGCGGGACATCTAGACGTGAACAGTTGCAAGAGTTTGTAAATCAACTTTATAGATTTTATGGTCTTCCACTAGACATAGTTTCTGATAGAGATGCTCGATTTACAAGTCATTTTTAGCGAGCAGTCTTGAGTAGACTTGAAACTAAACTAAGCTTAAGTACAGCAAAACATCCCCAGACGGATGGACAAACAGAGAAAGTCAATCGGATTTTGGAAGACATACTTAGAGCTTATGTTACTTCCAAACAGAATGATTGGGAAGATGATCTTCCTTTAGCTGAATTTGCCTATAATAGTGCCAAGAATTCATCAACTAAATGTATTCCATTCATGTTGATGTATGGTTTCCAACCTAGGTCTCCTTATTCAGTGGGACTTCAAAATGAACGAGTTCAAGCAGCTCAAGAGTTCCTTCAAGACATGAACTTTAAACTTAAGTTAGCAAAAGAAAACCTGAAGAAAGCTCAAGATCGTGCAAAGGCTTATGCCGATCCAAAGCGAACAATTGTTACTTTTCAGGTAGGCGATCAAGTTTATCTTCGTATTCTTGAAAGATCGAAAAATTTCAAGACTAGTCAATGTGCCAAGTTGTCGCCTAGATATTGCAGTCCTTTTCCAATCACCAAGAAAGTTGGTTTGTGGGCTTATGAACTATAACTTCCAGATGATAGTTGGATTCATCCAATGTTCCATGTTAGTCGACTTAGGAAGAGTCTAACAGATTCAGATAATCTAGTTGGACAACAGGTTATACTTCCTATTCTAGTAAATGAACCAGTTTCTCATGAACCTGAAAGGATACTTCACACTTGAGATAAACGTACAAGAAGTCACTTGTATGAAGAGTGCTTAGTAAAATGGAAGGATGGAAGTGAAGAAAATTCAACATGGGAAAAAGTTTTCACAATCCAACGACGTTTTCAAACTTTTAAGTTTTAAGTTGATCCCAAATAAAGAAGGTTTTTTACTTTCAAGTTTCTAAGTAAATAAACCTGATTGAATGAATGCATGTTCTTCAAGTTTTAGAACATGAGGATTGGGGGTTGCCTATAGTTATATATATATATATATATATATATATATATAGCTTTATTTTCGAGGACAAAAATCTTTCCCAAGGGGGTAAGAATGTAATAAAGTAAGTCTATGATCTAGGGATCCGATGGCTTCAGAGAGATCTGAAATCGGATACCATTTGGTCACTCATCTGTAGGACCAAAGATCTCAAGAATAGACTCAAGCATAAGTCATGTGCTCTCATATTCAAGTAATCCACTTAGCCTAGTGGTTAAGTCTCATGGTTGTGAAGGAGGAGGTCTTGGGTTCAACTCCCATGGGGAGCATGGGGAGAGAGTTTTGCCCAAAGAGCTCTAGAGCCTTCTAACTCAAGTTAACATGAGTTAACTTGAGTTCAGTGGACTTAACTCAAGAGGTGAGTACAACAACCACTAGTGGACTCTAGTGGAAGGTACCAAGATCACTCCAGCCACTAATAGACTCTAGTGGTGGATATGAAAGGAGTGGAGGAGATTGCACATGCACTTGTGGACTCTAAATACATTTGTGGTCCTCATTAGTTCAAGTAGCTATATATACATGCATAAGGTTGGGAGGAGAGTCATTTCATTCATGAGTATTTCGAGTTGTTACGCTGTTGCACATAGCATAGCAATCTAATGCAAAAGAGGCACTATGAGAGCCTGATCAAGTACCATATGATAGAGGTGCATCTAATTTGTTGTCATCTAAAGTTTGCACCAGTCATTTTGGCATAGTTTTTGCCTGCTCAATATCAGTTCTCTCATCAACAAGTGCATCATGTAAATCTACATTAGAAATGGAATGATCTACATCATAACATGAAACCTGTAAAGGCTGAGAAGTTGTCTCATTCGGACCAGCACTAGACTGTCCACGTGTAAAAAGAGGCAGCAAAGTACCATACATGTCTTTGGAGCTAACAAATGGCTCCTAAGTACATGAAAGTGATGACTATATAGCATCTTCCACAAAAACAACATCATGGCTAACCAAAATGCATTTAGTCTATGGATGATTTTGACGATAGCCTTTACTTTGAAAACTATACCCAACAAAAATATATTTTACTACTTTATCATCCAATTTTTTTGCGATCTTGTTCACGCACTAATGCATATGCCAAACAAGCAAAAATACGTAGATGAGCAATAGATGGCTTGTGACCATGCCAAGCCTCATATGAAGTGATAGACTGCAACGCTTTAGTGGGACACCTGTTAAGTACATATACTGCACACACAACAACCTCGAGCGAGAAACTATGTCATAAGGCCTAGCTCTTGACCATACACCTCGCCATCTCCATGAGTGATCTGTTCTTCTGTTTAGAAAATCCATTCTTTATGAGGTGTATATGGCACTTTACACTGATTTTTTATCCCATGATCAACGAGAAATGCAGTAAAGTTAGAAGATATATATCCCCCCTCCCCTCGATCAAAATGGAGGGTGCCCATTTTACATGCTAACAAATATTAAGCCAAAACCAAAAAGTGTTTGAAGCACATAAGCACTTTGGACTTTGCTTTGAGTGCATATACCCATGCATCCTAGAAAAATCATCAATGAAAGTCACAAATTAAAGATAGTTTCCAAAAGAAGATGTCCGCATAGGACCACAGACATCACTGTGTACAATTTGCAATTTTTGAGTAGCCCAAACTAAACCATCTTTTGGAAAAGAGGAATGTTGCATTTTGCCCAAAATATAGCCTTCACAAACATATAACATTTGAGATTTTTGCATGTGTAGCAAACTACAAAAATTCAGATGACCAAAGTATGCATGCCAAAGCTTTGCAACTGATGTAGCTTGAGAATCATGTACTGCACATGCTAAATCATGCATAGATTTTACATAATCTATGAGCTTATACAACCCATAAGATAAAATTCCAGAAGCAATGATCACATCGACACTTGGAAGATCATGAACTGTACATCTCTCATCATCAAATTTCACAACCAAACCAATCTTAGCTAAGGCTAAAACTGATAATAGATTTTTCTTGATCCCTAGCACAAATAAAGCATCTAACACTGTAAAAGAACTACCATCAGTAGTAGTCAGAATGATCTTACCAACTCCCATAACAGGATAAGAGGAGTTGTTAGCGCATGTCACAGTACTCCTTGTAGGAGTAGGCTCGAATTAAGAGAAGAAACTACGCTGTGAGGTAATATGTTTGGTCTGCTCACTATCAAACTACCAAACATTTGAGTCTACTATAGACATGGAATGCTCATGAGAAGATGGGTTAAAAGTGAAAACAATGGTAAACACCCATTCTTTAACTTGCATAAGATTAATAGACTCTTTTTTTGATGTAGAGGCCTCTACAACAACCATTCCGGCCTCTTTCTTCTTTGCCTCTTTAGCACCCTGTTTTGGATAGGTCTTAATGAGATGATCATTTGCTTTACAATATCTGCAAAATAATTTTTACTTTTGGATTTCTTCTCATCTTTGTCTTCCTTCTTCGAATGTGTAGCAGTTGTATATTTCTGCTTACTAGTAGAAAAGCTCCATCTAGACTGGTCTTCCTACAACAAAACAAAAACCAACCCTTCAAATGTCAAGGCATTTTGATTGCTTTTCATCATCAAACAAAGAGTAGAAGCAAAACTCTGATATGAGTCGTGAAAATACCTCACTGACTAAAATACCGTGATGCAGAAAAATGACTATATCTGAAAAAGTTGAACAAAACTACCCAAATGAGTTTTGCTAGACCTATAGTAGAGTTTGAGATGCTTATACTGGCCAACAAAAACTGGTGTATATCTTTGACACAAAAAGACAAAATAGCCTAGACAAGCACTGGGATAGTGCATTTAGAGGCCGAAATGAGCTCCTAATGACCTTGAGTATGTGTATCAAATTTTGTGTGATTATGAGACTACAAGCAGAGAGGTGTAGATGATGCCCTAGATGAAGGTGCAACCTACTCATGTACCAATTGTTGGAGTTAGATGTCTCTCGAAGCACGCGAAGAGCATAAGGAAGAAGAAGAAGCTTGGAGTACAACACACAATACTGAATGTATTACCACTAGAATGTACAAACATCAATAGCCCGTTAGCGCAATAGGCGTATATACAAGCCGGGTGAAAAAAACTCCTAAAGAGGGAAAAAAGTGCTTCATCGGTCCTAGAGTGTTCACACACATCACTACCTAAACATAACAACATTTCATAGTTTTTAACATGGAGAAATGGTTCATGTCCTCATGCACAACATAACCAATGTGACTCCAGATCTAGAGCTGTTGGCTTTTTATTCTCATTAAAAAGGTGTGGAATGCTTACAATTAGCTTCTATGTATCCGCTCCAGGACTTGATTTAATATAGTATGTCTGAGTCAAAGAAAGTTCCTTAAACTAACACATGGTATTTAGCTCTAAGCATTCCACACTCATCCCTCCACCCATGGCTAGCTCCTTCTGCTCTTGCAAATACTTTTTAGTATGGAGAATGTAAAATTGTGTTGGTTAGTTCCTTAAACTAACACATGGCAGTTAGCTATAAGTGTTCCACACTCATCCCTCCACCCATGGCTAGCTCCTTCTCCTCTTGCTAGTACCTTTTATTATGGACAAGGTAAACTTGTGCTGGTTTTGTGAAGGAGTAGGAGGCGAATCATTTGACTTGTTCATCTCCAAAGCTTCAGATAAATTCTCTCTTTGCTATGATGCTTCATGCTTCGAGTCAAATTTGTTGTGCTAGCTGCTAGAGGATGAGTGAGGATGAAAGTAGTTATGTATAGGCTTTTTCTATTCCTAACTTGGAATTGGAGAAAAAATGAACAAAGAAAATTCTCACATTGTTGGGTAGGTTTCACAATGTATTCCCACCCGTTAGCTTGCTGAGACCAATTTGGTAGAGTTAACCTTAAGTGGACAAATTCCTATCATGCAAGAATCCATCACAATTTGATAAATTCTTAACCACTTATATATAAAAATTGTGCTATGTATGCTCTTTATTATAGACTATAGTTCCCCACATCAAGATATTTCAAGGTCTTGATGCAATTTTTCCCTTATTGGCTAAAATTACTAGAAAGAAAATGAGAACTACTTATTGACAAAAAGAAGCTAGAAATGAGAACGTTAGTATATACAATGATTGAGTTCTCTCAATATTTTTTCATGTTGGATAAGTCTTTACCTTAGAAATGTTTATTAGGGGCAATCTCTCGCCCTGTAAGTCCTCAAGTTCTAATGCTCCTCGCTAAAATATCTTTAGCACTTTATAGGGTCCTCACCACTTAGGTACCAATTTAGCAAGTATTGGTGGTATCTGGTACACAAGGACTAGAGATCCCTCTTCCACTTCATTGGTCTTTAAATGTCTATTTCCTCTCTTCCTACTTTACATGCAACCTCTCCATAGCAGATTCCCTGTATTCTTCCAATGGTATGAGTCTTCTTATGTGAGGGTCAACTTCGATTATCTTTGCCTCCATTTCCTTCCTAATCATGAACTCGAAATGGGTTAGTGCCTCCTTACAATAAACTAGAAGGAATGGGCTTTCTCTAGTGGTTTTTCTTTTTGTTGTTGGAAGAGCCATAGTGTGCCTAGAAGTGCTTGTAATGAAAAATTCACTTGATCTAAAGGGAATGAAGTAAAGGATGCACTCTCATACATGTCTATCATTGGATCGATGCATTATGCTATAACAACAATAGTTTACTAACCCTCTCAATTTTATATGCTATCATAATTTCTACATAAACCTAGAGTTGCTCACCTCAAGGTAGGCAAAAGTGTGCTTAGATATTTCAAGGGAACATTTAATGGACATTTTATGTATCATTTTCAAGATAATTTGTAGGGTGCCAAGAAGATAGGAGTACAAGTGGCTATATAGTAATGACAGGAGACAAGTTCATCTCATGGATGGAAAAGAAGAAGCTCAAAATTTCTCTCCTCAATTCAAACTAAATATAGAGCTTTGTACCAAGTCACTAATGAGATCTCGAGGATCAATAAGCATATGATTGAATAAGCTTTGAAAGTTAATCATTTTCCAATGCTATGTGATAACATGACTATTACTTACCTATCTACAATCCCATGCTCATGATAGAAGCAAGTATATAGAGGTACCTTTTCATTACATTAGAGAGCACATGCTAGTTAAGAAGGTATAAGTAGCACATATAAGTACCAAGGATTATTTTTCTTACATGTTTATTAAATTTTTGGACTCAAAAAAGCTATCTGGGTTGAAACAAGGCATTGGAATGAAGGATCTAGGATGAAGACATGAAATGGAAGCTTGAGAGGGGAGTCATGAAATTCAAGATCCAACCTTAGAAGCTTATGTAATAGGAATCGTAAAACTTGGAGCCTCATAAACCAACGAGAAGTGGACAAGATATTTGGGCCTAATATTGAATTTGAAACCCCCCCCCTAATTGTCTAATCAAACTACCTATCACACTTAGGTGTGATGAATCTTGGAATATAACAAAAGAGCATCACACCTTTTAGGAAATCTTGAATGTTTTTTATCCTCTATGTATGAGTCATTAGGAGCCTTATTTAAGCTAGTAGACTTTTTTGTAAGGTAGGCCCTTGCTATTTCTGATTGATATATGCCATTTATCTTGAATGGGTGTGATCTTGCACGTATGAGTCATTAGGAGGTTTGAATAAGATAGTAGCCCCCTTGGAAAGCTAGCCTCTTGCTTCTTTGATTTATTTGTTTCATGTTTAGTTGGTGATGTTTACTTCTCGTTTTTGTGACACAAGTAGCAATTTAGCCTCTGCTCATAGAAGGGCTTCCACTTCATATGCCATAACTTCTAATATTAGCTACAAAATTCCATTAGAGCACGTAAGGGCACCGAATTAAGAGCAACTATATACAGCAATTGTATTTCGAATGATTGGGAGCTTGCTGTTAGTAATGAACAGTTTGAGAAACAAAGTGTTGACACCGAATATTCAAATATATTTTTTGAAACGAAGAAAGGGTTATCGAAATGAATTGATGCGAACGCTCTTTCGGTGTCTTAAGCTTTGTTAGATGATGCGTCTCTATCTGGAGCTCTACATGAAAGAATAGTTGCTAAAATTAGATTAAGTGGAAAACGACAGCAAGATAACCTTAGAAGATTAGCTTTCTGAGGTCTGGTCGCGTGCAGATTCCATGGTATATAATCAGCCATTGGAGCACCTCATGAATGCTTATGATAGGGATGCATTTTAGCTATTTCAGTGACTGGATCGCTGAACTATGAATCTCTTTATACCGTTGCATCTGAAATCTGCAAAGAGATAAAAGATTGTACTATAATGACAACAAACCGCAATCAAACATGATCTGCTAAGCAGGTCCAGTTAACGATTACGTCCAGAGGGTCACGGCAATACGTCTCGACAAGTAGTACATCTAGCAATCCTGCCTCGAAGACAACTGCCATATATAGCTACGTAGCTATACGACAGACGATCGACAAACGATGAATGACGCACGTGGAAAATCCGTAGATACTATTTATTACTCGCACGATAGTAGAAATCGAGCTTTTGCACGAGACCGACTGGTAGAACGTGTGATCTCTATAATCAATTCATGATTTCAATTTAAAATCACATAATTTTATTGCGTCTTTTTCCATGGAATCCTCGGTGGGTTGTGTTTCTGAATCCTCGTTTCGTGCGCAGAGAATACTATTAATTGAAGCTTTGAGAGCGAAAAGGACCTCAAAACTCCGTTGTCGGAACATAGGCTCGGCTCTTTTACAGTGTACATCTGTTAGTCTTGTCGCCTCTTTCAAATGCAGCCCGCCTTTCGCTCGTTACTTTTCGTTTCAAGCGAGGACGCAGCATGCAATTCAAGAACTATTTGAGAATGCCGAAGATACAATTTGCAGCAGATGCTGTCCTGTTCAATGACCTACAAGTTGAACTTTTGGCTTAGATTCCCATGATACCCAACAATCGAGAGGACGTTAAGCTTACTGGCATAGTTCTTCGCCAGCAGAGCAACCAATGGTCTACATCTATCTGCCATGGTATCTCAAATTACTGATGAGAAGCAAATGGTTATTAAGAGAGTAAAAAATGACGGAAGGGATCATTCAAACGAAACATTGGCCGGAATGAGAAAAGGGTTAGACAATGATTTCGTTTAGTTCTGTAAAAGAAAACGAGAAATGTGCTAGGCTTCTTTGTTGCCATGTAAGAAGTACATATTCGTTTTCCTTTTTCACTGAAATTTGGTTTCCATACCACCATCTCAACATGTCTTCCATGGAGTATCGATGATATTCGCGATGAGCTTTCAAAAACCATTTGGTTGGTGATTGATACTTCCATTATAATTGGGCAACGGAGATGTAATCGCGTGTATCAGTAAAGATGTGCAGATGATATTGCAGATAGCAAAATAATATTTTACTGGAGAGTCAGAGACTTTTAGGAGATCTACGCATGGAAGATGATATAAGAACGGCTACGGCATCGATCGGAGGATTTGATGAACTATCAAGTTTGTTTTAACGCGCTCAAAAACATGCTCCTTTTTGATGTCTCACGAGATTTGACAACCACTTTATGAACTTGTGCAAAAGAAGAAATCAATTTAAATCGTTTGGAAGTACTTCCTGAATTTTATAGCGGAGCAATCACTGAACAAAAAAGTAAATTCACCTGCACTCCTCTGCTTGAGATATTGTTTAGGAACTGTAGCACTTAACACACACTGCACTCTAACACAATGTTATTGGGATCGTAAGTATGCAAACGCTTATCTTGTAGATTTTGAATGTTATTAAGAGGTAATATAATTGGTACTTTGCTTCAGCGAGAAATTCAGGTTGGCTGTGAACATAGGCTGTAGTTTTACAAAGGAATTAAGCTTTATCTTTCCAAGTTATCTTCGTTCTTGATCCTTTTTTGTTTTTCAATCAATCATGCATCTAGGAGTAGAAGTTTCCAGAAATGCAGACTCATGAAGAATGATGGTCACATGTGCAAACAAAGAGTGACTGATGAAGATTTATTCAGAATTCGAACTTAGGGTTATGTACCAAAATTTAATCTAAAACTCAATATTACGTTTGCTGTCTTCAGCTGCTAGGAAAATAATATGCATGCATCCGTAGCTATGCCGTTTTTCATTTTTCTAGGACTCATTGGAATTCATCTCATTTTAGATTATGCGGATCAGAAATGATAGAATCTAACGATGGTTGAAGAACCTGAGGAAGATTCCGTTACATCGATGGGGATTCACGTTCTAAAAAATATCGCAAACTGTGAAGGACATTGAATACGTTGTCAGCAAAGATGAAAAGAAAAAGACATTAATTGAACAAAGGGTGATTTGTGACTTCGGAAAAACTAGAACAAACAATATAAAATGATAAGACAATATAAACGCAACTTGTAAAACCAGCGAAAACTAAGTACTGGATACTACGTCTCATAGAGAAATGAAGGAGAAATTGGGTCCACTCTTCAAAAGACGTGTTTTGGGAAAGTAACCATGTTCAAATGATTGATTTTTAGTAGGGTAACGGATGATGTGAAGGAGTCTTCAAAAAGCATCCTCTCCCTCAAGGTTCGTTTTCACAAAGCATATGAGAGATCATAATGAAATTTTATGCTTCAATGCCTCAAGGACATGGGCTATGATTCTAAAGTTATCTCCATACACCTAAGGAATTCTTCGAGTCCAAATTAACATTAAGGAGAAAATCTTCCTAGCTGTTTACCTAAAGCATTATATCCACAACGTTGGCAGCTTTCCCATTACTTATTTTTATCATAGTTGATGGTCTTTGTTACCTTCTTGGTAATCAAGCACGGTAGTACGTTTAGCCAAGTAGTACGTCTCGACAAGTAGTACATCTAAGACTGCAACTATTGTACGCAGAATAGAATACAACTGCCATATATAGCTAATAAGCTATACGAAATAGGATCGACAACCATCAATCACGGACATGTGGAAAATCCGTAGATACTATTTATTAAAAATCGAACTTTTGCACGAGACCGACTGGTAGAACGTGTGATCTCTATAATCAATTCATGATTCTTATTGAAAATCGCATAATTTTATTCCACTTAAATGATTTCTTTTTCCCTGAATCTTCGTTTCGTGCACAGAGAAAGTATTAATTGCATCTTTGAGAGCGAAAAAGGACCTCAAAACTCCGTTGTCGGAGCAAAGGTTCGGCTCTTTTACAGTGTACATCTGTTACTCTTGTCGCCTCTTTCAAATGCAGCGCGCCTTTCCTACCGATCGTTGCTTTTCTTCTAAAGCGAGGACACATTATGCAATTCAAGAACTATTTGAGAATGCCGAAGATGCAATTTGCAAGAGATGCTGTCCTATTCAATGACTTACAAGTTGAACCACTTTTGGCTCCGATTTCCATGATATTCAAAATTCGAGAAGACGTGAAGCTGAACGGCATAGTTCTTCGCCAGCAGAGCAACCCATGGTCCACATCCATCTGCAATGCATTCTCAAATTACTGCTGATGATGATGACGAGAGTGAAAATGACGAAAGGGATCCTTCAAACGAAACATTGGCCGGAGTGAGAAAAGGGTTAGATAATCATTTGTTGCCGGAGTGAGAAAAGGGTGACACAAGGATTTCTTTTAGTTCTGTGAGAAGAAAACGAGAAATGTGCTATGCTCCTTTGTTGCCATGTTAGAATTGAATATTGTTTTTCCTTTTTCACTAGAATTTGGCTTCCATATCACCATCTCACAATGTTTTCCATGGAGTATCGATGATATTCGCGATGAGGTTTCAAAAAATATTTGGCTGCTGATTCATACTTCCATTATAATTGCGCAACAGAGGTGCAAATGATATTGCAGATAGCAAAATAATATTTTAATGGACAGTACGATATTGCGCAACAGTAAAGAGGTGCAAATGATATTGCAGATAGCAAAATAATATTTTAATGGACAGTACGAGAAAATTTAGGAGATCTACGCATGGGATATGAACAAGGTTGTTGATATCAAAACATCCATGGCATCGATCTGAGGAGAAGATGAAATATCAACTTTGTTCTAACACGCTTAAATTCATTCTCCTTTTTAATGTCTCACGACATTTGACTACCACTTAAATCAATATAAATCGTTTGGAAGTACCTCCTGACGCTCATAGCGCATCAGTCGCCGAACATGGGCTTTGAATGTTATTAAGAATGTTAAAAACACTGGTAGATTTTGAATGTTATTAAGAAGTAATATAATTGGTACTTTCCTTCAGCGAGAAATTCAGGTTGGCGGTGAGCATAGGCTTTAGTTTTACAAAGAGATTCAGCTTTATCGTTCTAAGTTATCTTCCTTTTAACTTTTTAACTTTATAAATCAATAATGAAGAAGTTTCCAAAATATGCAGAATCATGAAGAATGATGGTCACATGTGCAAACAAAGAGTGACTGATGAAGATTTATTAAGAATCCTAACTTAGGGTTATGTACCGAACTCTAATCTAAAACTTCTAGTCATTGGACAGTATTTTTATAAGAGTACTCAATATTACGTTTGCTCTTTAGCTGCTAGGAATATCCGTAGTTGTACCGTTTTCCATTTTTCTATGACTCGTTGGACTTAATCTCATTTTTGTTGATAGAATCTAACTTAACGAATATTCCGTTACATCGATGGCGATTCAGGTTCTAAAAAATATCGCAAACTGTGAGCGACATTGATGTTGTCAGCAAAGATTAAAAGAAAAAACATTAATTGTACAAAGGGTGATAGTGATTTCGGCAAAGCTAGAACAAATAATATAAAATGATAAGATGTATATAAAAATATAAACGAAACTTGCAAAAACAGAGAAAACTAATTACTGGATACTACGTGTCATAGAAAAAAAATGAAAGAGAAATTGGGCCCACTCTTCAGAAGACGTGTTTTGGGAAAGCAACTATGTTGAAATAATGGATTAATGGTACGTAATTCATTATGCATCTTCTCCCTCAAGGTTCATTTTGACAAAGCATATGAGAAATTATATTGAAATTTTATCCTTCAATGCCTCAAGTACATGGGCTTTGATCCTACGTTTCTAATAATGATTTCGATACTCCTAGGGGATGCTTGGAGTCCAAATAAGCATTAAGGGGAGACTCTCACTAGCTATTTACCTAAAGCACTATATCAACAAGGTTGCCAGCTTTCCCATTTCTCATTTCTATCATAGTTGATGGTCTTAGTTACCTTCTTGATAATCAAGTGTTATTGGGGCATATGAATCGGGGCCTCTCTCTCCTTCATAACGAGGATCCAATGGTTTTTAGAATCTTTTTTGATGACACCAATCTGTTTCTCTCGCTTCTGGCACTCCTTTGACATTTTTTATGAGGCCTACGTATTTAGAATCAACCACTTAGAAACTACTTACATGTCCCTTGTTGATCTCCCTCCGCATTTTTTTAGGGATCCGTTTCTTGTATGGAAGCCTTGGCCTACAAGATGGTGATCAAATCGATGATTAAAGGTTATCGTTTCTTGGGTGAAGCTTATTTAAGAAAAAGCAACAACGTTACTATTTGGTGATCCGCAAATGGGAAGGAGCTTCATTTATGTGCTCTCTTGATCTCTTCATAGCTAGTTGCTTGCAAGAGTTAAGATCTTCTATGCTCCCTATGGAAGGGGTAGAAAGGGTTGAAACCCTCTATAGCATCAATAATGATTGGAAGTAGGTTGTTGTCATCAAGCAAGACGAATTTATCTATCTTTCAAATTGTTTGTATCCAGAGAGAGAACGTTTAGGGCATCTAAAGAACAATGAGGCTTTGAAACAAAGGTTTTCATATGTGGAAGAACCGTTGGAGCCCGTGCATAATCAATGTTTGAGATGATTCGAAGACCCTTTTCGTGCCTGATTAAGATACCCCCACCTGCAAAGTCACAGATGGAAGAATGAAAACAAAATCAAGGACAGGTAGAGAATGAAAAGAATTTTGGACTTTGATCACTTAGTCAATAAGAAGTGATGCTTGATCTAATGCAGGATTACATGGGAATTCAACTTTGAGTACATATGGAACACTCGTTTCAAGAACTAGAAAGTGGTCCTTACGTCGAAAATTCTCCATAGGGTGATTTTAACCAATATCAAATCTAAAAAGATTTGTGGTGGTTCCTCATGGTCTAAATCATGCTCTAGTAGGAGGCAAGATTTGGTTCACCTTTTATTTAGATATCCTAATAGAAGACTTGACAATGCCTCATCATGCCAAAGTCATTGGTTGATCGTATTCTGTTCGGAATGCCATTAGAAGTGAAGCACTCTAAAAGGTTTGGAAGGAAATATGTTTAGTCAATTTCGGAAAGCCTCCAAGAGATTCGTGAATTGAAAGGTAAAATCTTATGAAAAAGACGGTCATGGCGTCTCTTACAAGAGTAAACCATGAAATTCAAAACGGAATAGAAAGGCGCTTCACATGCCATGACCGATGTTGTGATTTGAGTTCTAAAGTCTTGGTTTAATGGTACAACCATGAAAAATCTTTGATGACCATTCCTTTGAACTTTTTTCATCATTATTAAGTGTGCAAATTTTTTATTAAGGTCTTAATTATTTCCATATAGTTTCAAACAGGCATACAGAACTCCCACTATAGAACTTTGAATGGTTGTTAGTATCGCTTCTCCAAGATAAAACGTTTATCGGATAGAAGTAGGCCCATGTTCATAACATTGAGCGAAAAAAATCATATGGAACATTTGGAAAAAGTCATAAGATTGAGCGAAAAAATAGATATTTAGCACGTTCAAAGGATGCCTAGTCAATCAAGAGAAAAATTAATTCGCAACTAAAGCTCTTAATTTATCGCGAATTGAACATTTGAATTATTCCGGAGGGAGGCGGTGAGATCCACAGACAATATAATTTAGACGAAGGTATACAAGAAATATGGAAGGAGGTTCAAATTCCTATATCATGAAGAATTAAGAACAGCTATACTCTAACAATAGTATATCCCATGGTATATAGAGTCTATATGTTCATGAAATTGCTGTATCATGAAATATGGAAGGAGTTTCAATTTGCTATATAATGAAGAATTAAGAACAGCTATACTCTAACAATATTATATCCCATGGTATAGAGTCCATGGTCATCTATAGAAGTTAGATAAATAGACATCTTTCTAACCCCCTTTCTACGATTCTTTATCTTATTTGCAAAGATCATGGTCAACTAAGGAAAACCTTATCATAGTTTTCAAGTATCTATCTTTCACTCGTATGAGACCAAAACGAACGAGGAAACATTCGGAAACATGATCTTCACGTCTGGATTCAGATCTATTTATCTGTAACCCTATGTTGAGGCCCATCAGCCCTCTCAACACCTAGGCAGCGCTCGTCTTATTTAAACTGGCCAAGTGAGAGGAATTTTAGGCTAGTTTAATCTGAATATAGCATAGGTGAGAGGAATTTTTGGCTAGTTTAATCTGAATATAGCATACTTACCCAGCATCCCACGTTCATCCAATCATGCAAATTCACATCTAGAGTTTCAATCAAGGTCTCTATTTTTTCCCCATACCGTTATACTCAACGCGTATCTATGTTTTTTGGACACTCTATAGAATTATAATTTCCCGATTGGTATCTTTACTTTTCAAGATGGTACCAAGGAATGAAGATGAAGGCTATGTTCCACACTAGTTCAAAAGTTTCAAAGAAAGGATGAGGGGTCTACTAGCTTACTTAGGTCTTCGAAGAGATAAAAGACATGGGATCATCAAAACGCAAGGTACAATGTGGTCTTATAAGACTTTGAAAAGATTCCTTAAATGATAGGGATCTCTTTTCCTAGATTGTAGGCCTTATCATACCTAGGTGTGATAGCTGATTATTTGAGTGTTGGGAGGGGAATCTAACTTCAAATTTGATTACCACTACTCATGCTTGGCTTGTTGCTTCACATTTTTGCAAGTGTAGATTGATCCTTTGTACTTATTTCTTGAACTTGTACCCCCTTAGCTAAGACTTTCTCCTTGGTGTAGTGAAAACATTCCCCTATGTGCTTGCTCCTATGATGAAACATAGGATCTGAAGATAAGTATATGCTAATCATGTTTTCACACATCATTGGGAATGGATAAACCTATAAATTCAATTCAAACTTCACTCCAACATATTCGGGGCATACTGACACTACCTATACCGATGGTCACCCCTGACGTTGGTATAAACATTGGAAAAATGCACTTAAGCATGTCAACGGTCACTTGACCATTGGTATGACCATTTAAAATGGTTTGTCGGGATGTATCACAACCACCAGTATAGGTGTCGGTATAGGTGTTGGTATGGGCATCAGTATAAGCATCCATAATTTCTAGTAAATTATCGACGCTTATACTGACGTTCGAACAGATGCCTATACCGAGATCATGTTTTAAACATATCAGGAACTCGAGAGCAAAAGTCAACATTTTTCATGTGTTTTACACAGAGTACTACTTGCTTCTGCCAAACTTGTGCTCGCGAATCAAATTGTGACCTGGATTGTCTTGTGCACACACACACACACACATAGATCTCTCTCTCTACACACACACTCTCTCTCTAGATCTCGCATCTTTGTAAGTGGTGCACATACTCTTACCCTTTGTCTTTCTCTATGGTTTATGTTTTATAATTTTTCTTTTCTTTGATTTTATAGAAACTTTTTAAAATCGATAAAGTGTCATTCGTGAAACCATAGTGCACCATATTCACATCCTTTTGCGAGTTCTTCTTCTTCTTCAGAGATATCTTCACCCGTTGCCTTTGCTTGTGAAATCGTTGTATCTACCCATATTCTTGTTGGAAAGAGTGGAAGAGGTCAAAGACTTTCTAGAAGGGGCAAAACTCGAGTGGAACGATTCCTTTGAAACTGAGCTCTATCCTTTGTGTTTCTCTCCTTGGCAAGCAAATATTTTTCTAACCACTTTTGCATAGGCTTAGAGTTAAAAGGATGCAAAAATTCATTGCCTTCTCTTTGAAAGCTACATCCATTTTTCTTTGCAACCCTTTACCTTCAAGTTCATCACCTACGAGATGAACATCGTATATATGTGTGTGTATATGTGTGTGTGTGTGTATATATGCATGTGTGTATATGTGTGTTTGTATGTATGCATGTGTATGGATATATATACAACATAAGAACCCTAATCCTTTTTATGTATTTAATTTGCATGTGTGTATGTATGTATGTATGTATGTATGTATGTGTGTATGTATGTGTGTGTGTATGTATGCATGTGTCTATGTGTATGTGTGTGTATGCATGCATGTGTGTATATCTGTGTGTATGTATATGTGTATGTATGTGTGTGTATATATGCATGCGTGTATATGTATGTGTCTATGTATGCATGTGTGTACATGTCTCTGTGTATATATGTGTGTGTATGTATGCATGCATGTATGTATATGTGTGTATGTATGCATGCATGTATATATATGTGTGTGTGTTTCCATAAAATAGTTCTACTTTTGATAGTGGGTTCATGGTTAACTTTTTGTAAAAAAGTAGAATGATTACAAGAGATAATAATGCTCAAGAAGGCGAGCTCGATTATTATGGAGTGATTTAAGATATCTTGAAGCTATCCTTTAGGAAGTTTGAGTACTTTGTTTTTGAATTGAAATGGTTCAAAGTAGTCACGTTTGGACGAAAGGCAATAGTGACGCGGGATAAACGTGGTTTGCTTCAAGTGAACTCCATAAAATTATGGATGGATGAAAGAGATATATTTATACTTTCTGAACGCTATTAGCAAGTTCTTTTTATACCAGGTTCGAAAGAACTAGAGTGACTATTTTTTTTACAAGTCTTCCCATGTAGTAGATAAATTTGTGAGAACATAGATGTAGAAGAAAGTCCATCTGTAGTGGACTCTAAGATTCATTCGATAGTCGAGAAGGAAGAGATCATTGTCGGAGAAGAAGAGGTCCTTGAAGAAGACGATATACAAGATGAAGCAATAGATGATGATCAAGAAGAAGCTATGATACCAAGTGATTTAGAAGTTGCCAATATAGAGATAGATATTCTCTGTGCATCGGATCTCCAAGAGGATTCTAGAATAGAAGAGTTTTGAATCAAATACGTGTACGTACTAATTTCTGTTTATTTTTTTGCTATGCTCTTTTGTACACTATCCTCTCTCTATATTATCTTTATTATCATATTCTAATTATTTTAGTTCTTTTGTTATGGAGCATGATGCGAGAGAGTCCTCTAGTCACTCAACATTCCATGATAGACGAGCAGTCCTTAGAGTTCATATTTTAAGTATCCCCCCATATATGATTGTTGCATCAGAGTACTCGATCGCTCTTGGTAGCACTCCCCCCGGCATCACTCCTACGAACCTCACTCCTACCGGCCTCACTCCTGTCGGCCTTACTCACGTCGTTGTCACTCTTGCCGACGTCACTTCTTCGGGCAGTCCTACTTCCACCAGAGGTATATCTCCTATTTTTATGACTCCACCATGACCATCTTCTCAGCCATCCCCTAGTGGCTCTAGTAGTAGACATGTGCGTTTGACACCTCAACACGATATAGGTGTTGGCCCATCTCATAGGTGGCAATCACGCTCTAGAGCAGGAGGTTCTAGGAGTGGATCTATAGGTAGGTTTGGAGGAGGCGATTGTTGTGACATCAGTGTGATGGACATTATATCATCCACTTCTACTCCTAGAGTGAGTACCTCAGATGTAGATACAATATATGGTATACCACGTGGTATGCCACGTTATACACCACGTGGGACACCAGGTAGACCTTGGGATGCTGATGACCACGATGATTACAAGGTGTATAGTATCCCTGATGGAGCTTCTATGATGGATGCAGTCGAAAAGGCCATGGATGTGCGTACATGACAACTTTGCTCGATACATTTTGCACACTCTATCATATTGAAATGGAGTGAACAAAATCAAGATCCCAAAAATTATATCATAGAGACGATTTATCAGGAGTTCCGTCAAACATATGGGCATCCTCTTATCAAGTCATAGTGGATTCTGCACACCGCACATGAAGTTATGTCCCATGAATGAACTGTGGTTTGTGATGCCTTTAGAGTAGGCTTATCAAATCCTGTATGGTTAGATGCTGAGGAGTGGGATATGATTCATGACCAACAATAGCAGATTCCTGACCGATATCGCTAGCAACGTGCCGCTATCATAGAGATTTTCCTCTCTACATTTGCTTCTAATTACTTCAAAACAAAACATATGATTCGAAAATGTTACGAATGTCGGAGAGATTTGGCTTGGCAAAGGAGTTTCTGCTTTAGAGAGTTAAGAAACCAATGAATTTGTCTTAAGAGAGCACATGCTTGTGGGTGCTCAATACTAGGCTTGGCAAAGGAGTTTCTGCTTTAGAGAGTTAAGAAACCAATGAATTTGTCTTAAAAGAGCACATGCTTGTGGGTGCTCAGAACAAGATTGATGCATTAATTTGTAGTTTCTTTTTGTGTTTTATTGGCTCAAATCAGAAGGCAGGCTTTTCTCATGAAAGATTTTCTTTCTACCGATTGATTTGCCAGTAGATTTATATTATAATGTGTCCATCTATAATTTCAAAGGCATTGGATAATTGTACGGGTGAGCATTTTCAATATGATTTCATGTCCAATTTCATCGTGCAACTACAATATTATCTCTGAATTATCAAGTGGTAGTAGTAGTTATGCATGGAAAAGTAATGGTGAAGTGATAAACTAGAAGTGCGCATGAAAAAGAGGAAATAAAAGGGGGCGCTTGCAAGGGAGAACTATCTGGACCCAAACATGCTTAATTGAGGAGATTTGATGGGACTCGAAAAGAAAGGAGAGGTGGCCAGTGCTTCGCATGGGGGGAAGAAGGAAGAGAGGAGGACGCCAATCCCAAAGGAGGCTCGGACATCTATGGGCAGTACCGCATGACAAGGGAATTGAATCAACTCAGAGATTAGAGATTAGAAGGCTGGAGCGGGGAGAAAGATCGGACAGAAAAAGGGAGCAGCGCATGATTTTGAAGTGTGGGGGGCATCCATGGAGATAAGGAAGGAGGAGAATGCTTTATGAATCTTTCTACAAATTCAAGGAAAATTATGTACTGTTCTGGTAAAGCACGCCTAATTGTGTAGTCCTCATGAGATCCGATGTATTAGTGCTAGTATGACCGCACCACGAGAGGATAATTCTGCATGAGAAGGGGGCGATCTTTGTTCACGCAAGGTAGGAGGTCCGGTGCATTTGATTGACAGAAGCTAATGAGGACGCTGATGGTGATGATCTGCTGAAGACAGTACTTAGAGAACAATGATCATTATCTCAAATGATGCTAATATTTATCTGACGCCTGACAACACTCTAGCTCTGCCTTTTCACCTTCAATTCTTCCAGCAATTCACGAAAGCTGCTCGCGCTGTGTCATGAAAAGCAAAAGGATTGTGCAAGGCGATTTTCGAAACATTGAACACCCTGTTGACATTTTCTTGGCTTATTCTGTGCTGTTGTCATCCGAAATCTGAGGGTAAGACGTTCATCATCTATGCTATCTCAGAGTTACTTCTATCTTGAGATGATAAACATTGCGAATAAAGATTAGTTTTTAGACAATTGTTTAATCCGATATTGACTTAAGCTCGGTTGGCAATTCTAACGCTATTCTCTAGCAAATTGTCTCAACAGTAGAGGAGTTCACATGTTTTCATGAGTCACGAATTCAAGTTATGGTCACGCTCTACTCATATACCAAATGTAAATCCTTATTACTGTTTTAACTTAAATTGTACTATTTTAATTCGAACTGCGTAACAACTACACCCTTCAACTTATAGAATTTGCTTATGATAATTCACTTATCATGTGCTCGATGATCAAAGGATGCAAAGTGGTTGATTTCCTTGTTGTGCATTGATCTTTCAGAAAGTTTTCAGATTTTCAAGGACAGATCTATTTTTACATTTGCTCAACTCTGAATGCTAAGGCTCGTTGAAGAACAAAGATTTTGTATCTGGTAAATCCTCAACGAAACATAGCAGTATATGTTAGAGTGGTGTTCCCAATCGATGCCTAGCTGAGTGATTAGAGTGTGTGTTTGATACTCCACACGAAAGTGTATTTCTCACAACAACACGCAACAGTTAAAAAAAAAATTCTTTGCAAATTGCGATTTGGATCATCCTTGAAGTTACTGTTTATGCAACTTGATTAATAGTTATTGATAAAATTATGTTTTTCTCAGGAGATAAGTTGAAAGTTTTGTGATCTATGAATGTTAGTGAGTTGCTCCAAGAGAATTCGACTTGATTTAGCAGAACGATTAAAGTGATACTCTTAGAGAGGTTTTAATGCGTTCGACATATGAAGCTAGTTGAAGAATTTTATTTTTTTTGAACTTGATTTATCATAAAGAATAGTAGGCTATCTATTTAAACGTGACAAACAACAAATAACTGTTTTATAACGAAGATGAGAGTGGATTTTGAAAGTTTAATATCAAATTTAAGTATTGAAAAATTATGTTTTCTTAACGTGCATCCATTTTTGATACCTGAGATTGCCCACGTGTGCATGTCCTCTGTTTCATCTTGCAAATCTTGCATATTGATGAATAATAAGATTGTTGTATCTATTTCATGCAGGATTATCCAATCTTCACAACATCAATAGATTAATGATGTGATTAGATTAGTAGAGAGATCTAAAAACTTACCTTATGTTAGGCCAAATATCTTCAAGATGAATGCATACACATACGGTTCAAACCCATTGAACTGGCGAAGCTACCAGGAGAAACAAATTTTTTATAAATGATATGATCAATAAACATCGAGAGTTAATATTTCAAATAACTTGAGTATTATGTGGAGCTTTATATTAAGTACTAATTGTCTTCTTTTTGCATGAATATATATGATGAATATGGTTTAATGTTTTTTTTTGAATTCGTGATAAAGTCTTAAAACATAAGATACATGATTAATATATTTGTTGCATCTTTACAACTCCTGAGATTGCTCTCAGCACCGGCATGCATCATAATTTTAGCGGTTGACTTGATCCACTAATTGTTACTTTCGCTCCTACATTGGTGAACCCGATATGAAAAATGGACAGGACATCTCAGGTATACATATATACATTTTCTCTTATGATCTACATATGCATGTATAAAAAATGGTGATTATAGAAGTTGCATCAATATCCCTCGAAGCGGTAGCTAACACTTCAACCTTACAATCTCTTGGCTGTCAAGGGCTGGTCAATGTGACATGAGGGCCTCTACGGAGATTAAAAAGTAGGATAATCCTCTTCACGCTACCTTTGTCCCTCAACTTTTGCAAAAGCTATGATAGCACATTCATGCACTAGAATTGATGTATTAAGATTTATTTGAGTACTTCAAATATAAAGAAATTTGCATAAGCACGAGCACAAAAACCCTCTTCTTCAAGCGAGTGCTAAGTACTTATACTTGTCTTTTCCTTACTTGCATATATATAAACGAAAACAAAATCTAATATAAAAAGCCTTCTTCATGACATGGAGTCATGATTGGATTTAAAGATTGATTCCAAATTTGAGTCGTTAAATTTCTTTCTCTCAATCTTGACTACAGTAGTATCTCAATTTAATGTAACTATTAAATCCTTAGATACAGAATTTGATCATGAGTTTAGGAATTTAGAAGGAATTATTCATTATGAACTTTCAAATTTGAATGAAAGTATGGATACATTAGCAAATCATGTGAAAGAAATTTCATCATTCAAAACTATTAACCATAAGATCGTAAGTTTGAAAGAGAACATTGGAAGGTTAAGCAATCAAATACAAGAAAATGATACATGTGAATGTAAAGATAAATATCAAGTAAGAGTTCAAAGTATATCTACGCATTCTATTGACCAAAATCCTTTACCAGACCCTAGAAGCATTACTCCTAGTCCTTTACATAGAAGATCAAATAGAGTCTCTAAACGATTTGTTAGATGCTTCTGGTATGACCAAATAGGTCATAGATATGAGAATTGTATTGCCTATGAGAAATCATGTAAACAAAAATTGGTACTTGAAATTGAGCGAAGAATATATAATTATTATGATCATTCACTGCTACACTTGAATTTAGAAAAAGGTGATATGAAAGCATATTTTGAGTACTCAATACATCGGTCAAGATGATCAAATAGATTGAAGTGGAAATGGAATCCAAAGAAACATAACAATGCTCACTCTAATGATCATCAAAGTAGTTATTTAACTAAAAAGGAAGAAACTCCCATCAGTGTGATTTAAGATGAATTATTGGATATAGTTATAGAATGATTATAAATAATTAAAGAAGAGCATGAAAAACCAATAAAAATGAAAAGTAAGGAAGATGGCACAACCTATATCCAATTTGATGCAAAGCTTTTGTATAATGATAGTGATTTTGATCGAGACAAGATTAAAAGATTTATGGAAGAAAAATATAATCATATTCTAACCAAAATTCAAGATGATATTAAAGCACAAGGAGATGATGGAAATATAAGTACAAAAAATATCAAGAAAGTACATCAAAATATAAACATAAAGTTCAAACTCAAGAAGTAGGAATTATTGATAAAATCATGAAACAAATTGAGAGCGAGTTTTCAAATTCTTTTATTCATTTGGATATGAAAGGGCAAAATAGCACTATAATATTACTTGACAATTATGATGAAAATGAAGATCCTTTTGAAATTCCTACTAATGCTTTTTGAGAGTCTATTTTTTTCATAGACAAAGGAAACCATCCTAAATCTCAGATTCCTTGTGAATTCTGTATCTCATGATTGGTTCAGAATTTGGGCAAACTAATGCTTCCATTGCATCCGAAATATGCCAAAATCCTAAGATCGACAGTTTTCTTGCTTGATTCTAACATCCAGAGACCATGCTTTGAATTGATGAGATCATCAATTTGTAACTGCTCTTGAACTGGCCTTCGAAATCCTATATAAGTAGAGGTTGGCCACATTCATAATCAGTCTTGTCAATACCAGTCTTGGGAGCTCAAGGAGTCGTGACCGTGAAGTAAGTACTCTCCAAGTTCCAGTTCTTGTTTTGTCTTGTTCCTTGTCCCAGTCCTGTCTAGTCTTGTATCTTGGACATCTAGTCTTGTCCTCTTGTAATCTCGCAGTATGACATCTTGTCAAGTTCTTTCTTGTATCTAGTTCACCTCCCAAAAGGGAGTTCTTGTAATCTAGAGATCTTGCTCTATACTTACGATCCCGGGTTGTGGGATCTCCTGTATCATCTCTAGCTGAGTTATCTATACCTATAGTCCAGGGTTGTGGGACTTCTTGTATCTGCTACGTCTTCTTGTATTATTTTCCCTATGTAGAGGAGGTACTGGGGTATCCGCTTTTAACAAAAGTAGAGAATGAAAACTAAACACGTCCAGTACATCACCTACTCAAGGGGGGTTCTCTTTAGGGAAGTATACCCTTTAACACTTCTGTGAGCAGGTAGATAACATGGTTAGCACAGAGTGGTAATATTTCAGAAAACCTAGACAACCAATGACCAAGGAAGACCATACACTTCTTGATTCAAATCAGACGATTACAAGGTTGGGTAGAGTGATGTTCAAAAATGCAAGCTTAGGGCTGACAAGCCACCCTAAAAGTATGAACTCCAATACAACAGATCAGCATAAGGGACCGCTGATATGCAGACTAACTCAGAGCAATACAAATGGTAGAATTTCTCAAGAGAATAGAGATTAATCAACACACTGACTCATAGAAAAGAAAGTAAATCCCAGCTACTCTCTTATACTATAGTGCTCATAGCCCTCACTGAGAAGCCTACCCTCTATATTCGCACTACAGAGTAGCTCCTACAATAGGCTTGAAACCACCAAGTGCAAGAGAGAACTTCTGCACGTAAACACGCGTCAATGTTATTCCCAAAAAAATGTACCCCAAATGAGCACAAATCCATTGTTTTTATAGGCCTCAATAGTTCAAGAGGGCCTTGCTTCACGTCCACTGATCACGCGCTGGTGGATTGCCCAAAATTCGGGGTAGGTCAAATATTCCACTTGATTTGAGTTGGATCCACAAAAATAGGTAGTCGCCGTGAATGGTTGGCATGCAACTCCACTTTTAATATTTGCCTTTTATCTTCTTACTTGCAAGTTGAGGCCCTTTATTTGTGCAATTCGAGAAATTGGAATGACTGGTGGGATAGCATCAATACTAGTACAGTTAATGTACCTTTCCATTTACCATAGCTTCCAAAGAAGAGACCCACTGATGCGCATGTCTTCGTTCCATGCAAGTTGTAATCTTCAAAATGGGTATCCATCGTATCCCCATGATCACTCGATCCATGATCCCCATAGAAGTTGTAATCTCTCGATCCATGATCCCCATGGACTCCAAAGATTTGAAACTTCAACTTTCCCTTCATCTAGCTTTTGCCAGTGTTATCCATCATTTCTTCATCCGTAAGCTCCTGAGGCAAGGCCATGGTTTTCATGCAGACATCTTGTTCTTTGCTCCAAAGATTCTGCATTCCTGTGAATGCCTCTTGGCCTAAAACTTCTCATATGTGTCTCATTTGTATTGCCAAATCATAGGATAACTTGTGTGTGTGTCTTTGTGCGTAGGCATGCATAAGTTTGCGTATATGTGGGTGTGTGTGCATTTATGTGTATGTGAGTGTGAAGGTGTGTGGGTGTGTGAGTGCATGCATGTGTTTGTATATATGTGAGTGCGTGTATGCGTTTGTGTATATGTGAGTGCGTGTGTGTGTGTGTAGGGATGTGTGTATGTGAGTGTGAAGGTGTGTGTATTTGTGTGAATGTGAGTGTGCATGTGTATGAGCGGGTGCATATGTGTGTGTGGGAGTGCGTGAGGGGTGGCGGGGGGTCGCGGGGGGGAATGGTGGGGGGCGGGGGGTTGCGGGGGGGAATGGTGCGGGGTGGCGGGGGATTGGGGGGAAGAATTGTGAGGGGAGGCGGGGGAAATGGTGGGGGGTCACGGGGGGAATGGTGGGGGGTGGCGGGGGGTTGCGGGGGGAGAATTGTGAGGGGTGGCGGGGGGAATGGTGGGGGGTCGCGCGGGGAATGGTGGGGGGTGGCGGGGGGTCGCGGGGGGAGAATGGTGAGGGGTGGCGGGGGGAATGGTCGGGGGTCGCGGGGGGAATGGTGGGGGGTGGCGGGGGGTCGCGGGGGGGAATGGTGGGGGGTGGTGGGGGGTTGCGGGGGGGGATTGTGAGGGGTGGCGGGGGGTCGCAGGGGGGAAAGGTGGTGGGTGGCGGAGGATTGCGGGGGAGAGAGAGAGAGAGAGAGAGAGAGAGAGAGAGAGAGAGAGAGAGAGAGAGAGAGAGAGAGAGAGAGAGAGAGAGAGAGAGAGAGAGAGAGAGAGAGAGAAGGGAGAGAGGGAGGGGGGGTTCACATGGGGGGTGGCGGGGGGTCATGGGGGGAATGGTGGGGGGTGGCGGGGGGTTGCGGGGGTAGAATTGTGAGGGGTGGCGGGGGGAATGGTGGGGGGTCGCGGGGGGAATGGTGGGGGGTGGCGGGGGGTTGCGGGGGGGAATGGTGGGGGGTGGCGGGGGGTTGCGGGGGGGGATTGTGAGGGGTGGCGGGGGGAATGGTGGGGGGTCGCGGTGGGAATGGTGGGGTTGGCGGGGGGTTGCGGGGGGAGAATTGTGAGGGGTGGCGGGGGGAATGGTGGGGGGTTGCGGGGGGAATGGTGGGGGGTGGCGGGGGGTCGCGGCGGGAGAATTGTGAGGGGTGGCAGGGGGAATGGTGGGGGGTTGCGGGGGGGAATGGTGGGGGGTGGCGGGGGCTTGCGGGGGGGGATTGTGAGGGGTGGCCGGGGGTCGCGGGGGGGGAAAGGTGGGGGGTGGCGGAGGATTGCAGGGGAGGGAGGGGAGAGAGAGAGAGAGAGAGAGAGAGAGAGAGAGAGAGAGAGAGAGAGAGAGAGAGAGAGAGAGAGAGAGAGAGAGAGAGAGAGAGAGAGAGAGAGAGAGAGAGAGAGAGAGAGAGAGAGAGAGAGAGAGAGAGAGAAGGGAGAGGGGGAGGGGGGGTTGACGTGGGGGGTGGCGGGGGTTCGTGGGGGGAATGGTGGGGGGTGGCGGGGGGTTGCGGGGGGAGAATGGTGGGGGGTGGCGGGGGGTTGCGGGGGGGGATTGTGAGGGGTGGCGGGGGGAATGGTGGGGGGTCGAGGGGGGAAATGGTGGGGGGTGGCGGGGGGTTGCGGGGGGGGAATTGTGAGGGGTGGCGGGGGATCGCGGGTGGGAAAGGTGGGGGGTGGCGGAGGATTGCAGGGGAGGGAGGGGGGAGAGCGAGAGAGAGAGAGAGAGAGAGAGAGAGAGAGAGAGAGAGAGAGAGAGAGAGAGAGAGAGAGAGAGAGAGAGAGAGAGAGAGAGAGAGAGAGAGAGAGAGAGAAGGGAGAGAGAGAGGGGGGGTTCACGTGGGGGGTGGCGGGGGGTCGTGGGGGGAATGGTGTGGGGTGGCGGGGGGTTGCCGGGGGAGAATTGTGAGGGGTGGGGGGGGGGGGAATGGTGGGGGGTCACGGGGGGAATGGTGGGGGGTGGCGGGGGGTTGCGGGGGGAATTGTGAGGGGTGGCGGGGGGAATGGTGGGGAGTTGCGGGGGGAATGGTGGGGGGTGGCGGGGGGTTGCGGGGGGGAATGGTGGGGGGTGGCGGGGGGTCGTGGGGGGAATGGTGGGGGGTGGCGGGGGGGAATGGTGGGGGGTGGCGGGGGGTTGCGGGGGGGGGATTGTGAGGGGTGGCGGGGGGAATGGTGGGGGGTCGCGGGGGGGAATGGTGGGGGGTGGCGGGGGGTTGCGGGGGGGAATTGTGAGGGGTGGCGGGGGGTCGCGGGTAGGAAAGGTGGGGGGTGGCGGAGGATTGCGGGGGAGGGAGGGGAGAGAGAGAGAGAGAGAGAGAGAGAGAGAGAGAGAGAGAGAGAGAGAGAGAGAGAGAGAGAGAGAGAGAGAGAGAGAGAGAGAGAGAGAGAGAGAGAGAGAAGGGAGAGAGGGAGGGGGGGGTTCACGTGGGGGGTGGCGGTGGGTCGTGGGGGGAATGGTGGGGGGTGGCGGGGGGTTGCGGGGGGAGAATTGTGAGGGGTGGTGGGTGGAATGGTGGGGGGTCACGGGGGGAATGGTGGGGGGTGGCGGGGGGTTGCGGGGGGGAATTGTGAGGGGTGGCGGGGGGTCGCGGGGGGGAAAGGTGGGGGGTGGCGGAGGATTGCGAGGGAGGGAGGGGAGAGAGAGAGAGAGAGAGAGAGAGAGAGAGAGAGAGAGAGAGAGAGAGAGAGAGAGAGAGAGAGAGAGAGAGAGAGAGAGAGAGAGAGAGAGAGAGAGAGAGAGAGAGAAGGGAGAGAGGGAGGGGGGGTTCACGTGGGGGGTGGCGGGGGGTCGTGGGGGGAATGGTGGGGGCTGGCGGGGGGTCGCGGGGGGGAATGGTGGGGGGTGGCAGGGGGTTGCGGGGGGGGGGGGGGGGGGGGAATTGTGAGGGGTGGTGGGGGGTCGCGGGGGGAAAGGTGGGGGGTGGCGGAGGATTGCGGGGGAGGGAGGGGGGGAGAGAGAGAGAGAGAGAGAGAGAGAGAGAGAGAGAGAGAGAGAGAGAGAGAGAGAGAGAGAGAGAGAGAGAGAGAGAGAGAGAGAGAGAGAGAGAGAGAGGGTACGTGAGGGGGCTTGCGGGGAGGGCTGAGGGGGGTTAGAGGGGGGCTAGGCGGGGGTGGCTGAGGGGGAACTAGTGGGGGTGAGGGTGGTGCTAAATGGAGGGGGCAGGGGTGGAGCTAAATGGAGGGGGCGGGGGTGGAGAAGAGAGAGAAAACTAATCAACTGAAATGAAAGCAACAATCTGCCCGGAATAATGAAAGCATCAACTACCCAGACCACATTTGTCCAAGATACGGAACGGCCACTCCCTGAAGCTGCAGCCCAAGGCATCCGAGAGCTCTCCTCTCAATCTCTTTCTCTTCTATCTTCTTAGGACTAGTGGGTTCTGTCCCCTGTGCTTGGAGCCCACGGCCTCATGCCCCAAAGAGAGAGAGAGAGGCATCATAGAAGGGGCACTACACCCTACGTGGGTGTTCTTGTAATATGAAGTGTATTTCTGAAATCTTTTCTAGTGAAGTCGGAGAGCACAATCTAGTGCTCCCCTAATATTTTGGCAAGACTAGCTTCTATCCAAGAGTAGTCACTATGGAGAATGCTTATGAACAGATTGTAGCAACACTTCAGAGTCTCCAACAACAAGTCAAAGACCTAACTCATCGACACACACAAGTCAAGATGGGACATCCAGTGCATGTAGGTGCACTCCTCCAAGAATTACAAGGACGAATTGGAAGTCTTCAGACAAATCAAGGGAGTATGGAAGTAAATCAATGACCTAGTACATCCTTCATGAGGGAACCCAAGATCTGCATGCCACAAAAATTCGATGGTGATTGCACAAAGTTCCGAGGATTCTTGCAACGTGTCATATTGTACATCCACATGTAGCCTGATAGATACCCTGATGATGCATCCAAGGTTGGTTTTATTGGAACCTTGCTCTATGGTCAAGCTTTATCATGGTTCACCGTAATCTTGGAGAAGGATATGGCCGTACTTCATGACTATGAGGGATTTCTTGGAGAACTCACCACCCCATTTGGAGATGCAGACACGAGTCGAGTAGCAGAAACCAAACTTCGGAAGTTACGTCAAGGTAACTGCCCTACCTCTACCTATGCATCTGAATTTAGGCACTTGATATGTCATCTCATTTGGCATGAAGATTATTTCATAAGCCAGTTTAGATGGGGTTTGAGAGATGATGTGAAGGACCTTTTGCTCACGATGCCAGAGGTTAAAACATTGAAGGAATATATCATGCAAGCTATTCAATGTGATAATCGACTTTTTAAAAGGAAACAAGAAAAAGGAAGACCTTGCCAATGGAAACCCTTCCAGCCCACTCCTAAACATGAGTCTATGCCTGAACCTATGCAAATAGATGTAACTAGGTTTTAGCCTCTAACACCAGAAGAGAAACAGAGAAGGAGAGTTAACAAGTTATGTCTCGATATGGAAACCCTAGACATATTGAAATTAATTGTCCGAACAAGAGAACAAATCCCAGAGTCATAGTCACCCTTTTAGAGCAGGAAAACAAGGAAGTCTAGTTGTAAAAGAGACTGTGCACCCGCACCATGATATAAGAAAGGGCCTCATAATTACAGCAATAGCCATAGAAACATGTCTTGCACCTGTCAAGTTAATCATGCCTAAGAAGACCCTTCCCCTTACAGCCTACTAGATTCAGGAGCCTCTTCATGTTTCATGGATGAAGGATTGGATAAGAAACATGGAATTCCTCTACTTTGGAAGAACAAACCAGTAGTAGCCGAAGTAGTGGACAGAGGACCTTGAGCATCTGTGAATATAACCATGGAAACCACACCACTAAGAGTACACCTTGGTGACCATGAATCCAACATATGTTTCAATGTAATATCAAGCCCTGTACATCTAGTTATCATTGGAATGCCCTGGTTAAAGAAGCATAATCCAGACATTAATTGGGAAGAGAATAAAATCACCCGTCGAGATATCGAGAAGAACCTAACATATATCGGAGCCAAAGCCTTCATACATGCGATAATGAAGGAACCTACATATATGATCTATGTCATACCAGCTCAAGAATAGAAGAAAGATGATCCAGTGCAACTACCCAATCAGTACAAAGGCTTTGAGGATGTTTTGGAAAAGAAGAATGCAGATATCCTTCCAAAGCATAGACCTTATTATTGTGCCATAGAACTTCAAGAGGGAGCACAACCGTCCTCTAGACCAATCTACAGACGATCCCTAGAGGAACTTACAGAACTACACAAGAACATTGATGAGAATCTAGCAAAGGGGTTTATCAAGCACTCAAAGTCTCTAGTAGGAGCTCCTATTTTATTTGTAAAGAAGAAGGATGGGACTCTCCGGATGTGTGTAGAGTATCTTGGATTGAATAAAGACACTATAAACAACAGATATCCTCTATCACTCATATCACAACTCTAGGAATGCCTTGGAAAAGCAAAATTCTTCACGAACATTGACCTTCGAGGAGCTTACAACCTTGTCAGGATCAGAGAAGGAGACAAATGGAAGAAAGCATTTCGAATAAGGTATGGCCATTTTGAATATGTAGTTATGCCATTTAGTCTCACAAATGCTCTAGCTATCTTCCAACATATAATGAATGATATCTTTCGAGAATACTTAGCTGATTTTGTTGTAATATACCTTGAGGATATCTTGATATTCTCCAAAAATCTGGAGGATCATGAATGAACGTCATGTAAAGATAGTCCTGGAGAAACTAAGAGAAAAATGATTACATGCAAAATTGAAGAAGTGCTCTTTCCATAAGACAGAAGTGGAGTTTTTAGAGTACATTGTATCAGATAAAGGAATGTTTATGGACCCTAAGAAGATTGAGACAATCCTTGATTTGCAACCACCTTCATGTGTTCGAGATGTACAATTTTTTTTGGGGTTTGCAAACTTCTACAGGATATTCATTAGAGATTAATCCAAGATAGTGACACCTCTTACCAAGCTTATAGGGAACTCCAAATTCTCATGGACCAAAGATACAAAAAAAGCCTTTCAAACCTTGAAATTAGCATTCACTACTTCTCCAATTCTAGTTCATCCTCATTCCAGTAAACCCTTCTTCCTCGAAACAAATGCATCAGACTTTGCCGTAGGGGCCATTCTTTCCTAATACGGAGATGATGAACACCTACATTGAGTGCATATCATTCAAGGAAATTTTCCCTCAAGAAATTAATTATGAAATTCATGATAAAGAACTTCTTGCCATAGTGGATGCGTTTGATACCTGGCATCATAATCTAGAAGGAGCAGCTCATAAAGTTACGGTGTATACAGATCACAAGAACCTAGAGTATTTTATCACCACCCCCATTTTCAATAGAAGATAATCTCAATGGAGTAACGTTCTATCCAGATTTGATTTTGTCATCACATACCATCCAGGACGTCAACAATGTCAGTCAGATGCCTTGTCCAGAAGATCTTACCTTGCACCCAAGAAGGGTGAAGAAGCCTTTGATCAACAAGAGAGTTTATTACTCAAGCCTAAGCATCTCTAATAAGCAGCTTTCTCTTCAAGCCATCATGAAGGTTCAGCCTTGAATCGTTTGATTTGTGAGAATCTACCGCAAGATGAACTGTTTTGTAATGTTAAGCAGAAAAATGAAGAAGGGAAAGTCCAAGATGTAAACAAGTTTCAAGAAAAGGATGGAAGACTACTCTATAAGAACCTACTGTATGTCCCTCCAGAAAAGCCTGGGATCCAAGTACTTCAACAACATCATGACAACCTTGCAGCAGGACATTTTGGAGTGAATAAAACAATAGAACTCATATCAAGGGATTTTTGGTGGCCTCAAATATGGAAAGAAGTCAAATAATATATCCGAAACTATGATGCTTGCAATAGATCTAAGGTACAATGATATAAGCCTCATGGGCTCTTGCAATCCTTACGTATTGCAAAATGGCCATGGGCTTCATTGTCTATGGATTTTGTCACAGATCTACCAAAGTCAGATAAGTATGATGCCATTCTTATTGTGGATAGATTCACAAAGATGGCACACTTCATTCCAACTATAAAGGCAATCACAGGTGCAGCCACTTCTAGACTTTTTCTCAGATACATCTTTAGGCCTCATGGAATGTCTCATGATATTATGAGTGATTGAGGTCTACAGTTCATATCCAACTTTTGGAACAGTCTTTGCAAGCTCCTTGGTGTTCCAATTAAACTATCTACAACAAATAATCCAGAGACCGATGGACAAACAGAATGGGTGAATCAAGTCCTAGAGCAATATCTCCGTTGCACTAGCAACTATCACCAAAATGATTGGTTTGAGTTGTTACCCTTGATCATCAAAGATTTTGTCCATTTACCATCTTGGCCAAGATTAATCCAGCCACCTTCAATCCATGAAGAATTTGAAGTCGAGCATGTCCTAGATTAAAGAATATCCCGAGCAAGATTAGAGTACCTTATTCATTGGAAAGTGATAATACTTGGGAACCTGCAAAAAACCTTCAAAGAGCACCAATCAAGGTTGGAGAATTCCATAAGAGAAATCCAATAAAGCCAAGACCAGAGAACATGACCGCTCCTCGTGGGTGGAGCTCGTCGCTTGAGGGGGAGGTAATGTCATGGATAAAGGAAAGTATCCTAAACCTTAGATTCCTTGTGAATCCTATATCTCATGATTGGTTCAGAATTTGGGCAAACTAATGCTTCCATTGCTTACGGAATGTGCCAAAACCCTAAGATGGACTGTTTTCTTGCTTGATTCTGACATCCAGAGACCATGCTTCGAATTGATGATATCATCCACGACATCATCAATTCGTAACCGCCCTAGAAGCGCCCTCGGAAAACCTATATAAGTAGATGTTGGCCCCATTCATAATCAGTCTTGCCAATACTAGTCTTGGGAGCTCAAGGAGTCATAACCGCCAAGTAAGTACTCTCCAAGTTCTAGTTCCTGTTCTTGTCTTGTTCCTTGTCCTAGTCCTGTCTAGTCTTGTATCCTGAACATCTAGTCTTGTCCTCTTGTAATCTCGTAGTACGAGATCTTGTCAAGTTCTTTCTTGTATCTAGTTCACCTCCTAGAAGGGAGTTCTTGTAATCCAAAGATCTTGTTCCATACTTACGATCCCGGGTTGTGGGATCTCATGTATCATCTCTAGTTGAGTTATCTATACCTATAGTCCCGGGTTGTGGGACTTCTTGTATCAGCTACGTCCTCTTGTATTATTTTCCCTACATGGATGTTCTTGTAATCTGAAGTGTATTTTTGAAATATTGTCTAGTGAAGTCGGAGAGCACAATCTAGTGCTCCCCTGATAATTTTTTAGATACAAAAGATAAACCAATGGGGATTTTTTACGTTCTTCCTCATCGAAAAGATAAGTGATGAATGATCATGGGAGCTTTTACCTTCTTCCTCATAAAAAAGGTAATAGTTGAATGATCATGGGAATTTCTACTTTCTTCCTCATAAAAAAAGGAAGATATGAATGATCATGGGAGTTTTTATCTTTGTCCTTATAAAAAAGATAACTAAGGAATGATCATTGGAGATTTACTTTCTTCCTTATCAAAAAAGTAAGATATGAATGATCATGGGAGTGTTACTTTCTCTCTCATTACAAGGTAATTTATAAATGATCATGAGAATTTCACTTTCTTTTTAGTTATCTATTCATAAAATGTAATTTGATGTTTATAAGCATGAGATTCACTCTCTTTTTGAAGTTTGAGATAGGTTCTAGTTGAAGGAGAAAGGATTGAAGTTATGAGTCTTTTGAAATTGTCTGTTCAGATCCAAGGAGATTTGAGGAAGCTGAATTAAAGAACTGATTTTCCAATAGTGTCTAGGAATCCAAAACCAAATTTTTATTTCTTGCACCATGATGTTTAAATTTGCATTCCAAGTATGCATATGGATAATGTAAAGGGAACATAAGGTTTTTTTTTCCCTTATGTGCACGACTACTTGCACGTACGTTTAAATAGAAATATGTTGAAACTGTTAAGAACCGACTTAGAATTTTAAGATGAAACCTCTTCAACAGAAAACATTACCTTATCTATGCACCATTAGATTTTCCAAAGCATGAGAAATATGCATGTAAAAGGATCGTATTTCATGACCTTGCATCAAGCCATAATGTTTTTTCCTTTCCTATGCACTATGAGTGATTTTGTAAGGTTCTATGTATTTTCGCATTGCTTATAAGTGAGAGAATGCACAGACCTCATCATTAGAATCCTTGTACCCTATTATTTCCACCATGTTTTCTTTTCCATGCATTTTAAAGCATGCATTGAATAGGATCACTACAAGGCCGTGCATAGATACTTATTTTCTAATCTGATGCACATATTAAATCAAGTCATCTATATTTTGAGATGAATTTATATTTTCTTGAAATAACAAGATATTTGGCCCATCCAAGAGGATGTGCAGGATTGGTGGGGATGAGCGTCGTAGAGATTTTGATCTCTACCTTTGTTTTTACTCACTTTAAAACAAAGCATATGATTCGAAAATACTGCGAATGTCAAAGAGATTCGGTCGAAGTCCAAAACAACAATACTAGGGTTAGCAAAGGATTTTTTCATTTAAAGAGTTATGAAACCAATGAATTCCTCTTAAAAGAGCACTTGCTTGTGGGTGCTCAGAACAAGAGGCTTCTTTCATAGAAGACTTTCTTTCTAGCGATTGATTTGCCTATAGATTTGTATTATTATATGTCCATCTATACTTTTGGAGGCATTGGATAATTGCACCGGTGAGCATTTTCAGTATGATTTGAAGTCCAATTCATCGTTTAACTACTATATTATCTCTGAATTATTAAGTGGTAGTAGTAGTTATGCATGAAAAAGAGGGAAAAAAGGGGGACGCATGCAAGGGAGAACTATTCGGACCCAAACACGCTTAATTGAGGAGTTCTGATGGGATTCGAAAAAAAAAGGAAGAGGTTTGTCAATGCTGCATATGGGGGGAAGAAGGAAGAGAGGAGGACGCCAATTCCAAAGGAGGCTCGCACATCTATGGGCAGTACTGCATGACAAGGGAATTGAATCAACTCACAGTTTAGAACGCTAGAACGGGGAGAAAGATCCGAGAGAAAAAGGGAGCATTGCATGATTTTGAAGTCTGGGGGGCATCCGTAGAGATAAGGAAGGAGGAGAATGCTCTATGAATCTTTTTGCAAATTCGAGGAAAATTCGCTACTCTTCTGGTGTACGCCTAATTGCGTAGTCCTGATGAGATCTGATGTATTAGGGCTGGTATGACCGCACCACGAGAGGATAATTCTGCATGACAAGGGGGCGATCTTTGTTCACGCAAGAAGGAGGTCGAGCGCATTTGATTGACGAAAGCTAATGAGGATGCTGATGGTGATGATCTGCTGTAGACAGTACTCACAGAACAATGATCATTATCTCTCACGATGCTAATATTTATCTGACGCCTGACAACACTCTGGCTATGCCTTCAGATCACCAATTCTTCCAGCAATTCACGAAAGCTGCTCGCGCTGTGTCATGAAAAGCAAAAGGATTGCGCAAGGCGATTTTTGAAATATTGAACACCCTTTTGACATTTTCTTGGCTTATTCTGTGCTGTTGTCATCTGACATCTGAAGGTAAGACCTTCAACATCTATGCTATGCTCAGAGTTACTTCTATCGTGATATGAGAAACATCGCGAATAAAGATTAGTTTTTAGATAAGTGTTTAACCCGATATTGACTTCAGCTCGGTTGGCAATTCTGACGCTATTGTCTGGCAAATTGTCTCAAGAGTATAGGAGTTCACATGTTTTCATGAGTCACGCATTCAAGTTATGGTCCTGCTCTACTTATATACCGGATGTAAAGGCTTATTACTGTCTTACCTTAAATTGTACTATTTTAATTCGAATTGCGCAACAGCTACACTCTTCAACTCGTAGAATTCGCTTATGATAATTGACTTATCATGTGTTCGATTATCAAAGGATGCAAAGTCATTCACTTGATTTCCTTGCTGTGCATTGATATGTCAGAAAGTTCTCAGATTTTCAAGCACACATCTGTTTTTACAGTAGCTCAACTCTGAATGCTAAGGCTCTTTGATTAACACAGATTTTGTATTTGATAAATCCTCAACGAAATGTAGAAGTTTATGTTAGAGTGGTGTTCACAATCGATGCCTAGCTGAGTGATTATAGTGTGTGTTTGATACTCCACACGAAACTGTGTTTCTCACAACAACACGAAACATTCAAAAGGAAAAATATTATTTGTGAATTGCGATTTGGATCAGCCTTAAAGTTTTTTTTCATGCAACTTGATGAATAGTTATTGAAGAGATTATGTTTTGCTCAGGAGATAAGTTCAACGTTTTGTGATCTATGCATGTTAGTGAGTTGCTTCAAGAGAATTCTACTTGATTTAGCAGAACGATTAAAGTGACACTCTCAGAGACAGGTTTTAATACCTTCGACATATGAAGCTAGTTGAAGAGCTTTTTTTTATTTGAACTTGATTTATCATAAAGAATACGAGGCTATCTATTTAAATGTGACAAAGAACAAATAACTATTCTATAACTAAGATGAGAGTGGATTTTGCAAGTTTTTGACATGATCTCTACTATGATAAAGATTTAATATCAAATTTAAGTATTGCGAAAATATGTTTCCTTAACGTTTGCATCCATTTTTGATACCTGAGATTGCCTAGATGTGCATGTTTTCTGTTCCATCTTGCACATCTTGCATATTGATGAATCATCAGATTGTTGCAACTATTTCATGTACAATTATTCCATCTTCACGTCAGCAATAGTTTAATGATCTCATTACATTAATAGAGAGATCTAAAAACTTACCTTATGTTAGGCCAAATAGCTTCAAGATGAATGCATACAGATACGGTCCAAACCCATTTAACTAGCGAAGCTACCAAGAGAAACGAATTGTTGATAAATGATATGATCAACACATCGAGAGTTAATATTTCAAATAACCTAAGTATTGTGTGGAGTTTTATATTAAGTACCAATTATCGTCTTTTTGCATGAACATATATGGTGAATATGGTTCAACGTTTGTTTGAATTCGTGATAAAGTCTTAAAACATAAGATACATGATTCATATATTTATTGCATCAGTGCATGTGTATGATAGTGGTATGCCACAATTTTTTATTTAGATCATACATGGTAGTAGTGCACCAATATTCTATTTGATTCTTATATGGCACTGCTTTGCCAAATTTTGTATTTGCCTCATATATAAAGATGGTTTTCCACACTCTTGTACATGCTTCATTTATGAAATATATAACTTTTTTTATACATGGTTCATGGTTCATGATTCATTCTGAAAATCTTTTTTCTGTTCGATAGTATCTTTTTTTTATGAAATCATATTTCGATTACCATTAGAGTACACATCACATGTACTAAATTTTCTTTGGGTAGAGTGTATTGTCTTTTGTTAAACAACATGATGATAATGTTTATGTAGCAAAAGACAACACACTCTGCCCAAAAAAAGTTTTGCACATATGGTCATCGGTATAAGTGACAGTACACCCACGATGATCGCTGGCATAAGTGACGGTACACCCAACTGGTGCCCATATAGGTGCCAGTATGGGCATCGGTATGAGCGTAGATATTTTCAATGCTTATATCAATATTCATAGCGATGCTTATACCGACGACTATACCGACACCTAGAGTGGCGGTATTGTTCCGACGCGTATAGTGATACTTACACCGATATTAGGGCGAAAATATGCCCATTCAATTTCCTCGGTCAAAGCCTCGATATACGCCTAATATGTTGTAGTGCTTGAGATTCTTGAGCTATATAGGATTAAAAGTAACTTGTGTTATTGCTGTACATTTAACTTCTCTAGAAGATAGGGCAACTATAGGTTGTTTCTTTGCGATCCTTGAGATGAACTTCTTGCCTAGTATCACTCCATATCCACTTGTACTCCTACTATCTTCTTTGGATACGTCCCAATCAATATTTGTATATGATTTTATCTACAACTCACCTTCGAAGGGACAAAAAGGACTTTCATTTAAATTACTCTTAAGGGATCTTAGTAGCCTTTTTTGTACAAGTACAATAGGAACCCTATGTGTGTGCATGAATTTGGATAGCACACCAACTATACATCCTAGGTTAGATCCTCTTATCTCAACATTCCACTGATTTGGATATTCATTCTTGACCTTTAAGATATCCCCCTTCTTTGCATGATGGTGTGGATTGAGCTCAATCTATAAGACTTTGTCTTCCTATCACTCTATAATTTGATCTTTTCACTTGCTCTTTGCATCATGAAGATGGATTGCTATAGGGTTTCCTCCATTCCATGATGCGTGTTTACTCGAATCCGTTCTCTAAATGTATTTTTAAGTTGTTATTAGTCTTCAAGGAAATCCACATCTAGTTCCTTCCCCAATCCTACAGTGCTTTTTCTTGCCTTCCCCAAGGCCTTCCCAAAAGTATAGGGTAAGAGGTTCTTTGTGGCAGGGCAATGATTATAAAGTTAAAGACAAAATGATAACCTTGCACTGACATTTGTACCTTCTTGATGATGTCGAGGGGCATAACACAATGCTCATCTACTTATGTGATAGTTAAGGATGACACCTTGGTGAGGTTGAGCTTTAGTTTCTTTATTGTAAAATTCTACATCAAATTGTTGTCAGAGCCTCCATCTATAATAACAAAAATTAGAACTTCATCTTCTATGAAAATAGATAGCCTTGAGATTTGATAATCTACTAAGGGTGCAAGAGGAAAGTGAACCATGAAACCATCTATATAGGAGGTGGTCTTACCTTAAATTGTACTATTTTAATTCGAATTGCGCAACAGCTACACTCTTCAACTCATAGAATTCGCTTAGGATAATTGACTTATCATGTGTTCAATTATTTTTTTCTGAACTTGATTTATCATAAAGAATACGAGGCTATCTATTTAAATGTGACAAAGAACAAATAATTGTTCTATAACTAAGATGAGAGTGGATTTTGCAAGTTTTTTACATGATCTCTACTATGATAAAGATTTAATATCAAATTTAAGTATTGCGAAAATATGTTTCCTTAACGTTTGCATCCATTTTTGATACCTGAGATTGCCTAGATGTGCATGTTTTCTGTTCCATCTTGCACATCTTGCATATTGATGAATCATAAGATTGTTGTAACTATTTCATGTACGATTATCCCATCTTCACGTCAGCAATAGTTTAATGATCTCATTACATTAATAAAGAGATCTAAAAACTTACCTTATGTTAGGCCAAATAGCTTCAAGATGCATGCATACAGATACGGTCCAAACCCATTTAATTAGCGAACCTACCAAGAGAAACGAATTGTTGATAAATGATATGATCAACACATGGAGAGTTAATATTTCAAATAATCTAAGTATTGTGTGGAGTTTTATATTAAGTACTAATTATCATCTTTTTGCATGAACATATATAGTGAATATGGTTCAATTTTTGCTTGAATTCGTGATAAAGTCTTAAAACATAAGATACATGATTCATATATTTATTGCATCAGTGCATGTGTATGATAGTGGTATGCCACAATTTTTTATTTAGATCATACATGGTAGTAGTGCACCAAAATTTTGTATTTCATTCTTATATGGCAGTGCTTTGCCAAATTTTGTATTTGCCTCATACATGAAGATGGTTTGCTACAGTCTTGTACATGCTTCATTTATGAAGTATATAACTTTTTTTATACATGGTTCATGGTTCATGATTCATTCTGAAAATCTTTTTTCTGTTCGATAGTATCTTTTTTTTATGAAATCATATTTCGATTACCATTAGAGTACACATCACATGTACTCAATTTTCTTTGGGTAGAGTGTATTGTCTTTTGTTAAACAACATGATGATAATGTTGTTGTAGCAAAAGACAACACACTCTGCCCAAAAAAAGTTTTGCAGATATGGTCATCGCTATAAGTGACAGTACACCCAGGATGATCGCTGGCATAAGTGACGGTACACCCAATGGGTGCCGATATAGGTGCCAGAATGGGCATCGGTATGAGCATAGATATTTTCAATGCTTATATCAATATTCATACCGACGCTTATACGGACGACTATACCGACATCTATAGTGGCGGTATTGTTCCGACGCGTATAGTGATACTTATACCGATGTTAGGGAAAAAATGTGCCCATTCAATTTCCTCGGTCAAAGCCTCGATATATGCCTAATATGTTGTAGTGCTTGAGATTCTTGAGCTATATAGGATTAAAAGTAACTTGTGTTATTGCTCTACATTTAACTTCTCTAGAAGATAGGGCAACTATAGGTTGTTTCTTTGCCATCCTTGAGATGACCTTCTTGCCTAGTATCACTCCATATCCACTTGTACTCCTACTATCTTCATTGGGTACGTCCCAATCAATATTTGTATATGATTTTATCTACAACTCATCTTTGAAGGGACAAAGAAGACTTTCATGTAAATTACTCTTAAGGGATCTTAGTAACCTTTTTTGTACAAGTACAATAGGAACCCTATGTGTGTGCATGAATTTGGATAGCACACCAACTATACATCCTAGGTGAGATCTTCTTATCTCAACATTCCAGTGATTTGGATATTCATTCTTTACCTTTAAGATATCCCCCTTCTTTGCATGATGGTGTGGATTGAGCTCAATCTATAAGACTTTGTGTTCCTATCTCTCTATAATTTGATCTTTTCACTTGCTCTTTGCATCACGAAGGTGGATTGCTATAGGGTTTCCTCCATTCCATGATGAGTGTTTAATCGAAACTAAATGTATTTTTAAGTTGTTATTAGTCTTCAAGGAAATCCACATCTAGTTCCTTCCCCAATCCTACAATGCTTTTTCTTGCCTTCCCCAAGGCCTTCCCAAAAGTATAGGGTAAGAGGTTCTTTGTGGCAGGGCAATGATTATAAAGTTAAAGACAAAATGATAACCTTGCACTGACATTTGTACCTTCTTGATGATGTCGAGGGGCATAACACAATGCTCATCTACTTATGTGATAGTTAAGGATGCCACCTTGGTCAGGTTGAGCTTTAGTTTCTTTATTGTAAAATTCTGCATCAAATTGATGTCAGAGCGTCCATCTATAATAACAAAAAATAGAACTTCATCTTCTATGAAAATAGATAGCCTTGAGATTTGATAATCTACTAAGGGTGCAGGAGGAAAGTCAACCATGAAACCATCTATATAGGAGGTGGTCTTACCTTAAATTGTACTATTTTAATTCGAATTGTGCAACAGCTACACTCTTCAACTCATAGAATTCGCTTATGATAATTGACTTATCATGTGTTCGATTATCAAAGGATGCAAAGTGATTTACTTGATTTCCTTGCTGTGCATTGATTTGTCAGAAAGTTCTCAGATTTTCAAGCACACATCTGTTTTTACAGTAGCTCAACTCTGAATGCTAAGGCTCTTTGATTAACACAGATTTTGTATTTGATAAATCGTCAACGAAATGTAGAAGTATATGTTAGAGTGGTGTTCACAATCGATGCCTCGCTGAGTGATTATAGTGTGTGTTTGATACTCCACACGAAACTGTGTTTCTCACAAGAACACACAACATTCAAAAGAAAAAATATTATTTGTGAATTGCGATTTGGATCAGCCTTAAAGTTTTTTTTCATGCAACTTGATGAATAGTTATTGAAAAGATTATGTTTTGCTTAGGAGATAAGTTCAACGTTTTGTGATGTATGCATGTTAGTGAGTTGCTTCAAGAGAATTCTACTTGATTTAGCAGAACGATGAAAGTGATACTCTCAGAGACAGGTTTTAATACATTCGACATATGAAGCTAGTTGAAGAGCTTTTTTTTTTTGAACTTGATTTATCATAAAGAATACGAGGCTATCTATTTAAATGTGACAAAGAACAAATAACTGTTCTATAACTAAGATGAGAGTGGATTTTGCAAGTTTTTGACATGATCTCTACTATGATAAAGATTTAATATCAAATTTAAGTATTGCAAAAATATGTTTAATTAACGTTTGCATCCATTTTTGATACCTGAGATTGCCTAGATGTGCATGTTTTCTGTTCCATCTTGCACATCTTGCATATTGATGAACCATAAGATTGTTGTAACTATTTCATGTACGAGTATCCCATCTTCACGTTAGCAATAGTTTAATGATCTCATTACATTAATAGAGAGATCTAAAAACTTACCTTATGTTAGGCCAAATAGCTTCAAGATGAATGCATACAGATACGGTCCAAACCCATTTAACTAGCGAAGCTACCAAGAGAAACGAATTGTTGATAAATGATATGATCAACACATCGAGAGTTAATATTTCAAATAACCTAAGTATTGTGTGGAGTTTTATATTAAGTACTAATTATCGTCTTTTTGCATGAACATATATGGTGAATATGGTTCAACGTTTGTTTGAATTCGTGATAAAGTCTTAAAACATAAGATACATGATTCATATATTTATTGCATCAGTGCATGTGTATGATAGTGGTATGCCAAAGTTTTTTATTTAGATCATACATGGTAGTAGTGCACTAAAATTTTGTATTTGATTCTTATATGGCAGTGCTTTGCCAAATTTTGTATTTGCCTAATATATTAAGATGGTTTTCCACACTCTTGTACATGCTTCATTTATGAAATATATAGCTTTTTTCATACATGGTTCATGGTTCATGATTCATTCTAAAAATCTTTTTTCTGTTCGATAGTATCTTTTTTTTATGAAATCATATTTCGATAACCATTAGAGTACACATCACATGTACTCAATTTTCTTTGGGTAGAGTGTATTGTCTTTTGTTAAACAACATGAAGATAATGTTGTTGTAGCAAAAGACAACACACTCTGCCCAAAAAAAGTTTTGCAGATATGGTTATCCGTATAAGTGATAGTACACCCAGGATGATCGTTGGCATAAGTGACGGTACACCCAACGGGTGCCGATATAGGTGCCAGTATGGGCATCAGTATGAGCGTAGATATTTTCAATGCTTATATCAATATTCATACCGACGCTTATACCGATGACTATACTGACACCTATAGTGGCGGTACTGTTCCGATGCGTATAGTGATACTTACACCGATGTTAGGGCAAAAAAGTGCCCATTCAATTTCCTCGGTCAAAGCCTCGATAGACGCCTAATATGTTGTAGTGCTTGGGATTCTTGAGCTATATAGGATTAAAAGTAACTTGTGTTATAGCTCTACATTTAACTTTTCTAGAAGATAGGGCAACTATAGGTTGTTTCTTTGCCATCCTTGAGATGACCTTCTTGCCTAGTATCACTCCATATCCATTTGTACTCCTACTATCTTCTTTGGATACGTCCCAATCAATATTTGTATATGATTTTATCTACAACTCATCTTCGAAGGGACAAAAAAGACTTTCATTTAAATTACTCTTAAGGGATCTTAGTAACCTTTTTTGTACAAGTACAATAGGAACCCTATGTGTGTGCATGAATTTGGATAGCACACCAACTATACATCCTAGGTGAGATCTTCTTATCTCAACATTCCAGTGATTTGGATATTCATTCTTGACCTTTAAGACATCCCCCTTCTTTGCATGATGGTGTGGATTGAGCTCAATCTATAAGACTTTGTCTTCCTATCTCTCTATAATTTGATCTTTTCACTTGCTCTTTGCATCACGAAGATGGATTGCTATAGGGTTTCCTCCATTCCATGATGAGTGTTTACTCGAATCCCTTCTCTAAATGTATTTTTAAGTTGTTATTAGTCTTCAAGGAAATCCACATCTAGTTCCTTCCCCGATCCTACAATGCTTTTTTCTTGCCTTCCCCAAGGCCTTCCCAAAAGTATAAGGTAAGAGGTTCTTTGTGGCAGGGCAATGATTATAAAGTTAAAGACAAAATGATAACCTTGCACTGACATTTGTACCTTCTTGATGATGTCAAGGGGCATAACACAATGCTCATCTACTTATGTGATAGTTAAGGATGCCACCTTGGTGAGGTTGAGCTTTAGTTTCTTTATTGTAAAATTCTGCATCAAATTGATGTTAGAGCCTCCATCTATAATAACAAAAATTAGAACTTCATCTTCTATGAAAATAGATAGCCTTGAGATTTGATAATCTACTAAGGGTGCAAGAGGAAAGTCAACCATGAAACCATCTATATAGGAGGTGGGCTCATGTAGACCGACTCTATGATTTTTAGTAGATCACTTCTTACTTTTGGATCCATTTGTGTAAGTTGCAATAGATTGACCTTATGATCAACTCCTTTCAAAAATTTATTCACCATTTACCTCCTCAGTATTTTTGTGAAGGTGAGTTGGTTGCTTTTTTAATAAAGTTCCCAATGTGTTGTAGGCCTCTTAAATGTCTACCCCATCCTCAAAATCAGCCCTCTTACCTTCGTCTCTTTGCTTGACTACATGTTTCTCCTCTACACATGTTGCCACTACTTGTCTAGCCTGTCATCAAAGGCAACGTAGATGATGAAACAATAAGATTGTGGGATCATACCTTCTTGTTTTGCATACACTAAATCATGTGGATCAGAGTAGGGTGTTTTTGATGACAATTTTTTGTAAATGATCCTTGGCATCAGGACAATGTTGACACAGAGGTGCATCCTCGAGTAGAGAACATTTGCCTTGTACATGACTATATTTGCCACAATCATAACACATTAAAGGCCTACTTTATCTAGCTCTATTTTTTAAATTTTTCTCTTTCTTATCTATATTTTAGGTACTACCATAAAAGGTGTCAAGAATTTGATTGTTACCTCTCTACTCGCATTCTTTGAGGTAATAAGAATAGTGTGAGTCATGGCCACTTCTACCACAAAATTGACAACTTACTACGTTGAGGTATTTAATGTGAGAATGAGTACTATTGTTGCATGTGGTACACCAAAATTGCCTTCGTATTTCATGCAAGGTTGGAAACTTCTCCACTTTTCGGCAATGTTGGGCCACTAAATCTTTGTTTTGGCCTGTTGGTGGTGACACAACCTTTTCTTCATTTTGAATTCCTTGGATCTTTAGCTATTCTAGCTCCTTTCTAAGCTTCTTGATTAGGTCAAGGTTCGTAGTGTAGTTTTCATACAAACCACCTTCAAATTGCATCCTAGCCTCCTCTATGGGAGAGGTAGCTGCTATAAAATTATTTAGTTTGACATCAAGTCTATGAGATTGCCTAGGATTTTGTTAAGATGACCTAGGACCTTTCTTTCCACTTCTTGACTAAGAAATCACTTGGAGCATGCAGTAATTTGGAGACAAGTGCTTGAATACGAGTATGTAATTCATAAAATGATTCACCTAGGCATCATTTGAGACTCGAGTTCATCTAGGGCTCGCTCAAAAGTGAGAATGAATTCTTTAATTCTTCCAAGGTGGGGAAGTGCGTCTTTTCATATTGACTATACCACTTACCTACAAGGACTTTCAATGTAGAGGGAAATAGCACCAGAATCCCATCCTCATGATTTTGAAGCCCACGATTGAGGCATAAGGAGATAAATCTTATCATGTGGTCATCTCCATCCTTGTAAGGTGATCCCTTAAAGGTAGGGAATTTAATGTTCAACCTTGAGAGTAGGTTTGAAAGGTCCTCCTTTAGTGTTTGTACTTATTCTATAATATCTAAAGGGAAATCAAATGTCCTTCTATGCATCTTATTTGACAGTGCCGTTGAAGCCAAATCAATAGGCAAATTTAAGGGTAGAGGGGAGCTAAGTTAACTAGAGGAAGGTAAAGATGACTTCTTGAGGATATGACTATTAAAGGTGGAAGAAAAAGCTTCAATAATTGATACCCTTCGTTTCAAAAGAGAAATTTCTAGAATTTGAATTAGATTTAGTGGTGCATCTAGATTTTCAACCAAGCAAAATAATTATCAGTAGAAATTGGAAACTCAAAAATGTTAGATAGTAAAAGATTACATCATAGAAAGGTTTCAACCTTTTAGAATGTAGCAATCATCACTGTCGTTTTTTTGTCCACCAAAAAAAAATATCATTCATCTTGAATGTAAACACAAAAACTGAATGCTAAATATTTTTTTCACTTATCTTCTTTTTTGGGAATTCAATGATTTCAGTGTTCAAGTTTGTAGTGGGCATTCTTCTGCTTTGCAGCATTGGTCTTAGTTAGTTTTTATTGTTCTAAGAATTTCTCTTAGGCAATAAAACAAGTAAAATCTAATGTATATGGATATAAAAAGGTGACAGATAAAGATAAAGATAAAGAGTTTTTCCATTTTAATTATTAAGTCAAGATATAGTACTTGAGGGAAAAATATATTGAAATGGTAAAATTTGGAGGAGATGATGAAAAATTCAAGTTATAAGGGCCATTGGAGGCTCTCGGATTTGTGGAGTTTGTATCTTATCTCTCCTACGAAAAAAACTTATATGGGCCATATACTATACGTAAGAGAAAAATAGATGAAGATATAACATTTGAGGGAAGAAGCATATCAAAATGGAAAGTCCTAGATGCTACACAAGGCATAGACAATTCAAGTGATTAGAGCAATCTGAAGGTGTCCAATTGCCTATTTTTTTGAATTTTCCATGTCTATTTTCCTTACATGAAAATAATTTATACACGCCATATACTTTATGTAAGATAGAAATCGATGAAAATTAAGTGTTTGAGGAAAGAAGCACATCTAAATGATAGATAAAAGAGGCGATTAAATGTTGGAGTTTGAGGCTTATGGAAGCATAAAAACATAACAAGGAAGAAGAAGGAGCTAGGCACACAAGACAAGAGTGAATGAATTACCAAGTGAACACACAAAGCTAAGTAAACCGTTAGGGTTATAACCCTACATACAACCTGAGGGGAGAATGGACTCCTGTGTACATAAGGACTCTCTCTATCTACTCATGTAGCCACTAGCAAGATGCAAAAATCAAGAAAGAATAATGCAATAAACAATTATTTACTACACTAGGTACCTCACACAACAAATGAAAGGGTCCCACTAGGTGTGCCAAACTATAGAGGGGGAAACTGGGTCTATGATTCTAGTACTCTATCTACTCAAGGGGAGTTCTCGATAGGGAAATATACCTTGTTTCATGAATGTGTGCAAGTATCACAAGAAAGATAGAGAGGACACAAGACAGACAGAGAGGCCCATTATGAGTACAAAAATGAAAAAATATCCCACATTGATATGATTGCGAATAGCACCTTAGTTAACAATACAATGGAATCTAGCCACTCCCATCTATCAAATTTGAGTACTCGAACCCAAGAGTGTATACAAAATAATATTTGACTTTTGCAAATAACTTCAAGAAATATGGTGCACTCCAGTTTTCAAGGGCTATCTAAGAGTACCCAATCTCACTTTCATGACAATTACCACCAATCTTTGAATCCCTCACTTTATATCCACCACAAAGAGGTCTCTTTCACAATGGAAAAAGTTGCATCAATGAGGAGAGTAACCAAGGAGTAGCACTATGAAAACACACTCAAAATTCACCCTCCATATAACCATGGTAACACAAAAAGACCAGAAATGACAAGATGCTAGAGTGGAGTCGTGAAGACTATGTGCATATATCTTGACTTCATTAATCTCAAAATATCCCTCTCGATCAATTCCCTTATATCCCACACATTTCCAAGAAACTTCTTAAATGGCACTTCAAGCCCAGCCTAGTCGAATCCAATCTTTTAAAGACCAATGAAGTGGAAGAGGGATCTCTAGTCCTTGTGTACTAGATACCACCAATCACTGGTAAATTGGTACCTAAGTTTTGAGGACCCTATAAAGTGCTAAATATATTTTAGCAAGGAGCAATAAAATTGGAGGACTTACACGGTGAGAGATTGCCCCTCAGAAACATTTCTAAGGTAAAGAATTATCTAACATGAAAAAATCTTGAGCGGATTCAATAACTGTATATACTATAGTTCTCATTTCTAACTTCTTTTCTAAAATAACTAGTTCTCATTTTGTTTGTAATAATTTTAGCCAATAAGTGAAAAATTTCACCAAGACCTTGAAATATCTTGATATGAGGAACTATAGTCTATCAAAAAGAGCACACATAGCACATTTTTTCTAGATAAGTGCTTAAGAGTTTATCCACTTGTTAACTCTACCAAATTGGTCTCAACAAGATAATGGGTGCAAATGCATTGTGAAACCTACCCAACAATTCGAGAATTTTCTTTACTCATTATTTCTCCAAGTCTAAGTTAGGAATAGAAGAAGCCTATACATATCTACTTTCATCCTCTACTCATTATCTAGTAGCCAACAGAACAAATTTGACTTGAAGCACGAATCATCGTAGCAAAGAGAGAATTTGTCTGAAGCTCAAGAGATGGATCAATGAAACAATTCGCCTCATGCTCCTTCACCAAGCCAACACAAGTTTACCTTGTCCATAATAAAAAGCACTAGCAAGAGGAGAAGGAGCTAGCCATGCGTGGAGGGATGAGTGTGGAATATTTAAGGAACTAGCCAACACAGGTTTACATTCTCCATAATAAAAGGTGTTTGCACGAGGAGAAGGAGCTAGCCATGGGTGGAGGGATGAGTGTGGAACCCTTAGAGGTGAATACTATGTGTTAGTTTAATGAACTTGCTTTGACTCAGACAAACTATATTAAATCAAGTCTTGGAGCCAATAGATAGCAGCTAGTTGTAAGCATTCCACACCTTTTAGAGAGAATAAAAAACGAAGAGCTCTAGATCTAGAGTCACATTCATCATGTCGTGCATGAAGACATGAGACGTTCTCCATGTTAAAAACTATGAAAGTGAGGCCAAAGTGATAAAAGTTAAGATGAGAACAAGAATTTTAGTTAAATGAACACTTTTTATTCACCTTTCCTATGTTTCAATGAAGAATCTAATTATAGCAAACTCTCTAAAAGAACAATATTTATTAATCATTATTGATTATATATAACTAACAATACATATGATGAAAAATTAACCTACTTATTTAATTTTTCTTTTTTAATTTTCTTCATTCATGTATGGAATTCTAATGACTTTTATTCATTTATGTAAATTCGAATGTATGATATTGATACTCTTCTACCACACCATTCAAAGTTGCCAGTAAAACCTCATATATTAGAAGCACCCTTGAGGTGAATATGCAAAAAGAAACTTGTACAATATGCAAGATTAAAAAAAAAACTATAGGATGTGTGCAATGATGATAATGGCATAGCATATTCTATTGAGGATTGTTATCAAAAGGATAGCGAAAGTAATGATATTTCTAAAATTGAGAGTTATATTCAAGGAGAATCTCTAAAGCACATCTATGAAGGATGTTTTCTGACACAAATAAGTGAAAGCTTACTTATTCTGAATCTCCAAAAGTGATTTTGATAAAATAATGTATTTGTTTTGTTGCTATTAAATTATATTTTTTATTTTTCTTTTTAATATATATATATATATATATATATATATATATATATATATATATATATATATATATATATATATATATATATATATATATATTTATATATATATATATATATATATATATATATATATATATATATATATATATATATATATATATATATATATACATACATACATTGATATACACACATATAAACACATACACATACAGATACATATTTACACACATATACACAATAGAGCCACACAATCTATAGTTATGTGCTACATTAGATAGGGTTAATCCTTTTTTTATAAAATATAGGAAATAGTCCACATGGCTAGTCATAGTAATTAGCTACAATGTCCCAACATATTATCACATTTACAAAAGAATATTTAATGCTTTGACTTTTTATCGCAAGAGAAGGAAAAGTTAAAGATATGAATGTGTTAAAAACAACAAAAGTATATTTTAAAAACAACAAAAATAATCAATCAAATGCAATTATATATTTACACATTGATATTTTCAATTATGTACACACAAAATTCTCATCTTATTCTAGGTAGATCCAGCAAAACAAATATCATTATAGACAATACCTTTTGCACTTTGGATGCCAAAATGCTGAGAGTGAAAAAGATCACATAATGTTTATAGGAGACATAATCAACCATAAATTTGAATTCCTCTCTAGATATTTTATACTATGTGCATATCTCTCAACTTCATTAATCTCAAAATATCCCTCTCAATTGACTCCCTTACATCCCATCCATTGCCAAGCAACTTCTTAAATGGCACTTCAAGCCCAGCCAAATGGAACCCAATCATTTAGTGCACCTTCTCTACTTACTGCACATGTGTGACTCCTGATTGAAAGAAGTGGTAGAAGAGTTGGACATTTTTGGAAGAATGCCAAAAAAAGGGTACTTACAACAAAGTGACTTAAAATAGCCTAGAGACTTAGGAGTATAGCCTTGAATGCAAGCATGTTCCTTTATTGAATCAATGACTCCATTTTCAATCTTTCTCATAGAGAAAATGATCTTAAATCCCTCAACACGTTTGCTCTAGGGCAAATTGATGCCAATGCACAAACAAAAAATTATGGAGGACGAATTAGCTTGAACCTATGGACGTTGAATTCAGCCTGCTCTCTAGGAGAATTATCCTTCTCTTGAGGCGATGAATTCAAATTGACTTTCATGGACAAATTCCTCCGCAAATCTAAGACATATTTGATGGTAGATCTAAGAGGAAAATCTGAGAGATATTCGATGGTGAATCTCAGAGGACTTGGACATATTCAGAAGGTGAACTTTATCCCATGTGCGGTGAATTTGGTAAGTGACATGTTTATTCTAAGCTATGTGTTTGGTAAGTTATATGTTTATTCTAAGCTATTCATATACTCAAAGAATGGTATTGTGATAATGTGTAAGTTTTCCATCCACCCTACCTGAGTTGGAATTCCATCTCTTGCAACTCCTTTAGTTTCTTGGTGGTCTCAAGATAAATGTGGCATTTCCATGATTGGTTTGGCAATGGATTCTCACTAAGAGACGAGTTTTGTGATGGTTTTCAACCATGAACAAACCAATCATGATGGATTCTCATGCTAAGACTGAGAGACAAATTTTGTGAGGGGTTTTAGGCACAAAGTCTCACACAGATTCTCACACTAAGCGATGAGAGTCAAAATTTGTGATTGGCTTTAGCCACAAATTCTCATGGGAGAGCATAGAGACTAGTGATTGAAGGTAAGAATTCTCAACTTAAAAGCTGAGAGAGGGATTTGCTAAGAGCTAACAGACGAACTCTCCTAAAGATGAACTCTCTTAAGCTCACGAATCCTTTAGAGATGAATTACTGAGCGGACAAATCAGTGAGAAAGGCCACTCTAATGAATGTGATGTGCTTAGTAGCCAAAAAATGTTAAAGTGTTGTCCTCGATAGCATGGAAGGCTCTCAAGGCCCATTCCTATCGGGGAACAAATCCCATGGCCTTCAATTCTATGCCAAATTTCGTAGACTCATTCAGGTGGAAAATCGGGCAACGATGATTTTTGGTTGTATTGAGGCACGACATTCTTATCTTAGATGAAGAAAAGGGCGAATTCTTACATACACCTCTATAGAGGCAAATTCTTACATACACCTTCGTAGAAGACATTACAAATTCATACACCTTTGTGGAAGATAAATTTTGTATATGGATGAATTCTTACTTCCTCTGCTGGTGAAAGATCACCACAAACGCCCTTTTGAATCATGATATCCAAGAGTTTTGTTTTTCATAGTTTATTATCCTTACTTGATGTCATAGAGCTTTCATAGCATTGAAATTATTTTCCCCTTCCTTCTATCGAGAGAGATGGTTGATTGATTCTAGAAATGAAGTGGTGTTGAAATTTCTAGCTTCACACCAGCCAAAAGCAAGTATAGGGGTGTAAGATAGATCCTTTGAGCTTGTGAAGAATCACAAATAATCACCTACGTGCTTTGGAGTATGATCGTCTAATTAATGGATCAAACCAGATAAGTAGAAGATTCAATTATGAGCTAAAACTTGTTATTTTGGTCTCTGCACATGCTCAGTAAAGTGAAAAGTGCTCTCAACTTGCTAGCAATTGGTCTAATTCCTTTTGGGAGTATGTAATTCACGTAGATAGCTACCAATCACAAGTTAAATCACTTAAAAAAGGTCACTTTTACTCTCATAAATAAGCTTAGCAAGCTAAGGATGCATCCTGATAGTTTCGAGCTTTAATGATGTGCCGGCCAGTCAACAGAGTTGTGAATATATCTGGAGATTGAGAAAGAACCATGACAATGAAACTTTGCAGCAATGGCATGTGAATCTATAACACTTTAAATCACATCAAATGATCAAGTATGCAATGAGAACAAGGTCTAAGAAGTTCACTGTTTTGAGATGATCATAACAGAAAAATGAAGTACATATGTGATCAATGTATATGTATTAATTCACATAGAGTTACAAGGTCATTGGCAATGTATAATTTCACAATGTGAGGGTAGTGATGGAGCTATAGCATGATCTCACTAAAGGATCTCTCTCAAGTTATCTCTAAATTGGGCTCTAACTAACATAAGATTTTGATCCATTTTTATAGCTTGCAGTTGCAGCGAATTTTTGAATTAAAATTCAAGCTCTTAGCATAAAGTGAATCCTAAACTTTAGGACTTACTTTCTCATCAATTAACTACCAAGTAACTCGAGATTTGATTCCTCCTAGCTCCATGTGAGAGTAGTGCAATTAACATATGCACTTTTACAAGGATAAAAGTAAATTTCTTTTTTAGAAGGGATGGTCATATGTGTCTTAAACTGATTATATGAATCAAATGATTATATGCTGTGAATACTAATTGTCCAAGTATGTAGGATTGGTCTCAATTGCACCAATAGCTCCCCCTCAAGCCTAACATGCTTTTTCTTCATTTCTTTCTTATTTCCTACAATCCAATCATCATCTTGAACCTCTTCATCTTAGTTCCATCCAAGGATTTTGTTAGCATATCTCCACATTGCAAATTTTTTTATACATAGGACTATTGGATGTCCTTCCTAAGTAGCTTCTCTCTCACATAATGATAGTGCACTTGAATATGCTTAGTCCTTGCATGATACATAGGATTAGGAGGCAAATGAAGTGAGCTAGTGTTATCTATAAAGATCATTGGAGTATAAGAATGTAATCCCAAATCTGTGTAAAGTAGCTTAAGCCACATAGCCTCTTGTGTTGCATTTGATAAGCCTCTATATTGTGCTTCGATTGATGAAAATGCCATAGTTGGTTGTTTCTCTGATGAACATGAAATTAGCTTTGAGCCTTTAAAAGATAAGTAGCCAAAAGTGCTCCTCCTATCATCTTTTGAGCAAGCCCAATTTGCATCGGTGTAGAGCTTGATATCGAAGTCTGATGTGAATGGATAAAAAAGCCCTTAATTTATGGTACCCTTTAGATACTTTAAGATCCTTTCGCATCTTCCATGTGAGGCTTTTTTGATGGATGCATAAAATGACTTAATGTACTTACTCCATAGTATATGCCCAGTCTTGTTAGGGTTTCATAATTGAGACTCCCAAGAAGCCTTTGATAACTTGTAATATCTTCAAGTAGTTCTCTCTCATGAGAACTAAGTTTGTGATTGAGTTCTGTGTGTGTACCTACAACTTTAGGGTTCTCCATCTTGAATTTAACCAACATATCATGAATGTAGTTCCTTTGAGTAATAAAGACACTAGAATCTGAATATACAAGTTCTAATCCAAGAAAGTATATTAACAAACCAAGCTCACTCATTTTAAACTACTCCATCATCTGAGCTTTGATTTGCTTGATGCCATTGGCATCATTCACTACAATGATAATGCCATCCACATAAACAGATAGATTAATAACTTCTTACTAAGTCTGCTTAACAAACAAAGAAGAATGTGCTTTGCTAACAACAAAACATTGGTCCTGCAAATATATGACAAGCCTCGAGTTCCAAGCTCTAGGAGCTTGATTTAAAAGTTTAAGTGCTTTCCTCAATTTGCATACATATTCTAGTTTGTCCTTGTATTCTTATCTTGGTGGTGGAGCCATGTACACTTCTTTAGAGATCCATCCATTAAGGAATGCATTTTCAACATCTAAGTGATATAAGCTCCACTTCTTTGAAGCAGCAATACTTACTAAAACCTGATTGTTGGCATCTTAGCCACGATTGAGAATGTCTCCTCATAATCCACTCTATGGGTTTGAGCAAACCACTTTGCTACTAGCCTCGCTTTATATCTATGTATTGAGCCATTTGAATTCTTCTTTACGTTGTAGATCGACGTGGATCTTATTACCTTCATGCTTGGTTTCTTGGGGACCAAATCCGAAGTATTGCTCTCTTGAAGTGCTTCAAATTACTTCTACATAGCTTATCTTCATTCTTCCTTTTGATTTGCTTCTTCAAATGATTAAGGATCCTCAGACATAGAATCTTTAGTAATGTATATAGAATGCTTGGTGACTAGTGATGTGTCATAGCCATACCATATGGGTTTCTTGATCTCCCTTCAAGATCTTATAAGTTCTTGATTTGGTTGACTTAGCAAGGTCTTCCAATTTTTTGAATTTTGTCTTGCCCTTGGACTTCCAAGCTCTGAAGTCAATTTGTTCTTCATCTTCTAAGTTGAGATCTTCTCGTAGTTGTGCTTCTCGTTGAGTCAGAGTTGGAAAATCATTTTCTTAGTCATAGGGTAGCTTTATTTTGTTACAATTATCTTCAAACCAGGAATTATTTTCATCAAATACCACATCTCTACTAATTGTGAACCGTTTGTTAGTGGGATTGTACAACCTATATCGTTTATGATTTTGGTCATAGCCAATGAATATACACCTTTTAGCTTTTGGGTCAAGCTTCCTCTAATTTTTGAGGGTATATGTGCATAAGCAATGCACCCAAAGATTTTACAATGGTCTAGGGAAGGTCTCCTGCCATTCCATGCCTCATAAGGTGTCATTCCATCCAAGGACTTGAATGGAAGCCTATTAATTAAGTATGTGGCTATGGAAATCTTCTGCCCATAAGTAATTTGCAAGGTTTTTTTTCATTCAACAATGATCTTGCAACCTCTACTATAAGTATATTCCTTCTCTTTGACACTCCTTTCTCTTAAGGGGTGCAACTTGTTGTAACCTCTCTCATTATGCCTCTTTCTTGTAAGAAGGATTCAAACTCGTGTGAGAAATAATCACCACCTCCATCAGATCTAAGACTCTTCAAGCGTCTACCTGTTTGCTTCTCAACCAATGCCAAAAACTTCTTGAAGCAAGTAAAGATCTCATCTTTATGTTTCATAGATTAAAGAATTTTTTATCTACTATAGTCATCTATGAATGAAACATAATATCTTGATCTTGAGATTGATGGCTCTTTGCTAGGACCCCACACATTTGCATGCATGAGCTCCAAGTAGTCTTCATACATATATCCTTTCTGGTTGAATGATTTCTTGTGTGATTTGCCAATTTACCATGCTCCACATTTGTAAATCATGTGTTGCTTGGACACATTTGGAATGCCAAGCACACTCTGATCTCTGCATATTTGCTTTAGTGTCCTTTCACCTATATGACCTAGTCTCTTATGCCATATCTCTTGTTGAGATAAGGTTTGATCTTTGTAATTGAAGAGAGCAATATTTTTGGTATCTTCAACTTCAAATGAAAAGATTCTCCTAGATTTCTCACCTTCTATGATCCTCTTCAAGCCTTGTTGAGGATCGTCCACATATGCTCCATGCCTTATAAATCTAACCTAAACGCCCTTATCAACAATCTACCGAACACTGATTAGGTTTTTTGTTATGGTTCCCACATATACCTTACTTAAAAGGTTCATGTTACCATGAGATGCTTTAACATTTCCAATCTTCTTAATAGAGTGCCTTATGTCATCAACTATCTGGACTTCATGCTTCCCTTTAGGTTCTTCAAGATCAGATAGCAATGCTATATTTCCATCCACATGATTGGAGCAACAACAATCTATATAGAATAGATGTTCATCATCTTTACCTTGCTTGGAGGTCATGTTTATGATCAATAGAGAGTCCTCTTGGTCTTCTCTATAGTTGTTGTAGTCTCTTCTACTTGTGAAGCCTCCTTGATAGTTGTTGTTGTTATAACCACCTATAGAAAATAGAAGATTACTCCTTAAAACTAAAGCATGATTGCTTATAAATGGGAGTTTATATAGATATTGTCTAGATGGTATCTTGAGAAAGTGTGTTTATCTAGAGCAGGTAAACGTTTTACTTGACGCAACATACAGTGAAGGTCATCTAAAGGGGGAAGATTTGGCTCACAGAATCATCCACAAAGGACTATGGTGGCCTCATATCTACCGGGATGTGATCAAGTTTGCTAAAGAATGCCACATTTGCCAGAGATGTGCTCCTACGCCAACCAGATTGAATTTCCAACCATTGGTCATATCCACTCGATGGCTTCCATTCAAACGATGGGGTCTTGATTTCATAGGACGAATTAGTCCGGCTGGTCAATATCTCGAGGGTGAAGAATTACCTAAATTAAGTCAAAATGGAAGAACTTCATTCCCTATACATACCATATTTCATTCACTATTCCAATCTTAATTAGATAAGAAAATAAAGAAAATAAAGGAGGAATTCCACCGGGACGGTGCAAAGACTTGATGTGGGGGTTTGTAGTGCGGTGCAATTCTCTCTCTCTCTCTCTCTCTGTCTCTTTGTGCAGCCTGCATAGTCGTGCTCTTCTCTCTCTCTCTCTCTTTGTGCAACCTGTGCACTCGTGCTCTTTCTCTCTTTCTCTCTCTCTCTCTCTCTCTCTCTCTCTCTCTCTCTCTCTCTCTCTCTCTCTCTCTCTCTCTCTCTCTCTCTCTCTCTCTCTCCCCCGTAGCTCCCTCCCCCTCCGTAGTTTCCCACCCACCCGCAGTCCTTGCCAACCCCTCCTACTCGTCCCCGCATACCCCATAGCCCACTACATCCCACCTACCCGTAGCGTAGAACCCCCACTCTCCCTCCCCCATAGCCCCCACCCACACCGCCCACTTCCCCTACTCCCACCCTCAGCCCCCCCTACCCACAGCCCCGCCATTCCCCTCCTCCACCCACCCACAACCCCTCCATCCACACCCTCAGCCCCTCCCCCACCCATAGCCCCTGGCTTCCCCTCGTGCACCCGCCTGTTGCCTTGCCACCCACTCCTCCTACCCCCGCCCACAACCCCCGCCTCCCCTCATACACCCACCCGCAGCCACCCCAAAGTACTTCAAGGAATATGGTGATTCGCAATCGAGCCACAGACATACACGTGGATTTGGATTTGTTACGTATGTTGATCCCTGAGTCTCCGAGTGTGTCAAGATAAACACAGTTTGGATGGCAAAATGGTGGAGATTAAGAGCTCTATACCTCATGAGAAGATAGTTAAAGGTTCGAGAACTAAGAAGATAATTATGGGTGGCATTCCCACTTAAATATAGAAGGGGAGCTCGAAGATTTCTTTTCAAAGTATGGGAAAATAGTGGAAAGGCAGATCATGCATGATCGAGCAAGATGGCGCTTGAGAGGCTTTGGCTTTGTCACATTTGAAAATGAGGACTCTATCAATGATCTACTCTCTTAGGGAGGGCGGCTTTTGAAGTTGAGAAACCCACCCTCCACTCCACCCTCAACCCCACACCACCCACACCACTCACCACCTCCCACCAATCCACCCACCCTCCACTCCACCCACCCTCAACCCCACTCCACCCACGGCAACCCCAACTCCACACACCCTCAACTACACTCCAGCGACCCTCCACTCTACCCACCCTCAGCTCCACCCACCCTCCACTCCACCCTCAACCCCACACCACCCACACCACCCACCACCCCCCACAACTCCACCCACACCACCCACCACCTCCCACCATTACACCCACCCTCCACTCCACCCACCCTCAACCCCACTCCACCCACCCTCCACTCCACCCACCCTCCACTCTACCCACCCTCAACTCCACCCACCCTCTACTCCACCCTCAACCCCACACCACCTACACCACTCAACACTCCCACCCCCCACAACTCCACCCACACCACCCACCACCTCCCACCACTCCACCCACACCACCCACCAATTCCCACCACTCCACCCACAACACCCACACCACCCACCACCTCCCACCACTCCAGCCACCCTCCTCTCCACCAAACTCCACTCCACGCCAGCCACGGCAACCCCAACTCCACCCTCCCACCACTCCATCCACCCTCCACTCTACCCACCCTCAACTCCACCCACCCTCCACTCCACCCCCACCCACACCACCCACACCACCCACCACCTCCCAACACTCAACCCACACCACCCACAGCACCCTCCACCCACCCTCCACTCCACCCATCCTCAACTCTACCCACCCTCCACTCCACCCACTATCAACTCCACCCACCCTCCATTTCACCCTCTCCCAACTCCACCGAACCTCAACTCCACCAACCCTCCACTCCACCCAAACTCCACCCACCCTCTACTCCACCTCAACTCGACCCACCCTCAACTCCACACAAACTCCACCCACCCTCCACCCCATCCTCAACTCCACCCACCCTCCACTCCACCCAAACCCCACCCACACTCCACTCCACCCACCCTCCACTCCACACAAACTCCACCCACCCTCCACTCCACACAAACTCCAACCACCCTCCATCCCATCCTCAACTCCACCCACCCTCCACTCCACCCACCTTCAACTCCACCCACCCTCCACTCCACTCACTCTCAACTCCACCCACCCTCCATTCCACCCTCTCCCAACTCCACCAACCCTCAACTCCACCCCCTCCACTCCACCCAATCTCCACCCACCCTCCACTCCACCCTAACTCCACCCACCCTCAACTCCCCCCACCCTCCACTCCACTCTCTCCCAAATTCACCCACCCTCCACTCCACCCACACCCAAACTCCACCCACCCTCCACTCCACCCACCCTCCACTCCACACAAACTCCACCCACCCTCCATCCCATCCTCAACTCCACCCACCTTCCACTCCACCCAAACTCCACCCACCATCCACTCCACCTAAACTCCACCCATCCTCCACTCCACACAAACTCCACCCACCCTCCACCCCATCCTCAATTGCACCCACCTGCCACTCCACCCAAACTCCACCCACCATCCACGTCCACTCCACCCGAACTCCACCCACCCTCCACTCCACACAAACTCCAGCCACCCTCCACCCCACCCTCACTTCTAGCCACCCTCCACTCCACCCACCCTCAACTCTACTCACCATCCACTCCACTCATCTGCAACTCCACCCACCCTCCACTCCACTCCACCCACGGAAACCCCAAATCCACCCACCCTCAACACCACCCATCCTCTACTCCACTCCACCCACGGCAACCCCAACCACATCCACCCTCCATTCCACCCACCCTCCATTCCACTCGTCGATCTTTTTTTTCTACAGATGCTTAGAAGAAAGGATACTATATACCATGAATGTACGAAAATTAGAACAAAATATTCTTATGAGGGACACGAACTATTTGAACAAAAAAGATTTCTTTTATCACAGCGAAAATTGCTCGATGGAAGCTTCCATATTGCCAATCATGAAGTGGCTACATTGTTGATAGTGTTAGATGAGACATTGTAAATCTATGTATGCAAACATTTATCGAGTTCTTTTTCTCCTCTTTTTCTCTCCCGATCTGTCTCTCTCTCTCTCTCTCTCTCTCTCTCTCTCTCTCTCTCTCCCCCCTTAATTAATATGAACATGTTTGAGGTCCTCATTGATACCAAAATTTATGCTCTTTACGTATTTACAATGATGGAAAACTCATGGGAGCCTTCCATGCCTTTCCTTTTTCTACACCTCATTCTTTATCCCATAACATTTTTTATTAAGTCTTCGTTTCGTTATAACATCTTGCCATGTTAAATTTTTAGCTTCTCGAGGTACTCGTTGTAGTGACCTTGGAAACAGTTCGGATGGATCTTATTTCAATATTGGAAAAATTATCCGACCTCCTCCACAAAATCATTTCTTCCTCGCTCTGGTGGCTCATAAACAACCTCCGAATTGCACACTAGTCATTTATCTAGAGCCTTCTAGCCATGTTTATCTGCTGGTGAGATGTGAATGATTCCATAAATATTGGTATATGTTCTTGAGGAAAAAACATAAATTATACATCTTGTTTGAAAGCTAGAGAACAACTTAGGTAAGATCTTTTAAACCCTTAGCTGCAAAGGTTCTGCCGAAAGTGTTGCCTGATGTGAGGAGAAAAAAGTACAAAAAGACTAATGTCTCTAACGGATTTGTTTTTGTTGTTTTAATAATCTATCGTGATCTTAAGTTCTATCCGCTTAAGGCTGTGGCCATTGACTCAACTTTGAGTCCTACCCTCGTGAAGGTGCTCAGCTCGAAGGATCAATTCCAAGTCCCAATGTCCGAAATACAACGCATGGAGGGTTCTTAAATAAGAGTCAGCTCAGTCACGTTTATACTTGGGTGGCAAAATAGTTAAACTTGGAAGCAAAGTGTAAGTGGTAAAATTCTTATTGAAATCAACTTCAGTTGAAAAAAAAATAGTAAATTCAGTTTCCGCATGAGAGAATGGTATCAGTTGGCTTTTGCATCATACTTTGAATGCAATTTCACATCCAATTTTAAATACTCCATCAATAGAATTTTAAATCTCTGAGTAAAAATATTGGATTCTATTTTTTCCGTCTTCCCCTCACACAACTAATCTTTGTTCCTCGCTTCATCATATATGCTTTCTTTACCTGCATCGATGCATCTACTTCTAAGTTTTTGAGAAATTTGCATTATCAAGTTGAGCTTAGTTCAAACTGGTATCTGCTCACTTTGGATAAGTTAAATACTTCATAACCTCATCATCCAGCTAGAATAAAAAGATTCTGATGTTCTTCATTAATTTGCACGCGCTACACACCCTTCGAATGTCCTACCACCTTTCGGGTCTACTACCACATAATCTCTCCGATTCTCCTGTCCATTCGAATGTGCTCTGCATACTTGCATGATTTCCTTATTGCACGCAACACTATTTGCTGATTGCCTTTTTTTTATAGGCAACGAAATCTCCTTTAATTTTCTGAGGTCTATCTTTTTCATATGCTTATCATAAGGGAAAAATTTTCTTTTCTTTTTATCGTTGTTTTGTTTTGCTTGTGTAATTTGTTTTTTTTCTCGTATTGACTTTACCCTTTAATTTATTTAGCCCATGTTTGCCTTGGTTTTGTTACCTCTTTTGTATTTTTCTTAGATGTTTTCATTCTATTCTTTGTCGTTTTTTATTTTCTTTTTTTCTTTTATCTGTTTTATTATTCTCTTTTAATTTCCACATCATCTACTATGGGATTATTCGAATACATCTCCCCTCTTTACATATACACATATGAATAATACTATTTATACCCCGATTCCATTCGGACCCAAAGTTCTTTATTCCATACTTAAAGAAGAAACAAGAGCAATAGTGAAGAGTTAACTTCTTTATATATTTTCAACATAGCAAAGAGGAGATGGATGAATGAATTTAAGGAAGTAATAATTATTTTAATTTCCATTTTTATTTGTTGTAGGTATGATTTCCAATTGAGAGGTTATATAAGAAAGAGGTTCCTATATTCACAAAAGTCAAGCTTTGAATAAGAAAAGAAAGAGGACCTCATCCATTCAATAACCATGGTGCCAGAAAAGGGCATAAGTATCTTCACAAAGGTGAATGGAAGAATGATGTTTGAGGCAATTATGCCTCTAACTAGATTTCTTATTAATTTTCATGATATGCATTACTTGTCTCATGCCTTTAGTAATTACGAATTATGTGCGTAGCTTTTTTATGCAGATAGAATGGGTTTGCATAGTAACACATGCATGTATTGAAGTAGGATAGTTTTTGAAAAACTTCTTTTTTTGAAAGCGAAGGAAGCATGTGCATGAATTTACACAAAGACTGGAAATTTTATAATGCATGCATGCATGCATTATTTTAAAGGTAGACGAACATATTTTTCACTCAAGTAAGTATATAAATAGCCTACAAAGACTCCATCATGAAGACGTAGGAGGGCCCCAAATAAACATCATCACCATCAAAATCCTCATACAAACTCAAGGGATGGATGAAGCTTAATATTTTTTATAAATCTTACTTTTGTTGCAAAAATCTAGGATATGTAATGCATGTTACGATAGGCATGAGTTCAAGAGTGGATGCATAAGTATATTTGGATATTTTTTTTCATCTCATCGATAATTATTCATGGAAAAGGTTTAAATTATGAATCAAATTGAAGTGCATGGTTTGTGAAAAGAAGGTTCGATTGTGTATAACAATAATTATGATTTATATCGAATGCACCTCCGATACATGGAAATGATGCAGTTGAATTGTGCACAATGCTTTGATCGGACAAAGTTCTAGACTTGAAATTTTGTATGCTTTAAAGGAGGGTTTTGTATAAGAACCTGACGCATGTTACACCTTTTCCAATAGAGATGAAGTTGGTTTCTCGTAATTAAATTTGCAGATGGAATGTATTACTTTGGTTTGTGGGATTAGAAGGAGATTTGATTTACTAAGACTTATTCGTTTCTAAAGCTTGAACTGTTGGGAATGTAAGGGTCATCTAACCTTACCCATATGTTCATGTACATATATCTTTTATAGAGCAATTGATCAAGAAGATGATTATGTTGGTTTCAAGGCTCCCATCCAAGTGTGCACAACTATGCTCTCATCTCGCTTTCTCCCTCCATCTCCTCCTTTCTCCTCTTGTTTAGGTCAACAAAATCCTTCACTGGTGTGAGAGCTTGTTGAAGGATGTATGCAAGGAGCTTCAATGGAACCTTAGGGTAGAAGAGATGAATGTATAGGCTTACAATATTTTTTATAGCACCTAGATATTTCTACAGTAACCCAAGCTAAAAGTTTGGGATTAATGCAAGTTAAAGTTCTATAAATGGTTTGCATAGAGATTACAACTTCAAAGAGCGAGATATAGTCCGCCTAAAGTCCAAATACCTTATAGTGATGTAGAAGTCAAATCTCCAATAAATTGGACAATAGGTCATAATCTAGGTTGTAGATTGAATTCCAAAGGTTAGATTGAAATGATTCGAATTGGTATGTGTATGTTGAGAAAGAATCTCCACTATTATAGGTTAGAATATGTCGATAGAAGTATAAGTTACGAAAACACCACAATGCTAGTGAAAGATGAAAATGGGTACAAATACTAGTTTTGGTTTATCTTGAGCTACAAACCTCTAATTGCATTGGTTTCAGTGTGACTGTGTAGCAAATGGCATTGTGGTGCTATTTTGAGTTTTGTGCAATTTCATCTTTGATTTAAGATCCCTGCTTTTTGAGTGCATGTATAATCTTATTGTGATCATGTTTTGTTTATATCACTTAGATATGAATTTGTTTGCTCATGGCATACAAATTTGTGAGTGATTTCTTCGATCCTTGGTTAGTACTTATATTCTTGTTTTCTTTGTAGGCACATGATCCAAGCTAAAGCCCTACTTACATATTTCTCACCTTGATTAGCTATTCTATATGCATATGGTCATTACTTTAATATTTTATTTTGTTGTGATCCTTGACATATGTGGATGCTGACTCCCACATGGTTATTTGGTTCTTAGAAAATTCATCTATAGTGGTATTACGAGCATATTTCATATATGCTACTTGGATATAGATTTGTTGCCTATTGTAGAAGATTTAATGAGAGATTTATTCGATCCTTGTTTTGTAGTTGTATTCTTTTTTTTTTTCTATGTAGATATGTGATCCAAGTTGGAGCTTTATTTTCACACCCATTTGTTTCTTTGATTGGCTACTCTAGTCGCATTTGTTCATTGATTTGATATTTTTATTTACTAGTGTAATTCTTGATAAGTGTGGATATATAGAATGATTTATTTTAGAGCAAAACTATTCCTAGCGTACGTGTTTATCAATGTACCTCAAGTGAAGGAAATGCAAGAAATCATATAATATTTTCGTAGGTGTAACAACTAGCAAAATTAATAGGACTGATATTTATATACAAAGTGTTTCAGGTATTTTGGACTCCAAATACGCAACTATTATTCTATAAAACTCCATGTGTTTCCATAGTCTACGAGACTTAAAAACTCTCAAAATACCACGCAGGATTTAATGGCTTTTCCACCTCTTTTGACTAGAAATCCAGAGAAAGGGTCTAGCGCTCTCTTGTGTTAACTTTGATAAAAGATTTTTCATTATCTTTAATAAATATAATGCATCTTAGAATTCGTTTTTATGGAGCTACAATATCGCCGATTCTTTCATCACACGTGATTGGATAAGAGGAGTTGTTTATACATGAGATACTATCAAATTACTTGCGTGCTCAAATGAGTAAGGAGACTTCGTGAAAATATAACATGTTTTTTGGACCACTATGAGAGTAGAAATAATATATTTAAACAGTGGATATTCTATAATCATGAGATTACGGATCATAACTATATATACTTATAGATTCGTTTTCCTAATTCTTCACATGTTCACAGGAACTAAACTCAGAAGTAGACGTGTCTACAAGATTTACGTGAAAAGTGTTATGTCTAACCTGAATAGTGTTCTTTCTAACGTGAACATTGTTCTTTGTAACGTGAAAAATGTTCTTCATTATTGCAAGGCTAGATCTAGAAGCAAATTTTCCTTCTCTTTCTAAGACGCAATAAAGTATTGATCTGCATTGCACATACTGCACCTTTTCGTTTTGTACTTGATCTTCAAAAACTAACTCTTTAGATGTTTTACTTTAATCATCAATCAGACATTATAAGTGAAACTAAAAAAAAAAAGAGAAATCCCACTAGGAACATTCTACGCAAGTCATCTATCTGGTCAACTATCAGATACAATAATGACCTCTTCCTAAAAAACTTATTTTTTTATGAAACTCTTCCATAGAGTCGGCTTCACTCACGTTCTAAATGTAAAATAATAATAATAATAATAAATAAAGGAGGTAACCGAGAATAACCTGATTTCCTACATCATAGAACGTAGCAGAAGCGTCCAAAGTATGATAAGATAATTGTATTGTTTAGTGTGCGGCATACTCGCCGTGATAATCTGGTCGATTTTACCGTACATAGTCAATGTAGAAGCTGAAAGATTATTCATTATTTTGTCTACCTGTGGCAAGAATTTTCTTTTTACTCTTTACAAAATATTATAGGATTGCTTCGCCATTATGAATAGCTCGATTAATCCAAATTATCCTGAATATACATATGGAATAGATCATTGCTCTTAACCATGTCCATTTATTGTCCCGTATGGAAAAAAAAAACTGATTACTTGAATTCGGATCTCGATACACCTTTGCGAAATCTTGAGCACTGTTTCCTGCAAAAAGATACCCAAACAAGAGTTATAACAAGAGGATAAATTTTCCGACAAAATTCTTGCATAGTTATGAAAGGATTCTACGAATAGCGTGAGTCGAGCTCCTTCATGCAGTATCTTCAAACTGTTTTTTCTTGTATTATACCTTGAGAATGCTCATCAGAATATGCAAGAATCTAATAAAGTTACTAGAGTTATGTGGAATTCATGTTCTAAGAATGAAAAAAAAAAAAGAAAAATGCAACATGAAACAAGAAAAGACTTCGGATCACTATTTAAAGTCTATTACTTACTCCGTAAAGTACAAAGAGAAGTATGCATTAGGAATATTTGCTTATACACGAGAGAAGGAAGAAAACCTCTTAAACAGTGAAGATTGTGCACTTGTTCTTTTACGTCGACACATCAGTACAAAATCATAATAACAAAATTAATGCTATAATATCGTGAGAGAAAGAAAGGGATCTATGCGAATAGAATCTTTACGACTTTTGTTTTCTTTTCTTTGGGGTCCATTGAACCATAGACTATGACAAGAGTGCGAGGAATCTCATTTCTTTATATTTCGTGTATCTGGATATTTGTCGAAGACTCATTGATTATAATCGCACTAGACTCAACCCCCAGTATATAAATCTAAGGATATTATAGATCTTGATAATGTTTCTTTTATGTATTTTATCTATTCCTTGAAAACCATTCTTAGTTCTAGGGTCTTCCAGAAAAACAACACAAAAATGAGTTTTATATCCTCATTTGCGCACATTCATGACGATTTGAATAGAATGCTATGGTAAGAATGAAGTTGGAAAGCTTTTGTATATGAAGTTTATATGATTCATAGATATTGATGAATTATGCAAAAGCACAAAAAACGGTTTTCAAAATAGTAGGATGCGGAATATTCTTCTTTTATGTAATTTATTTGTTTGCTCTTTTGAGAATTATATATTTTCTAGAACTGCTCGTTCTTTGTTAAAGTAAACAGGCGTAATGATTATTGGGGAGTAAGTGAGAGGAGATTCTATTCTATAATCAATGTACATCTTTGATATGGCATGTGTCAAAGACCGCAATTGGAATGTATTGAGCATGAGGTAGATCATGGTATTTCTAAGCATGTGCCACCACCTTAGTGGATGTAATAATGCTTGGGTATTCCATAACTTAATATCCTTATTTTATATTCAGATCATACATATGTAATAAAATTATACTAAATATATAGTAACATTTACTCTATGATGATGATGACTCTCCTACTAATGATGCTAGTATTCCTCCTACACATCGTGGACATGCCATTTATCAGTTAAAAGTTGAGGTTTTCAAGAATCCTCCACCTCATGGTTTATAGATTGAAATTCCTAGAGATTGTCCATTACAAATGCATGGTCGTCCTCTAGTACAAACATATGATAGAAAAAAGATACGGATGATGGCATAGAGGAACATGTCCTTTAGAGAAAACGATCTTAATTTTTGGGTTAATTTATATATGATTTCTATCTCCACCATCACAAGCATTTATTGTGGTCTCTTTTTTATAGAGGATTTGACCGTCACTTTGAACTTTCAAGTCATTATCACATCATTTTGTCTCCCTATATTTTAGAGGGAAATAATGACATCATCTTACATGTTACACTAAAAGCATAAAAACTTATGAATTACATCTGAATGTAACTTCTCTTGCTAGTAGAGGGATTTCATATGCAAAAAATTAAAGCTTACATATTGATGAAAGACCTTAGAATCATGGACATATAACTAGTTTATTAAACATTAGCCAATGATATAACATTTCAATGTGTAATAGGCCTCTTTTCTAGTGAAATATTTCATTTTGAACTTTCTGAATTTCATTGTGGAGATAATGCTTAGAACGAATAATTAGGTCATGTTATGCATGTAGGAAAAATTTTGGGTTGACAAGTTTCATATTCTCTCTCTAGACCTTAATTGCATCATGTTTTCCAGTGGGATTTTGAAGGTGAAGATGAAAGAATTAAGCAAAACTATGTATGAGGGAAAGGTAGAGCAAGTAGAAGAGAACAAAAGTGCCTGTGTGAGATTTTTGTGAATCATGTTCTAAGTACCTCGTTCAGGGTCCTACGTTTAGTTCATTGTAAGAAAATGCCTTGATTTTACTCTCTCTCTAGAATTTTAAACCTTGCAGTGCTCGAAAGTGGCATTTGGAGGTGGATTTGGACCTCGGATGTCTCTAACACTATTGTGCAGATCGAAAAATTGAATAAAAGTGTCTCTCACAAGCTTAACCGTATTCCTCATTGTTTTTGAGTTACAGGGCTTTGAAAAGTGCCCTTTTTTCCAACACAAAAAAATTAAAAAGAGGGCTTGTCTAATTCTATTCGAATCCGTGATTCTCATGCTCACGTGTTACCATGTCTAATTATGTATGTTTTCGGATATGTCTTCTTGGTGTTTTTCTGCTATTTTCGACAGGTATGCTAAAGAAAGGAAGTACACTACGATCACATGGCTTTTTGCGAAAGTTTTGGAGAAACTTGACTTTTTTCTAAATTTGGTGGATCGCACACTTCTTTGGGGAGCACGGCTGCGATCAAACGGCAAAAAAGATAAGAAGGCCTGCGCATCAACACGCAGGACACACAGGAATCTGAGAATTACCTTGTGATTGAGAGTGTGATTGAGAGTGAGAGTGAGAGTGAGAGTGTGATTGAGAGTGCGAGTGAGAATGCGATTGTGATAGCTCGAGGGTGGTCCGGAGCTAGAGGCTTCGTCAAGAAGCTATTGTCGAAAGCTACTTTAACCATTGATTCACATCTATAATGTCAGAATTCTTCCTTCTCTGCGTCATATTTGTTCTACTCTTCCGCATCAGATTTTCTTTTACCTTGTGCAATCTCTACGTTCTTCTCTCCACTGTTATTTCTGAGTAATCGAAAGATTGTGATTGGGGATAGATTGTGATTGAGGAAACGCTACAAGTGGTATCAAAGCCGAATCAATCCGCTGGAACGATGGAAGGTCTAACACAAAAGGTTCGTGAACAAGAGGAGCTTGTTCAGAAGCTTCTTGGTGAATCGCGCAAAGAATGAGGGGGAAAGCAACCATAAGGAGCAACAAATTTGTTTGTGGAGCTGAACGATGAAATAGATGAAGGTGCGGGAACATCTAGTGTACCTCGCGAAAAACAAAAACGCAATTCTGAAGATATGGAACCAGGTGAGTTTGCCCTTAACCAAGTCTTCAAGAAGGCAAAGTTAAATGATTTTGATGGCGAGAAGAAGAGTGGCGAAGATCTTGAGGCATGGATTGAAGAACTAGAGGATTTCTTTGACCATTCGACAATTTAGTGGGATCGCGAAGCTATGGTGGAAGTCATATATGCGTGGGATCGCGAAGCTATGGTGGAAGTCATATATGCAAACTCGAATGTGTTCTGGTCCTGTTCTATGGAAGGAATTTAGAGAACAAGCTGAAAAATGCTATTGTTCTCCACACTACCATATGGAGAAGAAGATGGAGTTCTACTATTTCCGACAACACGAAAGTGACAAGCATAGCTTATCTGTTGATGAGTACAAATAGAAGTTCCTACGTCTTCATAAATATGCATAAGAGGTTAGTGGTAATGCTCTAAAGAGTAAACTTATTGAAGGGCTTCGTGAGGAACTTTGCTATCAAGTCAAGGGATCTGGATGCATTGATTTTCTTGATGCTATTGCGATGGCTGAGAACTTTGAGAAGATGGTGAAGTTCAATTTGCAGAAGGCAAATAGAAGCAGATTCATTGCAACGGGACATAGGCCACAAAGACCGGTTGCAATGAACATGAACAATTCAAAGAAAACTCCATCTTCTAACGACCAAGGTAAGAACCCTACTCGGCCCGTGGAAAATCAAAGGAGGCGCCAACCAATTGAGTGGCAACAAGACCCTAATTTTATTGAGAGGGCAAAAAGACTTGGTTTGTGTTTTCGTTGTGGGGAGCAAGGGCATCGGACATATGAGTGCCCGAACAAGGCAGTCTTTCGACCCGCACAATCAAAAGCAATAAACATCATAGAGGAGGGTACAATTATTGAGGAAGCAGATGATGGGGGTAAGTGCGCTGAGTCTACTTTACGTTGCATGGTGGTTAGTTCTTTCCCAAAGGTTTCTGTAATCACGATTCCGGGTATGATTTCTGTGCATAAAACCAGATTTTTGATCGATTAAGGTAGTACCCATTGTTTTCTATCTTTCAAATTGGTACAAAATCTAGGGATAGCCCTATATATGCAGATAACCAGACCTGTAGAGATGGCCAATGGACGATTACACTACACGAAAGGATATGTTGAAAACCTTGAATTTACTCTTTGTAATAGACGCTTTTCTGGAAGCTTCCATGTAATTGAGATGAAACAGAGTGATGTAATCATATGCATGGATTGGTTAGTTAAAAATTTTGCGACAATTAATTGTGAACAAAGAACGATCACTCTGAAGCTTATGATGAATCTATTCATATTCTAGGTGATGTCTTTAATCCTAAGCCTACTCTTATTTCTGCTATGCATATAGTTAGAGGTATACGTGATGGCTACAAAACATTTGTAGTGTATGTGAACAATCTGCATCAGGAAGGTAATGACGAAGATATTCCAAATTACGTAGGAAATCTCTTGAAAGAATATGCCGATGTATTTCCTGAAGACTTGCCTGGTATACCCCACCTAGGCAGATTGACCATGGCATTGACCTATATCCAGGGAGTGAACCATATTCTAGAGCACCCTATAGATTTAACATTGATGAACCAAAGGAGCTTAAGATTCAATTAGATGATCTTTTGAAGAAAGGCTTAATAAAACCGAGTGTCTCACCTTGGGGTGCGCCTATTTTATTTCAGAAGAAGAAAGACGGCTCTTATAGATTATGCATTGACTATAGGGGGTTGAATAAAAGAAAAATTAAGAATAAGTATCCACTCCCTCACATAGATGACTTATTAGGTCAATTAAATGGAGCGACCGTATTCACAAAGATTGACTTAAGATCTGGATATCACCAAATTAGGATCAAAACAGAGGATATTCCTAAGACGACTTTTCGAACACGATATGGTCACTATGAGTTTACAGTTCTACCTTTTGGTTTAACAAACGCTCATGCCACATCTATGTGCTTGATGAATAATATTTTTCACGATTACCTAGATGAATTCATCTTAGTCTTCCTTGATGATATATTTGTGTACTCTAAAGATGATTCGGAGCATGCGGTACATCTCAAAAAGACTTTGCAAACTCTTAGAGAACACAAATTGTATGGGAAAAAGAGTAAGTGTTTCTTTGCTAAGGATAAACTTGTGTATCTAGGAAGAGTAATATCAAAAGAAGGAATCCTTATAGATGAAGATAAAGTAAAAACAATAGTTGATTGGCCGATTCCTAAGACTGTAAGCGATGTTAGAAGTTTTATTGGGTTGGCACAATATGAAAGAGCACATATTAAGGATTTCTCTAAGATAGCTACTCCCCTCACCGAATTAACTAAAAAGAATGTACGATTTGCGTGGAGTGATGCCTGTCAAAAATCATTTGAAACATTGAAACAAAAAGTCGTTGAGAATTGTGTTTTGAAAATACCAGAAATGGGAAAGCCTTTTGTGGTTGCATGTGATGCAAGGGGTAGTTAGATAGGATGTGTTATTTCACAGGACGGCAAGGTGGTCGCATATGAGTCCAGGAAACTAAGAAAGCATGAATTTAACTATCCTACTCATGATTTAGAAATGCTTGCTGTTGTGCATGCACTTAAGCATTGGAGACATCTATTGTTAGGGGTTAAGTTTGAATTGAAAAGAGATCATTAAAGTCTAAAATACATCTTCACTCAACCATTGCTTAACAACAGGCAGAAGCGTTGGATTGAATTATTAAGCGAGTATGATTTTGACATTAAGTATCTTGCTGGTAAGGAAAATAAGGTTGCTGATGCATTGAGTCGGAGACCTTTGTGTAATCTTGTTTCTGTAATAAATTTTGATTTTCTCAATCAAATTCAAGAAGAGATAAAACAAGATCCTTTTTATGCACCTATTTTGAATGCTTTGAATGCGAACAGGGGATCGACGTATGAGGAAAAATTTCATTTGCAGAATGGAACACTGTATTGTAACAATCGGCTATGCTTATCTTCTGAATCTCCACTAAAAGTTAAAATACTGCATGATTGTCATGATGCACCTTTTCTGCACATCCAGGTTATTCAAGGACATATGTTAAAACGAAGTATTCTTACTTTTGGCCGTGTATGAAGCGGGATATTAGAAAATATGTAAATGAATGTTTGAAGTGCCAACAAGTGAAATCTGAGTTTAAGAGGATGCCAGGAATGCTTCAACCTTTGGATGTTCCAAATCAAAATTGGAAGTCTATTTCTACGGACTTTATCACTAAGCTACCTATCACCAGAAGTAAGCATGATACCATATTTGTTGTAGTCGATCGGCTTACCAAGATGGCACACTTCTTTCCTATGAAAAAGACTGATACTGCTTTGAATGTTGCAAGAATCTTTGTAAAAGAAATATTTTGATTGCATGGAATGCCTGAAAGCATAATTTCTAATAGAGATTCTAGATTTACATCAAACTTCTGGAAAGCGACATTTGAATCCATTGGAACTCAACTTCGTATGAATACAACTTTCCATCCACAAACTGATGGGGAAACCGAGAGGGTTAACAGGGTAGTTGAGGATATGTTGCGTATGTATGTGAATGAAAAGCAGGATAATTTGAGTGAATATCTACCCTTGGTTGAGTTTGCATACAATAGTGTATGGCATGCATCTATAAAAATGACTCCGTTTGAAGCTATGTATGGTTATAATTGTTTGACTGCACCTTCGTTTTTGGGTTTTCCAAATAAAGTAGAAGTATCCAAAGAAATGCTTGATAAGATGGATGAAGAACTTGGAAAAATTAAGAAACATATAAGAGAAGCTCAGAAAGACAAAAGAAGTTCTATGATTTAAAGAGAAGACCACTTGAATTCCAAGTTGATGATATGGTATTTCTTAAAGTTAATCCTCACCCATCTAACTTGCTGCTAGGGAAGGATCATAGACTTTCTCCTCGATATGCAGGCCCTTTTAAAGTTTTGAAAAAGATCGGATCTCTTTCTTATTTGCTGGAATTACCTAAATATCTAAATGTGCATCCTGTATTTCATGTCAGCTTACTTAAAAGATATGTGTCTAATGTTGCTCATGTTTTGCAGGACAATTATAAGCTGAAAGAAGATGGCTCTTTTGAGCTTCAAGCGGAAATAATATTAGATAGGAAGGAAAGATTTCTTAGAAATAGATCTATAGTAGAAATTTTGGTGAAATGGCATTCATACCTAGTAGAAGATTCGAGTTGGGTGAATTTAGATGACTTTCTAACACATTATCCTTCTTTCCAACTCTGAGGACAGAGTTCTTAAAGGGGGGAAGAATTGTAATAGGCCTCTTTTCTAGTGAAATAATTCATTTTGAACTTTCTGAATTTCATTGTGGGGATAATGCTTAGAACGAATAATTAGGTCATTTTATGCATGTAGGAAAAATTTTGGGTTGACAAGTTTTATATTCTCTCTCTAGACCTTAATTGCATCATGTTTTTCAGTGGGATTTTGAAGGTGAAGATGAAAGAATTAAGAAAAACTCTGTATGAGGGAAAGGTAGAGCAAGTAGAAGAGAACAAAAGTGCCTGTGTGACATTTTTGTGAATCATGTTCTAAGTACCTCGTTGAGGGTCCTACGTTTAGTTCATTGTAAGAAAATGCCTTGATTTTACTCTCTCTAGAATTTTAAACCTTGCAGGGCTCAAAAGTGGCATTTGGAGGTGGATTTGGACCTCCGGCGTCTCTAACACTATTGTGCAGATCGAAAAATTGAATAAAAGTGTCTCTCACAAGCTTAACCTAATTCCTCATTGGTTTTGAGTTACAGGGCTTTGAAAAGTGCCGTTTTTCCAACACTTAAAAAAAAAAAAGAGGGCTTGTCTAATTCTATTCGAATCCGTGATTCTCATGCTTACGTGTCACCATGTCTAATTATGTATGTTTTTGGATATGTCTTCTTGGTGTTTTTCTGCTATTTTTGATAGGTATGCTAAACAAAGGAAGTACACTACGATCGCATGGCTTTTTGCGAACGTTTTGGAGAAACTCGACTTTTTTCTAAATTTGGTGGATCGCACACTTCTTTGGGGAGCACGGCTGCGATCAAACGGCAAAAAAGATAAGAAGGCCTGCGCATCAACACGGAGGACACACAGAAATCTGAGAATTACCTTGTGATTGAGAGTGTGATTGAGAGTGAGAGTGAGAGTGAGAGTGTGATTGAGAGTGCGAGTGAGAATGAGATTGTGATAGCTCAGGGGTGGTCGAGAGGTAGAGGCTTCGTCAAGAAGCTATTGTCCAAAGCTACTCTAACCATTGATTCACATTTATAATATTAGAATTCTTCCTTCTCTCCGTCATATTTGTTCTACTCTTCCGCATCAGATTTTCTTTTACCTTGTGCAATCTCTGCGTTCTTCTCTCCACTGTTATTTTTGAGTAATCAAAAGATTGTGATTGGGGATAGATTGTGATTGAGGAAACGCTACACAATGACTAATCACACCGTTGAAGAGCATGAAATTCGTCATGAATCACCATGCATGAGTAGAGACGTTTTAGGAAGATACATTAGTGAATTATGGATGGTGTAGACCAAGAGCACCTTTTAATGAGCATTAGACACCAAGATCTCTAGATCTAGATTCACATTCCTCATGTATTGCATGAAGACATAAAGTATTTCTACACATTAAAAGCTATGAAAAAGGCAAAATTGATAAATTCTACGGTGAGAATAAGAGTCTACATCGAATGAAAACTTTTTGTGTACCCATCTAGTAGATGAGAATGTAGGGAAAACCAACATGATTTTATATTCTCGAGAATATAAAAAAATGCATGGATGAGGAGAAGGATGTGGCCATGGGTCAAGGGATGAGTGTGTAATGCTTAGAGCTCACTATTGTGTATTAGCACTAGGACTTTCCTTTGGCTAAGACATACACTATTCACTCTTATGTGCATCTCACTTAAAACAAGTTCTTGCTACTAATATATAGTAGGAATTTTCTTTTTTATGAGTGCCCCTTTATGCAATAATTCCTTTCTTTAATCATAGAAGCATGTTGGCTAGGAGAGTTGAGCTCAGTGTCCAAAGGAAACTAGTCAAGCTAGCCTATGTTGCTCAAGACAGGTTGAAGAAGTTCGAGAGTAGGAGAGGAACAATGAATATGATCCTGCCCAAGCTTAACAAAATGTGGAAAGTGAATTGGAATGCTAATGAATGGACTCATTGATTTTTGTGTATCCAGCACCTTCTAGAGAACAATTAAGCACGCTTACCTTCTCTAGCTTATACTGCACAGTGTAGTTTGGTGTGGAGCTTAGGAAAAGAAGTTTAACATTAATAATGGATTATGTATTTTTTCTGGAAGTGTGGAAGATCTCCCCCACCTGTTTAACGATTGTAGGCATGCCCAATCTTTGTAGAATTCCTCTTGCCTTTTTGCCAAAAGCACAACACACCTTGGCTACAAAGAGTTGCTGCTAGATATGATGTTGATTTACGGAACCTCTGGAGAGCTAATATATCATGGAGTATTTGGAAATGCAAAAATGTGGATGTCTTTAATAACAAGAAGCCCACTAGTGCTGTAATTTACTCATTGCACACAATTCTGAAGAGAATTAGCATTAAAGTTCTTCGTGACAATGTGGATGCTCTTGATGATGAGTTCTCTCTGTCCAATCATCTGAATAATACTAGATTGAGCTAATGGAGGGCTTCTTTGTTGAAGTTGTACTCTGCCTGTAGGATTGAAATAGTTGATGTATGCTGTTAGTTACCCTTTTAATGCCTTCACCTTATGTTGTATGTTATCCTCCATATGGATCTATTGAAGGTACAACATGTTGTTGTGTGCTGTGACACTAACAATGTGATTTGCTATTACATTCATGAAATTGCCGAATGCCTCTAGTTGTAGTTGTTGGGGGTAGTCTTGCTCTCTGTACATTGTTACATTCCATTATTAATTTACTTCTTGTTCTCTCAAAAAAAAAGATTCCTCTATCTACTTATACAATGTGACAAGTGCCACATGTTTACACATGTAGAAATGAACTAGTATGTGGAATATAAAAAAAAAACGCAATACTTTCATTATATATAATTGTTTTTCCCTCTTACGTTTATGAGGTGAAAAAAAAAATTATGTACCATAAGCATGCAATTTTTTATGCTAAGAGACATATCTTTTTGTGGCTATCATATGGATGCTATCCATTCGAATTCAGCATTTATACATGTGATTTTTTCTTCAGTCTTGACAAATTTCAAGCTTAGTTAAGATTGAGAATGCTTTTGATGTGTCAAAGCTGATTATGATCTTTATTTATAGGCTCATGCATGAGATTAGGATTATGACGTAGATGTATACGTTTACGGAAATGTTTATATAAAGGTTTATTTCAATGTTGATTAACGATTTTATGTCATTGTTTATGTAGTGGATTGTGCTGGCTCATGTTGTACAAGCATGTGCAAAAGCACACATACAATAGACTTCATAGACATGAAAAGATGATTTGTTTTTTTGTTATGTGGGTTTCGTGTATATAGACATGTACAAACACAAGCCTACTCAAGCCAACACGTGCTCTCATAGGCCTAGAAGAAACCATATAAATACACACACATACACACACGCATGCACACAAACACATACACACAAACACATACACACACAAACACACACACACACATATATATATATGTATATATATATATATATATACATATATATATATATATATATATATATATATATATATATATATATATATATATATATATATATATATATATATATATATATATAGTTATAGTTATAGTTATAGTGACATATATAAAGGTTGCTATAAAGACATTATTTTGTAACAATTTTTCTATTAAAAGTTGGTATTTTCGTTAATCAATTATTGACTAGTATATGGAGTCGCATAGAGAAACACTATATCTTATTATGGATAATGTGCATTTGGACCATCATAGCCACAACTATTTCAAAATTTTTTCACCCATACCCATGCATATTTAGAGACATATTGCAATGTCCATGGGAGAAGTAATGTTTTCATCATGACAATTATTTAGAGGGAGCTTGCAACCTCTTTTGTCGAAATACATATGTTGGTTGATCCTTATTTTTGAGGTTAACATCATCTCATCTCTAGATATGTAAGCATAGAGATTTGTCTAGTGAAGATACACTTCCATTGTAAGTGAACAAGCTGAGTAGTTAACTCGATGCAATGTTTCTATGGATGAAGGAAATCCATCCCCTATGTTGATTCGTTGCTCTGATACTACGATAAGGAGATGGTGTGATATGTCCAAAGATGAGCTAGTGCTACAAAAATCATGCTCTAAAATTGCCAATCTAGCTTCAAGGATGCTTAGTAGACTTCTTTAGCTACACAATGGTGCATTTAAAACCATCATATCGTTTTGAGTATCACTCTTAAATGTTTTTATCAAAACAGATAACTTGTATATGCAAGAAATGAGAAGAACCTTCTATTTTGTGCATAGAAGGTCTCAATATTATGCCTAGAGCTCACAACCTATTATGATTTTACTAGAGAGATTTGGCACACATCTAATTGTACTTTAAAGAGAACTAAAGCAAGTTATCTTATGAATCTGGCTGCACCATACAATGATAAATCAATCTATGAGTCAGCGGGGTCATCCCAACTTCTCAAGATCTACTAAACGCAATCTAATTGAAGAGGCATTATGAGCATTGGAATCTGAACCTCCGACTACAAGTTCCAAAATCTTTACCATTGCAACACGGATCCTCAAATTTGATCAACATTTATCTAGACTAACTGTTATGATTAGATATTCTCGTAAAATAAAAGTCCAATTCACTTATATTTTGTTGAGAATCAATATCAGTTTCTATAGTACTGTAATGCGCATAACAATTCTCATAAATAGAAAACTAGATCGTATTATTTTAAGCAAATAAATTATGAAACTATCTGCTTTAATGTATTTCATTGAGGGATTCTTAACATGGGAGCCCCCGATCTTCCCATCTCTAAGGTATAAAATACTACATGAAAGTGTAACGTGCAGACAATGGAGCTCATGCAAAGGCATGCATTCTATCTCCAAATCTTTACACAGGTCAACATTTTTGGAACATATATTTTGTAGATCAACTTGACAGGCACACATACTGTTATATATGTCTATCCCCTTTTTTGTCACTCTATTACATGCTTATTGAATTTAACTGTAGTACGTGCGTACTTTTTTTCTCTACTAAGCTAATTACAATAATGTGATATAAGAGCTCGTGTGCATCATGAAGTTTTTAAAATCAAACGCAAGTTAGATGGTACTATCAAAAGCAGAGAAATGTTTTATACTTTAAACGTACAAGAACAGCAAACGTATTCAAGTGACCTATACCATTTATAGGAGATTGTGGAATCCAAGAACTCACAATGTGAATTAATGACTGTGACACAGTGGAGACAAATACTCCCAAACTTTATGGTAATTTGTCATTGCAGCGATTAGTTATGCAAGGGATCTGAGAGTACTTTGGGTGTGGTGCTCCTCATTTGTACATGTTTTATCTCATATCGAGAAAGCTCTCATCGTTGAGGAAATTGTTTGAATCCTACAACTCATTTTGAAAGAATGTATAAGGTATTTAGTTGATATCAAATTTTCTGCAAGAATTTCAACATTTAAAACTGTTCCTTTGCCTCCATGTGACCAGAATTGTAGCATGTATGTTGTTGCGTTTTGTCTAGCAACCCCAAGTACAACCAACATTTCTTTTAAATTCATAACCATCCATAGTGCGATTTCATCAAAATCGCATACACTACAACACGATCAGGATTTATCAACATGTATTTCGACAGCAAAGGTTGCGAGCTCCACATAAATAATTTTCATGATGAAAACATTGCTATTCCCATGGACATCGTTATCTGTCTCTAAATAAACATGGTTATAGGTGAATAAATGTCGAAATATTTGTAGCTATGTTGGTCCAAATGCACAATCCTCCGATAAAGTGCTTTTTTTTAATCCGATTCCATATACTAGTGACTAAATGATTAAGGAAAATACCATCTTTTAATCAAAAAATGGTTAAGAAATAGTCTCATTCTAGCAATCATTATATGTGTCACTATCTATCTATCTATCTATATATATATATATATATATATATATATATATATATATATATATATATATATATATATATATATATATATATATATATATATATATATATATATATATATATATATATGTGTGTGTGTGTGTGTGTGTGTGTGTGTGTGTGTGGTTTTATCTTGGCGTATGAGAGCATGTACAGGCTTGAATAGGCTTGTGTATGCACATGTCTATATACGAGAGACCCACATAAACGAAAACCAAATCATCTTCTCATGTTTATGAAGTATATTGTATGTGTGTTTTTGCACATGCTTGTACACCATGAACCAATACAAACCAGTACGTAAATAATGACATAAAATTGAAAATCAACAATGAAATAAAACTTTATATAAACATTGACATAAACCTATACATAAGCATCATCATCCTTAACTCACGCATGAGCCTATATATAAACATCATAATCATCTTTGACACATAAAAAGTGTTCCCAATTTTAATTAAAGTTGAGAAATATCAATACAATAGAAAATAATCTCATGTATAGATGATACATATGAATGCATAGCATCCATGTGATACCTACAAAAATTGCATACATATGAATGCATAGCATCCATGTGATACCTACAAAAATTGCATACATATGGTTCATAATTTGTGACTTTTCTTTTTCCCTTGATGAACTTAAGAGGGAAAAGTAGTTCTAAATGATGAAAGTATTCCAATTTTTTTAAAATTTCATATGCCACATATTATTTCCTTTCTACATGTGTAAACATGTGGCACTTGTCCCATTGTTATGGGTAGAAAGCGGAATCTTATGTGGATTATGTTTTGATTATTTGCTCAAAGATCTTGAAGGTAACCAAAATATATTTGCACTGATGTTGATATATATTATTTACTACCTGTAAGAATAAGACGATAGATTCTCTTTTTCTTTGTAAATTTTGTTTTATTGACTTCCTCCGATGAAGAATTTTTCTCCACGTTTCTTGTCAAGATAATTTTTCCACCTTAATTTTGTAAAGAAATGTTCATATGGGGAAAAAATTGGTATAAATAGATATGCTTTTCAAAGAATCTAATGAGCAACGTGAAGGAGATTTCTGTTAGTAATATGTATTGTTTATGTCTAGATCTATGCATTCTTATGATTTCTCGATACAAACTTTGTTCATTAATTTTTAAATTAACTAAAATCCTAAAGAAAGATGTCATTGAGTTTCGTGAGAGACCAAAATGATGTGCCTAGGATATCTCCCATTTTATTTACATTCCTTGTCTAATCGTAATCCAGAAACCTTTCCAAGGTGTCTCTATTTGTTTTTCCATAAAATAGAGGGAAAGTATGGGTATAATTCATCAAAGAGAAGAATGAGGTGTTTAATCACTTCCATATTTTTCAGAACATGGTGGAAAAACGAATAGGGAAGTATATTAAGACATTGAGATGCCATAAAGGGGGCGAATACTTTTCCAAAGATTTTGATCTGTAATTGCAAGATAAATTCCTCAAAAGGAAAGTCATTACTCGGTACTCTCCTCAACGAAAAACATCTAGTTCAAATGCGAATTAGTTTTTGGGAAAAAAACTACATAATTGTTTTAGTCGGATCATCCATTGGTTTATTGAAGAAGGCCTAGTAGCAACCACGATGAGTCCTATGATAACATATGAACAATCGCAACCTAGATAAGTGAATCCAACAACCTCACTCTGCCATAATCAACACTCCTTCACAATGTTTGCAATAATCTTGACAACCGAACAAAATTTAATCATGCTGGTCTATGTAAATCTTCACGATAAAGTGTTACATAGCAAGAGGTTGTCCGCCTAAGCGGCTTCGATGTTTTTTTTTTTAAGAACCCTCACTCAGAAAACCGTTCTCACTTATTATATATGCTTCCTCGCGCACAATGAATTTGCTTAGATTGATCAGATTATGATAGTCCTTCTATATCTGGTCTTCATGAAGGCATTTGCTATCGATATGAACCTTGTAATTCAGTGGAATCTCTTCTTTAGAACCTCAGCATAACAAACATGCCTTGTGCCTTCATCTCTTAGAGCAATCAAGTTTAACTTCAATCAAAAAGTATCACGCCTTTCTCCAATACATTATCTCCTTAAATTCTTTGCGCACAGTTTATAGGTTCGTCATCTTGGATGTAAACAACAGCAGAGATAAACATCCAATGTACCTTGCCCTGCCACACCCTGAAATATATATTTTGCGGCACACGCTTTGAAACAGAAAACTATACCAGAATTGGAAAGTTCCTTATTTTTTTTGTTAAACCTAGTGTTTTGTTTTTTGTGAAAGGTAGACATAATATTTTTTACGATGTGCAGCCAAACGTCCGTTTTTCTGAAATGTGGACAAAAAGAAAAAAGCACCATGATGGATCATTGTGTGTGCTACCTAAATATCGAGAATCACAAAAGATCACATTTTCAAGATATTTATATAATCTTCAAATATTCGAAGTATGCTAGCATAACTATGGTTCCAAACATTGTTTTCTTTCACGAATTTTCCTTTATTTAATTCTGTGTTGGATATTATGATCATATCCATCTTTAAAAAATGTGGTTAATATGAGATTGAGTCAATATAGGGAAACATTGAATGGATTAAGAGAATAGAAAAAAAATATTAATGTAAATTTTTTTTTTTTAAAGCAAATAAGATGATAACTTCGAGTTGTCGAGAAGCACAAAATCGAAGACACTTCAAAAGAGGGATCAAATTTCATCGATTTCCTTCTATGTACTAATAACTCAATGCTATCAAACCCCTCTAAAAATGAACCTTTTTTGGCAAATGCAAACGGAAGAAGGCATGTTCATAAAATGCGCACCTTTGAATTGGATTCGAAACGTTGAAGTTATTTAACAATTAGAATATAAGAGTAAACAATTTCATATGTCCGTGCATCCTCTTTGGCATTGAAAAGAATGCATATGTGTGTGCATCCTTCCAAAAGTTATCATTGCCACATCTATAGTATGGAAATTTAGGAATAGGTTTACCTTTTGTCCATTGTTATCTTAAAACGGCTCCTTTACATAACAAATTCCCACACTAGAGCGATCAATTCAATTGGGGTTTTCACTAGTACTTGTAGGATAGTTGGATTCTTCATGCTACCATCTATCATTATCATATGTACCTTCAAGATACCCATTTCTATCCTCTATCCACATCTAAGTTTATCTATGGATGTTTTTTATCATCGAAGGTTGTACTAGAAAAATAGTTGTTTTTGTATTTTCCTCTCCATACTGGACTAGAACAGCCATTGAAGGGATGTGGTCATTGATCCAAAACTCACATGACAAATTCTTTGTTTCCTTTATTATGATTGAGTTCTTTGTACTAAGATTCTCCATAGTATTGTTTTTCATCTCTAGAAGCATTCCCTTATGCATCCCTCGGAGGATACATAGTCGTAGATTAGTATTGTGGTCTCTATTGATAATTTTTTTGCTAGTATTAGTGTGGAGGTGGTTTATTATAATTTGGTAGTATGTGCTTAGGCACTCTATTCATACAAAGGGATGATCTCCATTCAACTCTCATTACTTTCAGGAACTTGGCTATATGATCATAAGGATCGATAGATCCATCAAAAATTTTCTTCATGCACTTTGGCACTGCGGATGTGGATAGTCTATGTCTTGTGTCTTGCATTATAATCATAGGATTTGCTATTTGAGGTTTAAATTTCTTGTAATATAGAATTGTATGATTCTAATTCTCTTGAGGTGTCACTCTCATTTAGAATTTATCTGGAGATGCCTCTATAAATTTAGAGTTGAGGTCCTCTCTAATATTGTCTAAGAGGATTTGTCCATACAATCTTGGAGGTTCTTCTTTAGAAGGCATTTGATTTCCTTTGATTTGTTAATCTTGGAAACCATGTGATCACATTAGGAACCCATGTGATGGACTTTACACATGTGCACTTGACATAGAGTTACCCCTTAGCCTTGGATCTATATATTGGATGGCCTTGTTTGTGGATATGTGCATCTCTCTCCCTAGTGTGGTCTTTGCTAGTAGGTGTTCTAAGTTGATTAGCTGATTTGTTGTGAAGGATAGTCCCTCCACAACATAGGTGCTTCTATTTAATGTTTTGGAGGAATAGTAAATTTAAACAATCATTCAAACAAAAGTGTTACTTTTTGCCATTAATAATCTCTAAAATTCGACTTTCTATCTTTATTTATTAGTTTTTGGTTTTTTGTTTCGTATGTTTTCACAATATCAACAAGCATTGATTTTTCTTGCTCAATAATTATAATGAAATCGAGAAAAAAAGTTATTTCCTCATGATCATTGGTTTAGCTTATATGTAGTTATGGACCCTTGTCATATGAAATTCTTTTAATTTTTCCATAAATATTTGATTGTGTGATGTCTTTTAGTTAGAAATCATTAACAAATTTGAAGGATACTATTTTTTTAAAGATTATAACTTCTTTTCTATCAATTTCTAGGAAATCTATCACTAAGTTTAGCTCAAAAGAAACATGGAGGTTAAAAAAACAATCACGCTACTTTCATCCAGGCTAGTTGATAGAAGATATATTGTCATAGCTTCGTATATAGTTAAATTTTGATTTTTTAATATTTTAGATCTTTCAAGATGTTACACATCCAAAGTTTAATTGCATCAATCTGACATTCCTAACTGAAGTAGTGTGCATACTAGTAATCATGACTAAAGTGATACTGTCATGTAAATGAGATCATAAGTTGTATTTTTTAATGGATTTTTTATGAAAAGAACTTTAACAATCGACCATAAATATGTGGCCCTTCTCAAACAATGCAAGAATTAAGTTGAATTGCATCACTCCAATATTCTAAGTTTATGTTGTAAACAAAACAAGTGTTGGGTATAGTTTGTTTTTTAATATGAAATAGAGAACATCTTTGATGGTCGTCCATTGTGAGTCAACTTTTGCAATTTTCTAGAGAATTTTTTTCATCTGACAAGCTACATGGACCAAGTCATATCACATGAAATTAATATACCTTGCTCTACCTATGGGTAGAACACTAGTGGAGGGTACAATTTTTTCCTATCAGACATGCAACATCTTTTTATAGCCTTCTCATAAGAATTAGCTTTTGTGATCCTATAGAAATTATAGCTTTGAGCATAAACAACATAGCCCCAATTGAATCATATCAATCCAATATCCTAGCTTACATTCTGATGAGATTACTCATCACAAGTAGAGATAACATCATCCAAATTCACCCAAAAACTATCAAAAGATGATGCTACGCAATGCTCGTTGCTAATTGGTGCTGCTTTAGATGGTGCTCAAAAAGGGGATGCTAGCCAATGATCACCTACTGATCGGTGCTCTACTACTCAATGCTCCAAAATCATTAAAAAAGGAATTGGCTATATCACCTATGAAATCAAGAACAACCATCTACACTAACTATCCACTATTAGCAAATCTCACCCCCAAGGGAAAGATCCATGTATAAGCACCTGTTTGGAAGAAGATTAAAGATTCTCTGTTCATGCAAAGTCTCACAATCATTTTGAGTGATACTTGGGCATGCTCATTATTTCCATCAGACAAGTTAGCTAGGAAAAATCCTTGCTCTTGCTGACAGAAAGTCTAAGGGGAAATGACTATATCCCACAACTTGGAACTAGACCAAAATTTATAATCATAAGTTAAAATAGTGAGTTTTCCTTTCAATCGGAATAGCCCATAGGTCAATAGATGCCATACTTCTGTGTATCCATTTAGCAACCAATTTTAAGCCATTTTAACATGCAAAGACTACCCAATCCACCTTCACTCTTAGATAAGAAAAATATGTCCCATCTAACCTTGGTAATCTCCTTAATGCGACTACTGCCACCCCACAAAAGCTTTTTAGCAAGACAATTGACTTGATTAAGTTGCTTTTTAGAAGGGAGATAACAAGACAAGAAATATATCAAAGTGGAAGGAGTATAATTATCAAGTACAAAGGACCTATGAGGGAGGGAGCTCTCATAACTATACAAGAAAAGTAACTAAAATGTAATTCTCTTAAGGACCCACTCCCACCATTGATAAAAAGCACCTTAAATCCCATAGGAGTGCCCAATAAAGAAAAACCTTCCCATCTTTGATAACTTCATAACAAAGATGAAAAAACACCTTCCCACAAAACGATAATGGCATCGACGATGAATCTACCTCTAAAAAGACGATTTTGGTTAGGAAAGATGATCTCATCCATAACAAAGTTGAGTCTTCTAGCAAGGGAGGAAGCAAGAGATTTGTAGATGATGAAACATTCAATCATTCTTTGGGTAGGTTTTTTTCGAGTCATTCAATGTGGTGTGAGCACTATAGAGCTTGGTCACTCGAGGCTCACCCCATCCCTTAGGCCATAGACCTCATTTCCCCATTTAGGGTATGAATTTCTGTCGTGCAACTATACAAGAGAAATGTATGCACTACTTTCATTTCCATGGACCTACGCAAAGCCATCAAGGATGGTTACAAAATAACTTAGGCTCACCTCATGTGAGCTAACAATGTTCATGTTGTTCGAATGACAAATATAGGACACTACATGGTAAATGAGCATGTCGAAATGAGCTGAGAGGATGGAGTTCACCCACCCTCCTAGATCAGACCTTTTTCCCAAGCCACCAAGGAAGGCACATAGGTTTGGGATACTTACTTTCAAGTTGAAGCTTCTTCGGGAAAGATTAGTAACCCTAAAGCTAACTTGCATAAAGGTAAAGAGAAAGTGCAATATGAAAACTTGCATCATATCAAGCTCCATACGATTGTTGTTGATAATGAAGATTATGCGTAGTGATAGATAGAAATATCTTTGAAGCTTGGCAAAAGTGGCTAGTTGAAAGAGTTCTGATTGGAGTGTGTCATGGACCAAGACATACACAGGATATATTGAAACAATTGGTTAAGAATAACTAGGAAACTAGAGGGCTTTTCACAAAACACATACAAATTTTTTCTAAATAATTAGTTTGTGTTCCTCTTCGATGATGCTAATAGTGCTTCTCAACTGATTTCAAAATGCCATTGGCTGATTAAGAACATTCTAGTCTCCTTTTTCAAATTGTACATTGGCTTTCAACGAAAAGGAAACAAGGCCACTAAAGTGCCTATCTAGGTGGACTTTCCTCACCTCCCACTACACTTCTACCCTTGGGTAAAAAGACTTGTGTATATTTCGAGGAATGTACTAGGTGAGAAGTCAAGAGGTGTCTGCATAAATACAAAATGGGTCCCCCAAATCGTTGTGGAAATTGACCTCTCTAAGTGTGTTAGAACCACACATGCAATAAAGAAGTGTAATGGTAAGAAATTGCATAAATAACTAAAATCATGTATAGGAACTTGCATAACCATTATAAGTGTTAAAGACTAGGTCACCTAATGAAGGATTGTCTCGTCTTCAAAAATAATACACCTAGTGATAATTCCGAGTAGCACCTAAATCATGTTAGAGCATAGAGCAATAAGGAGACACTTCTTATGGTTGGAAATCAACTAAGGAAAGCGAATTTGAAGGATAAAAAGAAAGTAGATAAGTTTCATAACTCCTTTCATTTGTTGCTTCATAACTCTTTCGAAAATCAAGATTACTTTGATAAGGATGAGATTAGCAACAATGAGAATAGAGATAAAAAAGAAGAAGACACCCCTATGAAGGATTCTATCAAGATTCATAGCAACTAAGGTGAAGAAAATACAACCTAGGCACAACTAGGTTGGACAATAGTCACTAGTAGAACAATAAGTATATAAATCAAGAGAGGGTTAAGTCTCTCAACAGGTAGTCTTTGGAGGTAATAATGAGAGACAATACATAGAAGAGGTTAATGCTAATGACAAATAGACCATCAACATGATATAACTGGAAGACTTTTATCAAGATACTGCAAACTGTAAAGGTTTTGAAAAAAAGGTAGGTGGTACATCAGTGCAAGTTAATCCTAAAAGGAAGGAAAGAGTAAGATCCTCAAGCACACAACTTAAGCCTCAAAAAGCTAGCAAAAAAAGAATCATTCCTTCTATTTTCTTGATAAAGATATTGAAAATTATTTTTTATAATGCCAAGGGCAGCATTGATCTGGTTAGAGTGAAATGTTCAAATAATTGGTTAAAGTCACTAGATCTTATTGCTGATGTTATTTGTATATATGAAGTTAGAGGCTCTAGTAATCATATCCTCGGACATATCAAAATTATTTCTAATAATTGTAACTAGCACTTGCACGAGTCAACCAAATGGTAGAGTGGGGGGTCCTTCAAGTATCATTAGTTCCCTCAAAAGCTTTGCGAAGAGGGTTGAACGTAGTAGATCAAATCAATGGATTGCTATTTTTCTTCATATCCTCTATAATTTCACTATTGTCAATACTTATGTGTAAGGCGTGTTGGGACAAAATTAGCTACATTCATGGGCACATAATCCTAACACAAGACTTTAACATGGTCACTAATAGCACTAATATAAAGGACAATAAAGAAAGCATCAATAATGGCACTGAAAAGAGTAAATGGTACCACTTTTGTAACCTTAAAAATATGATTGATATTTCATTCAACACGGGTTTACTTGGAGCAACAAAAAACACAATAACTTCCTAGTTTTCAACCTTGATAGATGTTGTATAAGTGTTCAATTTTTTCATAGTTTTTGGGATGTGAAAGTGGAGATTGATCTATCTTGTTTTTTGGCTCATCATAAAAATATCATCATCTTCCTTAAATAAGGCACCCCTAACTTTATTTTTGGATGGATGCATCTTGATGGAAATCTCTTAGAGACTCCTAGCTTTATGCATATGGTTAACTAGACTATAGTTTACCATTTTTTCTCTTGGTTTTCCCCCATATAGAAGTTGAGAGAAGGCCATTGTTTCTATCTAAAAGCTTTTCCATTTCTACAAGAGTCGTTCTTGTAAAATTAGAGCTCAAATAATAGAAATCATTATTAAGGAAATAATAATTGTGAGACTTCTAGATCTCTTAAAGAAGTTTATGATCTTAGTAGAAACTTAAGTATGAGCGATATCTTGAAGTTACGTTTTCTATTTCTAACTCAATGGAATTTCAGGGTGAGAATTTTGATAGACATAATAAGTTGATATTTTTATTACTCAAAGTCAAAAGATATAGGGATTGCATCCCCTTGTTAAATAAAAGAAGAGGTGGTACCACTATCACTATGGAGGAAAAATTAAAGGAGGCTAAAAGCTTTTTTATGGATGTTTTCTCTTCCTCTCTAGAGTAAGGGAAGGATATCTAGAGATCCATAGCTTGTATTTCCCTAAAGAGAAAAAAAAATGGTCTCTAAAAGCCTAGCTTCTTTCTTGGACCTACCCCTCTATGTTGGTGAGATTAAACAAACCTAACAAGTTTTTTATCACTCTAAAAGGTCTCTTAACTCCTTATATTTTTTTGATATCGTAAAAGGTGTCTAATAAAGGTGTTCTCTTTTTTAGTATGAATGTTGTAATGATTAGAATTATACACAAAGAAGGTAGAAAAGAAGAAATCAACAATTGGAGACCTATTATTTGTCTCAATACCATACATAAGATGTTATCTTCTCCCCTCGCTAGGAGAGTCAGCCCTATAATCCATCAAATTATTGTAACTAAGCAAAGAAGGCTTCATAAAAAAGAGATACATCCTTGATGCCATCATGTTGCTTTCGAAAGATTTTGAGTGTTCCCATGAGCATAAGCAAAATTATCACTTCTTCAAAATTGGTTGTTTGTTTGAGGGATGTGCATCTGCCCTTTTGTTTGCCATACGTAGTGATGCCTTAGTTTGGCTTGTTAAAGATGCTATGGCTACTAGTGGTATTAAAGTCATCTAAATTCCTCACTTCAGTCAACAACTAGGTCCTCAAATGTTTGCTGATGATACCAACATGTGTACAAATGCTAATGACTTATCTACCTCCACCTTCGTGGATTTCTTGAATTTGTTTTGTATTGAAAGTGGTTCTAAAATTAATGATTAAAAGTTGAGCTTAGAGCTTCCAATCTTATCATTTCTAATTGTC
>CM035420.1:146331033-146581033 GCA_020310875.1 Ceratopteris richardii | reverse complement strand
ATTTCTTTTTTCTATAGACCTTCATTTAGTATCTATTTGATAGAAATGTTCTACAAAACAGAGTGATTTGATCGTGCATGGAAGAGCTTACATTTTTCATGATGTTCTCAACACGAGTTGCCAAAGAATATAGGTTTATTTAACATTAAAAGATAACTAAATATGGACGATTTATATACACATTATTATAAGTACATGGGATACATCCATGTCCTCAGCCTTTGTGAAAAGTACATATAATTGGGTCGACCAACTGAAAATCATGCCTAGATTGTCTTGTCTCCAAGCATGAACATATCCTAACCTTTTTTTTTTAAGAAGGAAGTTCAGCCTTAGCCTATTCCCCCGAACTCTCATTAAAAATAAAGAAGAAAAGTTACATGTGAATGGGACTAGTGCCCATGGGACCCCCAAATCCCACAATGCAAGGGAGTATGTCAAGCTAGAGAGCATTAGAAATGAGGCGGATAAACCTATCATCACTCTCATGTGGGACCCATTCGGGTTTACACTTGTTGTTTTCGAGGAGATAAATACAGTGGTGTCTAAAGGGTGGAGATCTCTTATCTCAGGAGATTCTTTTACCTAGAAGAAACAAGGATTTCTCGATCGACCAGTCCTTACGAGTTTGGCCAAAATTGATAGCACATCACTCCCTCCATATCTTCCAAAAAGTCTCACCCCAGATGGCATTCCACAACCTCAATGAGCAGCCGACCACCTCACCCAACAACAGTTGTTGCCAATTGATTTGGTTCGTGAGTCTCAGTACCCGGGTCACGTGATGCCAGATAACACGCGACTTGGGGCAATCGAAGAACAGGTGAGCTAAATCTTTGATGCATGGATTGCAATGCTTGCACCATGGCAGCACACCATAGATTTTGTTAGCCCTTGCATTGAACCAGATACCTTTGTGAAAGATCTGCCACATGAGAATGGACTTCTTGAACTCAATTAGGGGGTGCCAAATAGACATGAAATTCAGTTCCCATTGAAGTTTGGTCCAAGAAAGGCACCATCTCTTGTTAAGAGTGTGATGAGCATCTAAGTTCTCTTTGATGTTGGGGATTCTAGTTGGTTTCTTCCCATTGCTCCATTTGAGGCCCTCTAGGCAAGGAAGATCCTGACCACAGAGAACGCGGGTAGTTGAGCATTCCCATGCTAAACACCTGCCTTGAAGAAGAGTCCATTCCTCTAGGGTAACTCTAAGTCTCGGGTCCAAGTCTTCGAACCTAATCCACTGGCTGGTCTCTTGTTTCCAGAGTTGTTTCCAATGTTTGAACCCCTTGTTCCATAATCGCTTTGCAGTTTGGAGGTTCCAAGACTCCACCCACTAATGCCGTCGATGATGAATTGTTTTGCCTTGTTCCAACTCTTCCATGAAGAACACACGAGGCTAGAGCCTTTAGGGGACACCGAGTGAGGGGAGAAAAAAAGCGTGAGAATCCCTATGTCCTTCAAATCAAGATGGCCAACTCAGGTAAGGTCTTCCATGTTTCTGAGGATCAATTTAGCCCAAGAGGAGTCACTATTGCTCCAAGCCTTGATAAGCCACTTTGCCGCTAGCTTGTCAGCCAACCCAACCATATCCAAAATTCCCAAGCCATCTGAGTCTTTTGGGCTAATGCAAGTTTCCCATTTCATTTTGGGAATCCCCCTCCTGTTGGGGTCCCCAATCTAAAGGAAGTTTTTGCAGATTCTTTCCACTTTGGCCAAGTCTTTCTCCTTAGGTCTCCAACACGAGATAAAGTAAATAGTTGTAGAAAGCATAAATTTGTTAACAACCATAGCACGCCCTGCGAAGTTGACTTGCATACCTCTTCAATGTTTTAGTTTGCTATCCAGCTTGGATAGCACTTACTTCCATTGTTGGTCCATTGAGATGTCGGATCCCATCGGAATGCCGAGGAGACAAAAGACTTCACCTCTAGGGATAACTAGACACCCTTGATCTAACAACAATTGGGGTGTAGGTCCGCTGATTGCTCTAAAAGAAGTTTTAGCATGGTTGATTATTGAAGATGATGCCACACAAAAGGTGTCAAGGGACCACCAAAACACCTCAATGCTGATCACTGTGCACAAAGGCATTCATGTCATCGACAAAGAGTCTTGCAATCATTGGGCTGTGATTTAGATGTAGGGAAAGACCCTTAAGATTGCCAGCGTTCATGTGATGCTTTAATAGGCGATTGAGTCCATTCGAGGCGATAGCGAAGAGTAATGGAGCCAGAGGGAAGCCTTGCCTGATTGATCCTTTTAAATGAATGGGCTCACAGAGCTTACTGTTTATATTTATTCTAGTTGAAGCATTTCCAAGAAGAGTGGAAACCACCTTCGTGAACTTTTGGGTGCATCCAAGGTCTTTCAATGATTGAAGAATAAAGTCCCATTCTCAATACTTCATACGCTTTGTCGAAGTCAATCTTAATGAATACCAGATCTTGTGCAGACTTCTCAACAAACGCAAGGCCTTCCCAAATGTCGACAATTGGTTCAAGCATAGATCTACCTTTGATAAAACTTTTCTGGTCCTTACGAATCCATGACTTTAAATGATAAGAGATTATGTGGGCGATAACTTTTGCAATTATCTTGTATCCTTTTTGGAGCATGATAATCGGTCACCATTTTTCAACTGAGTTCTTATCTCCCCTTTTGTGGATTAACTTGATGACTCCATTATTAAGACACTGAGGGAGGGCACTGAAGGAGAGAGCCTCTTGCTACACCAGACGCACAGGGGTGGACACCTCATGTTTGAAGGACTTTAAAAACTCATTGGTGAGGCCATCAAGACCCGGGATTTTCCCATTGGGAAGAGCATCAATAAGCTTGATAATTTCATTCTTGGAAATGTTAGCATCCAACACAGAAATCATGTTCTGTGGGATTCTAGATTGAGCAACCGTAGAGATGGTTACCATGGAGTCACGCCTGTGCGGGGAAAGAGATGTCGCGACCCCGAGAAGATGGGTAAAGTGCTCGACGATGATAGATCGATTCTCAACTTTCATGCTACATTCGATTCCATTGTTATCGACCATTAAGGGGATGGATTCCCTTGCTTGTTTCCTTTTGAGGATGTTACACAACTCTTTCAATGGTTTGTGAGCCTTCCCCGCCCACCAATCTTTGAATATTTGAAGATTTTTCCTTTGAAACTCCTCCTCTAATCTTAGTCTTCCCCTTATTTTCAAAAGACCTTGTTCGCATTGTAAGTTACCTTTGTTCACCTCTTCTTCAAGCCGCGACAACCTCCGGTACATCGTTTCTCTTCCTTTTTTTTCGGATATCTCTTATAGCCTTTTGAGTCCTAATCAAAATTTTCGAGTCCTTGTGACCGCACTTCTCCGGCACTTAGCCGGTTCATTACAGTAGGCAAAGGCTTCCGCTGCCACTATAGAAATTTCTTGGTGGAGAGAGGGGGGGAAAAGGATGTCTGACAAGCATGAAACCAAGGGGCTTTCTGGAGCATGGGAATCGGTTTGAAAGATAGAGTAATCGGGTAGTGGTCCAAGATAGTCAGGTCCATGTGTTGGAAAATCGAAGGAATACCCCAGTGGAGGATGGTGTTTTGATTGATGTAACATTTATGAAGTCTTGCTTTCCTCAAAGAGTCAATTGGAGATTTGACCAGGAGAACCCCTTCATGTCTTTCACCTCGAGGAGGTCGAGATGGAGCTTGATTTTATCCCATATCTCTTTCTCCTGGCCATTAATAATTTTTCCCTTGTTATTCCATCGGTCCTCAAGAAACTCAACTATGTTGAAGTCCCCACAAATGAGAACATTATGAGAGAACAAGTCCAAGGAGGATCAAGAATCGATCCTCGCAGCATCCTCATTTGGAGCATACATAGAGATCATGGAGAATTGAAAGAGGGTGTTGAATGTAACTGCCATCCACCTATAGTTTTTGTCTTCGCTGGTGTGGTCAAGCTTGTTAGCCCAAAAGTGATTGATACCAATGGAAGCTCCACCAGAACCACGCTGATGGATTGTGGAAAACAACACATGGGACTGAGAGACACCCTTAAGTATTTTTTGAAGGTCTCCTCCTTCAATTTTAATCTCCTAAAGAGAAATAAAATCTTGGTTGAAGCTTATGTCATGGAGCCATTGACCAATAATGGTGCCTCTTGCGGGGTCAGTTAGTCCCCTAGTGTCTAGTGAAATGATGATCATTTTCTTGCACTTCCCTCATTTGAAGGGTGGGTTTTCTCTTTTTTTCTCTTGGAGTCTTCTTTCTTTCTTGAGGGGGGATGGTCCCGATCAAGTGCCTTCGATTTAAGGGGGATTTTCCAAGGCATACCTTCCAAGTGTTTCCCCTTGCGGGAAGCCTTCTATGGGGGAGATGGAGGGGCCGATTCCGGTATTGTTGTTCCAATGATGGAACTTTCACTATCCATATTTTTCATTACTTGTGGTGAATCCATCTTCTTTGGTAGTTATGTAGTACTCTTGATTGACCTCATTAGAGGGGGGCCACTCCAAGGGTAATTTACTTGTGCCTGCAAAGGCTTGGATCCCTCCCGGAAAATCAAGCTCGTTAATCTCCTTCTCAAGGTTGTAGTATAAGTTACTTTTTTGGTGCACGGGCCTTCTCTAAGAGTTTCCTTGGGCTTGAGCTCCTAGGGAAGCTTTCCTTCTTCTTCTAACCTCTATAAACCCTTTTGAGTCAGGTTCTGGATTCAATTCCATTAAAAATTATCTGTTTTTTATTATATAAAAACCCTCCTCAACCGACTCGACTATGGCGGCACTCATTGATACCTTGAGGAATAAAATTTTCTAAATACACTCTCTTGTATGACAACTGAGATTAATATTTCACTCAAATATTTCCGTGATTAGATCATAATCGCATATGAAATACATAGTTTGGAGATCAAGGATATCCTTTCACTCCATCATGCAGACTTTATGAACTCCATATACACGTCTATTCTAAAAAACTTCAAGATATTGTTTAGACCATAAAATCTTACACAAACCCTGGTTTTTCCGTTGGTCTTTTGTCTTTTCCACATCTTTCTCATAAGTAATATGATCATTGAATTCGACTCAAAATTATTAAAATCATGATCGAATGTGTTAAGAATGTATGATGCCGCTTGTGTGTAAAATCTCATACGATTTCAATAAGACATTAGAACCCTTGCTAAGCAAGCCCCATGCTTGTTTGAGTAATTTTTTGTAGATTTTGAGTAGCCATATCTACCTCACAGATTTCTCTATGTAAAAGCTACATCGCTGTGATTGTTGAGTAGAGATTTCTTATGATTTTGTATTCATCCTTTGAAATTTCTGGCTTGTTAGAAAGCTACCATTTTTATCTTAACTTGACTTAAAGAACATCTCTAAAATCTACCAATTCTAGGAGAAATTATCCAAGAGTGAGTAGTGGCCTTTGTGTGCATACCTAGTCAAAGCAATAGATAGTATATCTTGAAGGCCTTGGTTCTTAAAGTAGGTGAAGCAAATTTCAGTGAAATATATTGAATTATAAAGTTGTTATAGTCTATTTTATGTGTGGGAGGGCTCTTTGATTCTCTTCTAAAGAGTTCAGAGTATCATACCTTTAAGTAAACAGAGGTATTTGTGAGTGTACCTCTCAAGCCATCTATGCCTCGAGGCTGCTAATAGAAGATGTAAATTCTTCCATTAGAGTGGTGCCTATTAAGAAATAAAGTGAATAATTGGAATAACTCAAAATCTATAAACAAGCTATATTTGGAGAAGCGATCAACATCCTTGCTACCTTTTGGAAGGCAATTAAAGGAGAAGTTTCCTGAAAGATATGGAACGAAAGATGGTTGGCCAGCTTTGATAGCCCTCCAAAAGATTGTTTAATCGAAAGATCACTTGGCCTATCAAGAAAAAAATTTTGTGATCGTAAGAAGGCCCCTCTCTTTGGAAAATATACGGTGTTTTGTTTTGGGCACAACAATATACAAAGCAAGTGCCTCCCATGAAAGGTAAGAAAAGGTTCTTAACCCTCTTCTTAACACTTTTTAATGAGTTTTCAATAATAAGTCAAATCTAGATTTCCCATCACCTTCGGGTCCTCAACAACCTTCCGGCTTTCTAAACTTTGCGCTGTGTGATTAGAGGGTTCTTATGGGCACTATACCCTTCACTTGTACGATTTTTATTTTTGTTAATTCATGAGAGCGAGAGCAGGTTGGAAAAACGTCTTCTTTATTTAGATAAAATTGTATGCGCAATACTTCACCCCATGAATGTCTCCTATTCTATTTCCTAGAACTCTTGGTTGCTCAATGCTTATTAGGTTGTGAGTTAGAGGCAAAACTATTTGTACAGCCAATATAAATCCCCATGCTACTTGTTTTAATCGGAATCTTTGATATTCAGGGAATGCATATCAGAATGGGCTCTAAAACTGTTGTGATATATATTAGTAGTTATTATTATTTGCTTCGTATATTTAAAAGAAAAATATTTTTTTTGGAATGCCCTAAGCAACTCAATAAGGACTATTATAGCCTCTAAGCAACTCATAAGGACTATTATAGACTCTCCTAGGATGTTTCAAACAATTCGTAATCAAATAAAGAGTAAGATCTGATGGTAATGATTCTTTTCTTATCAAACAATTTTAGTTACTAGATTTAGACGTGATAGAAGCTAAACCGTAGCATAAAATTCCAAAACGAATAATATACACATATCAAAAAATATTATGATATAAGTAACCATTGTTAGTTATCCTTGTATGTTTGAAGCTCATAATAATTTACCATAACGAACAAAATAGCAAACCCATAGATCTAAAATATTCTGAGTCGTTTTTATACATCGATTCGCTGCTTATATTTTTGGTTTATCTGTAGTATTAATCAAAATGTCGTGCAATATTAGACTCAAATTCATACTATCTCTTGAGGAATACTGCACTTATCTTATAACTCTCACTGGATAGATGTAGATAGCCGCTTTGATTGTTTAGATATAGAAAGGGCATTATATCGCACCTTTTCACAGGAGAAAAAATCATGGAACTTAAGGATTTTTTCTTGTGATTCTTTAATTAGTCTTACTCTTAGCGTTAGAACATACTTGTAACGGTCTGCAAAGTTACTAAAAGAGTACAAAAATCGGGAAGCGAGGTGGTCTATCAAACTCTGTTAAACGAGGCGATTCGGTACTTCTTGTCACGTGTTCAGTTTCTACCCTTTCTAAAACTTTTTATTACCCCCCCCCCCCCCCCCCCCCCTCCCTTTTCCTCTATGTTTTTCTTTGTCATGGACTTCGAGAGAAAAAAAGGAAGAATCCATATACTTCATTTAATATATTCATCTATTATGACATTAGGTTCCTTAACTCCCATGTGGGACGCAACAATTTTTAAGTTCTTTTTTTTTTTTTTTTGTGTCTGGGAACGCTCAGATTCGTGAGATAAATTTGCAACCCCTTTAAAGATTATAAAGACTAAATCTACATGCGTAGAAATTAGAATATTGACTTTTTTCGTTTTTTTTTGTGAAAACCCATCTACACGCGTAAGATATACAAACAGTAATGAAGAAGACAATGTATATAGAGAGATGTGAAATAAGTCGTTGTGATATTTGTTAATGATTACATTCATAGATCTTATGGTGGGAGTTTTTATGCGTCCATATAAAGCAGACATTTTTTTTTTCAAAAAGAAGTTCAGCTACAACTACTCTTCCAAACTTTAGCTAGAATAAAATATAGTTGTACAAGTGAATGGGCCTAGCACACATGGAATCCTTGATATCCCACGAAGCACGGGCTACTAATAGATTACTAAAGAATATTACAAAGCAGGTTTATAATCCTCTCGTCCCCCTCACGTAGGGCCCACTCGGTTTTGATCTTGTTCCTCTCTTGGGAGTACACTGGGAATTCTAAATAAAGCAGACATTTCATACGAAGTCCAGCAATGAACTTAATGCGAATGCAAAGGAGAGAGACAAAAGAGAGATGCGTGCACCTCGGTCAGTGAGCTTTAGGGGTGCGGGTCGCCTTTAGTGCCCCTCTCCCCCCTCGATACGAGGGGGGCGCGCGCTCTCCTGTCTGGTCATTTCCCGGGGGTTGCCCCTGGGGAGAGCTTCTGGGTAGTTCTCTGTGGATCGCTGTTCTGGTGTTTCGCCATGGCACTTCATGAAGCTCTCAGGGATGGTATGGCGGGTCCGTCTTCTCTGCAGTTAGTGTCGAAGGGTTTACAGACGGCCTTCAAACCTATTTTCGATTGTGATGAATCCTTAGCTCGTGCTGGCTCTGTGAATGCCTCTGGATGTCATTCCAACGACAAGATGCAGGTATTTTCTAGCCATTCGAATGCTCATCAGAGCTCCAATGCTCTGTCGTATGCCGGTGCTCTACAGGCTCCTCAACAAAATCACTTTTCAATGTTCAACAATAACCAAGAACTGTCAGGTATTCACTCTACTTTCAATAATAGTCGTGATTTAAAAGGAAAAGACAAGTTATTTGAAGGAGTCCTTGAGGAAAAAGGTACTGCTCATTTTATCAATGTAGAAGAAGTTGAAGATAAGGATGATTGCACTCTTATAATAGAGAGTTCCTCCTTAGAATCCTGGAATAACCACTTGTCTGAAAAGGTTGTGATTGGGTTATGTCATGGACCTCGGCCTGCTCTTGAAAACCTAAAGTACTGGATTAAAATAAACTGGGAAAGCAGAGGGTTATTTGTCAAACATATTCAATATCTGCCAAATAATTATTTCCTCTTCTTTTTTGAAGATGCCCATAATGCTATGCAGGTTATTGCAGAGGGGCACTGGTTATTAAGGAATACTCCTATTTCCTTCTTTAAGTGGCATCCTGGCTTTAATCCCAGGGGGACAAAACCCACCAAGGTTCCTGTCTGGGTAGAACTCCCTGACTTGCCTGTTGAATACTATCCCTGGCTGGAGCAATTGGGTAATCTCATTGGTAAAGTCTTGGGTCAGAAACCTAGAAATGGATTTAATCCTAAATGGGATCCTCAATTGCTAATCGAAGTTGATACGTCTAAACATATTAAATCTGTCCTAATTCTTAAGAATTCAGAGGGTATGAAGTTGCATGAACAGAAGGTTTTATATAGGAACTTACCTAATGCCTGTTTTAATTGTTATAAGCAAGGTCATCTTATCAGAGATTGTCCCAGCCTGATGGTAAACAACAACAAAGATCTCAATAATGGTGATTATAAGAAGTCAGGTGTTAATAATTCAAAAACTGAAGCGGCTGCTGCTGATCAGTCGGGTAAAAAAATTTTTTATAAAAATAAGAGGAAAAACACTAGTCTTGGGCAGAAACCTGAAATGTTGGTTAAAACTATTAGTAACCCTTATCAAGTTCTTGAAGAAACTGATAATTCTGAAGCTGCAGGTACAGGCAAGGAAAACTCTGGTAGTACCTCTCCGGTCCAAAAGTGTAATAATAATGAAGATGCAGGTTGGACTGTTGTGGGTAAAAGAGGTAGTAACAAATCTTCTGGTATCCCCCCTTCCTGCTTGTATGGATGAAGATATAGCTAATATTCCGAAATCCAGTGATGATATTTTTGTTGAACAACTGAACAAAAGTGATGAAGTGTTCTTGCAGGATGAATTAGAGACTATAAATATGGATGTGACAATGGCATCTGACAGTCCTCTTGCTAAGGAAAAAATCAAATCCAAAAGAAAGGAGGTGGTAAGAAACTCCATCTCGGCAGTTAAACCTCTCAAGAACCATAAAAAGTAACTTCTTTCTTTTTGTTTTCTTATGGATTGTCTCAAAATAATTTCCCTTAATACCAAAGGTCTGACAGACCCTGTCAGAAGTAAAATTCTTAATAAATGGGTTACTGATGCCTCCTTGAGGCCTGACTTTATTTGTCTGCAGGAAATTAAAAGTAATGGTTACCTTCTTACTGCTAATTTAAAAAAGGTGAGCAGTTATTCCTCTTGGTTTCATACCAACCACCTTGGTAAGGGTGGTGCTGCTATAGGAATCAATACCAATCTGTGTAATTTGATTGAAGAAGTTATTATTAGTAACACCAATCAATGGGTTGCTATCAGATGTAAAGAACCCTTGAATAGCACCATTGTTTGTGTTTATGCTGACAATTGTTCTTCTATTAGAACCAAGTGTTGGGAAGAGATCGGCAATCTCTCTGGAGATATCATTCTCATCGGTGATTTCAACATGGTCACCAACTCGGGAGACAGGAAAGGTAACATAAATAACATTATTTCTGGCAATGAAAAAAATGTTTGGTTTAATATGATTCTTAAACATAATCTCATAGACTTATCTGTCAACACGGGGCATACCTGGAATAATAGAAATTATAGTAAATTTTTGTCTTCTAGATTGGACAGGATTTATATGAGTGCTAATAGGGCTCAGTCCTTTTGGAATTACCAGTGTGTGGCTGACCCCTCCTTGCAGCTGTCTGATCATATTCCCCTAGTTGCTAATTTTATGAGCAATAGCCCTAACTTTAGAGCTGGCTGGCCTCACCTTGATATGTCCTTGATTAAAATCCCCTTGGTGAAAGATCACATCTGCCTCATTTTTAAGAAGTTTTTTATCAAGGGATGTTCCCCTTTCAAAGCCTGGGAGGAGGCAATTAAAGAAGTGCAGTGTGCTCTTACTATGTACAAAAGAAAGGCTAAACTTTCTAGATATAAGAGAAGGATGATGATTATTAAGGAGATGGAGAACATGAAGAATTCTAAAACTCCTGACCAAATAAAAAATCTGAAGATCCTTGAGTACCAGGAAAAAATTAGGCATGAAGATTATCTTCTTGCTCATGGTGCCCTTGTCATGTCCAGAGAATTTTGGGCTGGTAAATTGGATAAGCCTAATAAGAATATGTTTGATCTTATGAGAAAAAAAAAACCATGGACTTCATCCCCCTGGTTAAAAAGAGTAATGGTGATTTTGCTACTTCTTTAGAAGAAAACCTTCAGGAGGCTGTTAGCTTCTTTACCAATGTTTTCTCTGTTCCTCCCAAGAGAGGGGACCATATCTGGAGTGCAAGAGCTGCCATTGCCCAGAGAAGGAAGAAAATGGTTCCTCCTGGCTTGGTCTCCCTCCTTGATCTCCCCCTCTCTGCTGGTGAGGTTAGAGAAACCATTAGTAAATTGAGGCCTGGTAAGTCTCCTGGTCATGATGGTATTCCCAATGAATTTTTTCAAGAGTTCAAAGAAATTTTGGTGCCCATTATTCTTTGGATCTGGCAAGAAGCCATGAGGAGAGGAACTCTTTCTGCCTTCATTAATACTGGTGTTATTAAGCTGATTCATAAAAGAGGTTCTAAAGAAGATCTTAACAACTGGAGACCTATTTCCTCTCTGACTTCTCTTTATAAAATTTTTGCCTCCTCCCTTGCTAGAAGGTTGAGTCCTTTGATGGATAGTATCATTCTTCCTGAGCAGAAAGGTTTTATTAAAGGTAGGTTTATTCTTGATGCTATCATTTCCATGTGAGAAGGTTATGAGTATACCAAGGAGATGAATATTGACACTTTTTTTTTCAAAATTGATTTTGACAAGGCTTATGACAGGATAGAGTGGGATTTTATTCTTCAATCCCTTCATGACATTGGTTTGGGCAAAAGTTTTATTAAATACACCAGCATTTTATTTGGTAATGCTCATTCTAAAGTTGCTATGAATGGTCAGCTTTCTACTTCCTTCAGGTTGTGTAGATCTGTTCGTCAGGGCTGTCCTTTAGCTCCCCTGCTGTTTGCTATCACGGCTGATGCTCTTGGGTGGCTTGTTAAGTACTCTATTAATCAAAATTGTATCAAGGGCATTGAAATCCCCCAAGCCCATTCCCCCTTGTGTCTTCAAATTTTTGCTAATGATACTAACCTTTTTATGAAAGCTGAGGATCTTTCTGCTGAGGCCTTCCTTCAATGTCTTAATACTTTTTGTTTGGCAAGTGGTTCTGTGGTTAATCATGCAAAGACTGGTTTTTATTCCTCTAATGGCTGTATTCCTGATTGTGTTAAATTGGCAGGTTGTGATATCATAAAAAAAGGAACTGTTTTCAGGTTGTTGGGCATCCCTATGGGTTTTGAAATTACTCAAGAACAAAGATGGAACTGGGTCCTGGACAAATTTAGGGAAAAAATTTTTAAGTGGATTGATTTTCAGAATAATATTGCTCAAAGAGCTTTTGTTCTCAAGGATTACATTCTTCCTTGCCTAACTTACTATTTGTCTTGTTGGCATCCTAATAAGAATCAGCTGTCTCATGCTATCGCTCTTGCTAGAAGATTTTTATGGGGGGATAACAAGATCCCTAAGGTGGCTTGGAAGACCTGCTGCATGAGGAAGTCTGATGGTGGTCTGGGTTTAATTTGTCCCTCCAAAATGGCTACTCAGATGGCTGCTAAGTGGATTTGTAGGGCTGTCTCCTCTAATGATTTCTGGGCTTGTCTCATCAAAAGGAATATACCTAAGTTTTGGATTGCAGATAATAAATGTTGGACTAATTTTGATATCTGGGATGTAGTTGTTTCTCCTGCTATTTTCGTTCCAAAAGGAAGTATACTTATCTGTAATTTTTGGAAGTCCTGGATGACAATTAAAAGGGAGTACAAACTTCCTGTTTGGTTTCAGTTTAACTTCTCCTTCTTATTGCAGGATTCTATTTGGATAGGTTGGCATGACAAAGTAAACAGTACCTCTTCACCTATCAGGTGGAACAAATGTAGAAGGAAGGGATTCAGCAGTTGGAAGGATCTTATGAACAATGGTAATCTTATTGATGATAGTCAAATTTTAAACAATGACTCCTTGTCTGTTGCCTGTAAACAGATCCTGCAAGACAAAAAGAAAGTGCTGATGGAAATGTTGGATGATAACACGTGGGAGAAACCTGTCAATATTGCTGATGTCTCTCAGGATATGTTCAACAACTTCAAAAAGAATGGCACCAGCAGCAAGCTGCTGTTTCAAAGACTTAACAGGAAGTGGTCCCTAACCTGGACCACTCATCAATGGAGATACAGATTTCAATGTGTGTGGGCCTTTCCTTTGAACATTAAACACTCCTTCCTTCTTTGGCTGATTCTTCACAGGGGAATATGGATTGGCAGCAAGGCCAGGAAATTTAAAATTGATGCAGGGATCTGTCATTTCTGTGGCAAGCTTGAAGATTTGGATCACCTTTTTTTCAAATGCAAAAACTCTGCCAGATACTGGAAGGTGTTGTATCTGTATTGTCAAACTGCTGGAAATAAACCCCCTAATTCTAGAGCTCTTCTTCTTGGAGAAGCTAATAGAATGGATATTGTGATATGGCAGTTGCTGAGAGCTCACATCCTGTGGGCTATATGGAAAGATAGGAATAGTAAAATCTTTGATAAACATTGTAAAGATCATTTCTACCCTTGTAATTTGGGAATGATTAGACTTTTAGATTGGTGCCTCAGGAACTCCAGTAAAAATGTTGTAGGTGATAGTAACCAGCATACTTTGCTCAAAAGGTATCCTTGTAATATGTGGCGGTCCAAATTACTTCAAGCTCATTCTGTATCTAGGGATAATATGGTCACATTTATCAGGTGGCATATTGAAAGACTTATATTGTAAGTGTTTCCTTCCTATTGGAAGGAACACTGCCTTCTACTTTCTCTTGCATCAATTTTAAATTTCTTGTTTCTTCAAAAAAAAAAAAACTTAATGCGAATGCTTGCATAAGGAGGCGTAGAACAAAAACCAGATATTATAAATATTTAAATTTAATTTGAAGCATTTTCGTATGCCTAAAACTTTGGGAATCGGAGTTGCAGTTGGGGCGCAATTGTCTATTTCACCCCAGGATGAATCTTCTTGTGTGCAACGTGTGCATGCCAAAATGAAAACGAAAGGAACACCAGTTTCCATTTGGAATTCGGTTTCTAGAGGAACTGTTGATACAATTGTTGATGAATCACTTGAATCTCTAAGCGAAGCAATCAAAGGATTCGATAACTCTATTGCTGACGAGTCACGTCCAAAAGATGTCTCGCTTGTCTGAGAAGCGACCATCACCTTAACGTCCCGTAATATCGAAAGGGCAAAAGTGAAGAGGCTAGTAGCGAACGCATAGACGCTTCTTTATAGTATCCACGCTATTGCTCTGACTTCAAACAGCGAATTAAGATGCATGTAAGCTGCCAAGAACATGGATTCTTTGCAAGTTGCAAAACCTGGATTCTTTGCAAGTTTCAAGAACATGGATCCTCCAGCCGACTTACATTGTCGCAGGTCGAGACAATGCAGAACTTTTGGTACAGATTCTTGTTTGTCAGCATGAGCGCTTATCTATAGCGTCCACGTATAGTGATCTGGATTGAAAGAGCCGAAACACATGCTGATAAGTCGCCAAGAATATAGATTACTTGCAAGTTGCAAGTTGCAAGTCCGGAAGCTACATTGTGGCATGCCGAGGAAATGCAAAGCCTACAATGTCGGAAGTCGAGAAAATGCAAACCTTTGCGTACGGATTTTTCTTTGCCACATACACGGCTCGTGGACCGCATCGACTGTGTTTAAAAAAAACAGAAATATAGGGGACCTGCATTTGGAATTCTGATCGCACCTTTTCGCTCACAATTAGAGACATTACATTATAGAAAATCTCGATTCTCCTAGATATCTGCTATATCCTTTCAAAAAGCACTTGGGAGAATCAGAAGACTTCTGTATATGGATTTTTGCCATATTCTGTTTGTGACAGATGTCCAAGACCCCTAATCATTTTCAGTACATCTTAAAAATTCTCGCATCTGGAGGCTAAGAGGTTACTTCAATACATTTGTGTGTGCCCCCCGCACACGATGTCTATAGTGGAAGGACGATTTCTACCTTAAACGGAGCTGAAGTTTCAACCAGTTTGGGCTCCGTTAATTGACATGAAGAACGCGCTTGTTTTTCGTTACGTTCTGCACAAAGGTATTTCGGTGAACCTAAGCAGACACATGTTTAATGCCTAGATTTCAGACACAATCGCACTGTTTATCCTAATTTATACAAGACACCTCAGATCTTCATATATTTGAAAGCAACAAAAAAAAACTGTACACAGAGAGAGAGACCTGACTTCAAAGGATCTTATAGGAAACTGAATTTAATGTCCTTGAAACGAAAGGGTGAAGGAAAAAATTAGAAATAAGAGTAAGCAAATACAAAAAAGAATGCAACTCAAAATTAGAAATTATCGGCATAAAATATAATCGCAAAAAGATGCTTGTGAGTAGCGAGTGCTTAAGGTAATTGGAAAGTAGACGGGTTAGGGTATACGAAATATATTCTCGTTAGATATTTTGATCTTCGACTCACATTTACGGTGAGAAATTCGAAATAGACGAGAATATACTGATTTTTTTTAATCTTATAGTTATTCCAACTTACTGCTCTTATATTTTCCGCTTTGTATATTTAATAAAATGATTGCGTATGTGGGATCTCTTTGTATATTTAATAAAATGATTGCGCATGTGGGATCTCTTACCTCTCTACCAGGATCTCTAACTTTGTGCATACGGTAAAACTCGCATGCTTACACGTATAAACTTCTGTGCATTACATTTGCAGCCGTTATTATTGTGGATTCTTTGTGCTCAATACGTTATTATTGGCCTTGTAGAGATTATGCATGAGGAAGCCTCAATGATCATTGTGGTCTGTTTATTGTCAAAGGTTTATCAAGAAAGAAATGAATCTATGCTTATACTAACAATGTGGAATGCGTTCGTGCTTGATTTCTGAGCATCCTGTCCTTTCACTTTTAGTCACAAAGATGGGGTTTTTATAAGATAAGTAGAAGAAGATTATTAGAAGATTATTAGATTATTACATCATGGAAATACGTATTGCGCATCGGGAGATGGACTATCACAGCCAAAAATATAGAAAAAGCTATAATAAGGTTGTTGATTCAGAGCTAATGATGGGCTTCACAGAAGTAATTGGAAAATACCCACGTGTTTTTTAAAAAGAACTAAATTGAGGGCCACAACCTTCAAAAGTTCATTTGGTGGTATAAAGTCGCACATGCCTTTGCAATTTCTCCAGGAACAAAAAATCATCATAATATTTTTACTATGATCTTTTACGAAATTGATTTATAATGGTGAATTGTTCTAGCGTGGGTAGAATATTTCTCATTTCTATATCCTCCATATAGAAAGGGACTCTCTAATACAGGCTGCTAAACTAGTTTCACACTAGATGCGCAAAGAGACAATTTTCACTATCTCATATAGTTACTCAGAAATTTGAATGAAATATCAAAGAATCAAGTTTTACAGGACTAATCTAAATAACGAGACAAATAATTTATTACTACTTCGGATAAAATAAAAAGAAATACACTACTCAACTCCAACATAAATTCCTATCTACACAGACAGATATCGTTTCAAAATTAAAAAATTTTTTAGAATGATTCGAAAAAACTTGATAACTATTGCAACGCATTTCAAACTGAAGCTTGTTTTATACATAGAAAGACTAATATAGAATTTGTTTTTCATATTGTAGTCCCGTTTATTTCAAATCACGTTTACGTGTTTGAAACCAGGAAATAAATTACATATACATTTCTCTAAATGATCGAAATTATTATTTCGATACTTGCTCTATGGGACTCTACATATTGTTGTGTATCCTAGAAGATTAATAAGTTCGATACAGTTTTTTATCTTACCCATATAGCCATAATGTTTAGCTAAAAAGTAATTGATTTTTATTCTTTGTAGTACATATCTTTGTCATAATAGGTCTCTTATAGAAATCAAATGTGTAATTAGAATCCTGCTTATTAGTTAACGTTTTTTGAGTCCTACACCTTATAGTTGTTTGCGTTAGTATTCATTAATCTACTTTACATCAACCTATACGTTTACTTTTCCTTCAACCTTTCCTTTTTGCTTCTGTCTGTCCTTTGTTTTCCCCAGCTAATGCGGATATTATTTCAAGCCTTTTATGCTAGCGGGAGGTTTATATGTACTTTGAGGGGGTACCTCTACAAGATGACTCACTCAACTCTATGAACTCTCGAATACTTTCTAGCAAGAATCCACTTTTGCTAGGATACCAAGAGAGAAATCCAACAAACACAAAAAGGCATGAATCTTGCGATGAAATAATTTGGGTTTCTTCTCGATTTCGTTGTTGTAATCAGAAAATATTCCAAAAATTGAATTTGCTTCAAGTCTGTGCGTCCAAGTTTATCTTAAAACTAAGTTTAATCGTCGAATCGTTTCCATGAATGGATTTGACATTCATGCATCATTTATACACCATTTTTTCATCATTTATACACCATTATAAAGCACAAAATTTCATTACAACATTAGATTTTTTTTTTGTTCCCTAAAATGCTGTAGATGATGCCTTCTTCTTTCTTTTTTGATGACCCCATTTTCAGGTTGTCTATATATGTAGTGAATCTTGTAGAACAAGGAAATGAATAAGTTCAATTTTAAAGAAGAATTTACAACTAGACAATCGTATAAGAAAGGGTCTCATAGTCTCACCAATACCCATAGAAAAAGGTCTTGCCCTTATCAAGTTGTGCATGTCTAATACAACCCTTTCCCTTACAACCGTAGTCAATTAAGGGGCCTGCTCATGTTTTATCAACGAAGGATTGGTTAAGAAACATAGGATTTGAGTACATCAAATGACTAAACTAGTTGTAGATAGTAGATGGAAGACCTCTAGCATTTGGGAGTATTATAAAGCAAACTACATCAGTAAATGTACACCTTGGTGATCAAGATTCCTTCATACTTTTCCATGTAATATGAACGTAAAAAAATAATAAAATCATTGGAATGCCCTAGCGAAAGAAATGTAATATAGAGATTAATTGGGAAGAGAAAAAACTCACTCCTATAGATATCGAGAAAAATCCATTATATGTAGGAGCCAAAACCTTCATAAATGTAGTAAGGGAGGAACCAACATATACGATCTATGTTGTATCTTATAACTCGCAGTGGATAGATGTAGATAGCCGCTTTGATTCTTTAGATATGTTTAGGGCATTATGTCGCACCTTTTCACAGGAAACAAAATCATGGAAGTTAAGGATTTTTTCTTGTGATTCTTTAATTAGTCTTACTTTTATAGTTAGAACAAACTTGTAACGGTCTGCAAAGTTACTAAAAGAGCACAAAAATTGGGAAGCGAGGTGGTCTATCAAACTCTGTTAAACCGAGGCGATTCGGTACTTCTTGTCTCGTATTCAGTTTCTACTCTTTCTAAAACTTTTTATTACTCCCCTCCCCCCGCTCCTCTATGTTTTTCTTTGTCATGGAATTCGAGATAAAAACGGTAGAATCCATATATTTCAATTAATATATTCATCTATTATGACATTAGGTTCCTTAACTCCCATGTAGGACGCAACATTTTTTAAGTTTTTTTGTTTTGTCTGGGAACGCTCAGATTCGTGAGATGAATTTGCAATCCGTTTATACCTTATAAAGATTTTGGTAGCTGTCAAGTTTTTTAGTGATCTATGAATAATGTACTCATAACTAAATCTAACTTGCGTAGAAATTAGAATATTAACTTTTTTCTTTTTTTGTTTTGTGAAAGCCCATCTACACGCGTAAAATATACAAACAGTCGTGAAGAAGACAATGTACATAGAGTGATGTGAAATAAGTGGTTGTGATATTTGTTAATGACTACATACATAGATCTTACGGTGGGAGCTTTTATGCGTCCGTATAAACCAAACATTTTTTCTTTTGAAAGGAAGTTCAGATACACCTACTCTTCCAAACTTTAATTCGAAGAAAATATAGTTGTTCAAGTGAATGGCCTTAGCACACATGGGATCTCTCGTATCCCACAAAGCAGGGGCTACTAATAGATTACTAAAGAATATTACAAAGCAGGTTTATAATCCTCTCGTGCCCCTCATGTAGAGCCCAATTGGTTTTAATGTTGTTCCTCTCTAGGGAGTACACTTTATGATGGTTAAAAGGTAGGGAATTCTAAATAAAGCAGACATTTCATACGAACTCCAGCAATGACCTTAATGCGAATGCTTGCATACGGAGGCGTAGAACAAAAACCAGAGATAATAAATATTTTAATTTAATTTGAAGCATATTTCGTATGCCTAAAACTTTGGGAATCGGAGTTGCACTTGGGTATATTTCACCCCAGGATGAAGCTTCTTTTGTGCAACGTGTGCATGCCAAAATGAAAACGAAAGGAACACCAGTTTCCATTTGGAATTCGGTTTCTAGAGGACCTGTTGATACAATTGTTGATGAATCACTTGAATCTCTAAGCGAAGCAATCAAAGGATTCGATAACTCTATTGCTGACGAGTCACGACCAAAAGATGTCTCGCTTCGCTTGTCTGAGAAGCGACCATCACCTTAACGTCCCGTACTATCGAAAGGGCAAAAGTGAAGAGGCTAGTACCAACGCTTCTTTATAGTATCCACGCTATTGCTCTGACTTCAAACGGCGAATGAAGATGCGTGTAAGCTGCCAAGAGCATGGATTCTTTGCAAGTTGCAAGAACATGGATTCTTTGCAAGTTGCAAGAACATGGATTCTTTGCAAGTTGCAAGAACATGGCTCCTCCAGCTGACTTACATTGTCGCAGATCGAGACAATGCAAAACTTTTGGTACAGATTCTTGTTTGTCAGCATGAGCGTTTATCTATAGCGTCGAAACACATGCTGATAAGTGGCCAAGAACATAGACTAGTTGCAAGTTGCAAGTCCGAAAGCTACCTTGTGGCTTGCCGAGGAAATGCAAAGCCTACAATGTCGCAAGTCCAGACAATGCAAACCTTTGCGTATGGATTTTTCTTTGCCACATACACGGCTCGTGGACCGCATCGATTGTGTTAAAAAAAATAGAAATATAGTGGACCTGCATTTCGAATTCTGATCGCACCTTTTCGCTCACAATTAAAGAGATTACATGATAGAAAATCTCGATTCTCCTAGATATCTGCTATATCCCTTCAATAAGCACTTGTGAGAATCAGAAGACTTCTGTATATGGATTTTTGCCATATTCTGTTTGTAACAGATGTCCAAGACCCCTGATCATTTTCAGTACATCTTTAAGCTTCTCGCATCTGGAGGCTGAGAGGTTACTTCAATACATTTGTGTGTCCCCCCCACACACGATGTCTATAGTGGAAGGACGATTTCTACCTTAAACGGAGCTGAAGTTTCAAACAGTTTGGGCTCCGTTAATTGACATGAAGAACGCGCTTGTTTTTCGTTACGTTCTGCACAAAGGTATTCCGGTGAACCTAAGCAGACACATGTTTATTGCCTAGATTTCAGACATAATCGCACTATTTATCCTAATTTATACAAGACACATCAGATCTTCATATATTTGAAAGCAACCAAAAAAACTATAGAGAGAGAGAGAGACCTGACTTCAATGGATCTTATAGGAAACTGAATTTAATGTCCTTGAAACGAAAGGGTGAACGAAAAATTTAGAAATAAGAGTAAGCAAATACAAAAAAGAATGCAACTCAAAATTAGAAATTATCGGCATAAAATGTAATCGCAAAAAGATGCTTGTGAGTAGCGAGTGCTTAAGGTAATTGGAAAGTAGACGGGTTAGGGTATACGAAACATATTCTCGTTAGAGATTTTGATCTTTGACTCTCATTTACGGTGAGAAATTCGAAATAGACGAGAATATACTGATTTGTTTTTAATCTTATATTTATTCCAACTTACTGCTCTTATATTTTCCGCTTTGTATATTTAATAAAATGATTGCGTATGTGGGATCTCTTTGTATATTTAATGAAATGATTGCGCATGTGGGATCTCTAACTTTGTGCATACGGTAAAACGCGCATGCTTACACGTATAAACTTCTGTGCATTACATTTGCAGCCGTTAGTATTGTGGATTCTTTGTGCTCAATACGTTATTATTGGCCTTGTAGAGGTTATGCATGAGGGAGCCTCAATGATCATTGTGGTCTCTTTATTGTCAAATATTTCAAGATAGAAATGGATTTATACGTATACTAACAATGTGGAATGCGTTCGAGCTTGATTTCGGAGCATCCTGTCCTTTCACTTTTAGTCACAACGATGGGGTTTTTATAAGATACGTAGAAGAAGATTATCAGAATCTGAAAATACGACTACCTTGCTCAGATCATGGAAATAAATATTGCGCATCGGGTGATGGACTATCACAGCCAAAAATATAGAAAAAGCTATAATAAGGTTGTTCATTCAGAGCTAATGATGGGCTTCACAGAAGTAATTGGAAAATACCTACGTGTTTCTTAAAAAGAACTTAATTGAGGTCAATTGATTTATAATGGTGAATTGTTCTAGTGTGGGTAGAGAATTTCTGATTTCTATATCCTCCATATAGAAAGGGACTCTCTAATACAGGCTGCTAAACTAGTTTCACACTAGACGCGCAAAGAGACAATTTTCACTATCTCATATAGTTACTCAGAAATTTAAAGGAAATATCAAAGACTCAAGTTTTACAGGACTAATCTAAATAATGAGACAAGTAATTTACTACTACTTCGAATAAAATAAAAAGAAATACATTACTCAACTCTAACATAAATTCCTATCTACACAGACAAATATCGATTCAAAATAAAAAATGTTTGTGAATGTTTCAAAAAAACTTGATAACTATTGCAAATCAATGCAGTGGGTTTATGATACGCATTTCAAACTTAAGTTTATTCTGTACATAGAAAGACTAATATAGAATTTGTTTTTCATATTATAGTCCCGTTTATTTTAGATCACGTCGACGTCTTTGAAACGAGGAAATAAATTACACATACATTTCTCTAAATGATCGAAATTATTATTTCGATTCTCGCTCTATTGGACTCTACATATTGTTGTGTATCCTAGAAGATTAATAAGTTCGATACAGTTTTTTATCTTACCCATATAGCCATAATGTTTAGCTTAAAGGTGATTGATTTTTATTCTTTGTAGTACATATCTTTCATAATAGGTCTCTAGTAAAAATCAAATGTATTATTAGAATCCTGCTTATTAGTTAACATTTTTTAGTCCTACACCTTATAGTTGTTTCAGTTAGTATTCATTAATCTACTTTACATCAACCAATACGTTTACTTTTCCTTCAACCTTACCTTTTTGCTTTTGTCTTTCCTTTGTTTTCCCGAGCTAATGCGGATATTATTTCAAGCCTTTTATCCTAGCGGGAGGTTTATATGTACTTTGAGGGGATACCTGTAGAAGGTAAATAGCTTCTAGCCCCTAACCCCATAAGGGAAACACAAAAGTAGAGATAAAAAGTTATGTGTTTACCTTGGAAACGCTTTCCATATTGCAGATACTTGTCAACACACGAAAACAAACTCTATATATGTAGTGAGCCTTGTAGAACAAGGAAATGAATAAGTCCAATTTTAAAGAAGAATTTACAACTACACCATCATATAAGAAAGGGTCTGATAGTTTCACCAATACCCATAGAAAGAGGTCTTACCCTTATCAAGTTGTGCATGTCCAATACGACCCTTTCCCTTACAACCGTAGTCAATTAAGGGGCCTCCTCTTGTTTTATCAACGAAGGATTGGTTAAGAAACATAGGATTTGAGTACATCAAATGACTAAACTAGTAGTAGATCAAGTAGTAGATGGAAGACCTCTAGCATTTGGGAGTATTATAAGAATAAAACCACATCAGTAAATGTAGAAAAAAATTGAAACCTAATGTCACCATCTAGAAGGAACTACTCATAAAAGTAGTGATTATACAAATCACATGACTTTAGAGTATTTTATCACCCACCGCATCCTGAATAGAAGGCAATCCTGATGAAGTAGTGTTTTATCAAGGTTGTACTTTTTTGTCACTGTAGAGCAAAGGACTTAAGACATTTGGGTGTGACCTACTTGCTTGTCGTCTTAGATATGGAAAGACAGTGGGTTAGGAGAAGGGATACACTCATCAAATCAATTAGTTTGACCACTAACATTTCCACTTTCTAATTGCTTTGCGGTCAAAATATGTATAGGAACTACTCTGCCTCTCTCTCTCTCTCTCTCTCTTACTTCTCCTCTTTCTCTCTCCCCCACTACCCCCTCATTTCCACACACCTTTGCACCTGCCCCTTTTGCTCCCTCAATCCCTCTCCTGCACATACTTTCTCACCCTTGACTCACCCTCGAGCAACCCCTCACATCCTCTCACCCTCACCCCTACCCTCTCAACCTCGAGCAACCCCCTCAAATCCTCTCACCCTCACCCCCACCCTCTCACCCTCGAGCCCGCACCCCTTCACACTCGGCCCTTCTAGATGCTTCTTTCCCTTCCTCTTCTCTCTACCTCTCTGTCATCGTCTCCATCATACAATCTTGCAAACCTCCTCTCTCTCTCTCTCTCTCTCTCTCTTTGGCTCTCTCTCCCTTTGCACTTTGTTGCTATAAGCCTACTATAGGAAGTCATTCTGTGGTGAGGATACAAAGCGTGGGCTTCCCAGTGCAGGGCTAATAGCACTATAGTGTGAGTTAGTGGCTTGGTTTTGTCATTTGGTGTGAGACAGTAGTATTTCTTTGGAGCAAGTCTTCTTACCTTTGTACTGATCAGTGAAAGTCTTCATTAGGTGTGTTCATTGTATTGGATGGAGCTCTTGTATTGATTCTGTTTAGCTCTCGAATGGCATGTAAGCCTAGAGCATCATCTTTTGGAGCATTTCTTTTGCGTATCTTGTAATCTTTTGTCCAAACTAAGGAGTGGCTTGTCCTTTACTATTGTCATTCATCATTAATCTTCTCTCTGGTTGTCTACACTACCGTTTCTCTATTGTGATTGTGCCTACACACAGGAATGTTAAAGGGTATACTTCCCTAAGGAGAACCCCCCTTGAGTAGACAAAGTACTAGAAGTGCATGTTGTCTGCCCTTGTTGAAAGTGGGTAACCTAGTACCTCCTCTACAACAAGTAGTGTCGAGTCATTAAGGGAATACAAAGGAGGATAACATTTATCTAATACTAGTGTATCTCAATTGTAAATTAGAAAGAATGAAAATATCAAATATAGAAATGGAGGGGGGGGCATCAAGGGGAATACTAACTCCAAGGAACATTTATGCACATTTCAATCTTGCTTTTTATGTAATTCATATATTTTACTTTTGTGAAAGAGACTTAGAGATGGACATAAAAATGATAACAAGGAAAGGGATGACGAAAAGGGATGACGTTATTTTCGAGTGTAAGAATCTAGAAAGGGAACACCGATAGTAGTGGACCCAAATCATAGGAAATTTTCCAACGTGTTAAAGGTATTAGGATCTATTGAGTAGAAAAAGGAAAAAAAAATCTAGAAAATCTCAATTCTGAACATGAACAAAGGATAACGAAAATTGAATGCATAAAAGAGATATATTGTCTAGTATCATTCTATTCCAACCAATAACTTCATGATATTTCATATCAAAGACCTCAAAACTTATATTATCTCATGTTTGTTTAACATGTTTTTGCAACCTTAATCAATTAAATAAATTGCTGGAATAAAATTAATAATTTATAAAATAAAAAAGCTTTCATACAAGGAGATAAGATATTAAATCTTGATTCTTAATAGATTCGTGCTTTAGCTAGCTCTAGCAGATGATATCATGTGAATATTATGCCAGAAATTATAAAATCCCAATGGCATTCAGAATTTTAGTTTGTGATACAGACTTTATAATAACGTATAACATGATATTAAAACTTTTGTTTTCACTACAAAGGTGACTCTTCGCAAGACAGAACAAAAACCCAAGCTCTAGAAATTGATTTATGTAAAGAGAGACTCAAAAAGAAATCAAGCGTTGATTTAAGGGAAAACTTAGGTGGAAGATAAATAAAATAAAAGGGTTGCTTTTGAGAAAAAAGTAAATCCAAAATCAAACAGGAGTAAACATAATAATTTAAGCGGAAGATAGTAAAGTCTCATGCAGAGTCTAAGCGATTGAAAGAATGTTATAACTCTTTGAAAGTAGAACTCTTTGAGAGTTACTTAGGGCACATAAGTAGAACCCAAGGTAATTAGATTTAGAAAAGATGAAATGGGGGCTTGGACTCATCATGATCCTTTAAGTGATAATGATCATCTATCATACCTGAAGGGATGAAAAGAAGCAAAGCTAGAATGTGAATATGATTGATGCATTGAGAGTGATCACAACAACCACATGAAATATAGAAATGATATAATAAGAACTATTAATGTAGTGACGAATACGTGGCATGAGAAGATTAAATACAATATAGAGCTTTTTCTCTCAAAAGCTTGTTTAAATACACATGAGAGGATCCCAAATGCCAAATTTCTATATCGATGAAAGGTTTATAACAATGTGAATGCAAGAGGGAAGAGGGAGAAAATCAACTTCAGAGTATACGTCAAGGATCATTAAGAATCCCTAGTAGCTATATTACATACAAGAGAAATTTGGACTTTATGATCCGAAAATGTACAATCGAGTGAAAAAATCTTACATTCTGTTCGTGATATGGGGCTTGCCTTCCTTCTCTCTCTCTCTCTCTCTCTCTCTCTCTCTCTCTCTCTCTCTCTCTCTCTCTCTCTCTCTCTCTCTCTCTCTCTCTCTCTCTCTCTCTCTCTCTCTTTCTCTCTCTCTCTCTCTCTCTCTCTCTCTCTCTCTCTCTCTCTCTCTCTCTCTCTCTCTCTCTCTCTCTCTCTCTCTCTCTCTCTCTCTCTCTCTCTCTCTCTCTCTCTCTCTCTCTCTCTCGTGCAGTCCCCCGTAATCCCCGCCCCCTCTATGTATGTGAGGTTCTTAGTCATGCAGCCCTTCAGGCTTCTCGAGTGTTTTCTTGTATAGCACCTACTCTATATTAATATGGCTCGGCCTTGGATTTTGTCAGGGTGAAATGGTCTTGTTTTGAGGCTCGAGGACGTCCTTTCTACCTTAATGGTTTCAACGTGTACTACCTCACATCCCTGGCAGTTGACTCCACTCCTACGATTTCCCTCATCAATGACCGATGCTGCTGCGACTCGCCTAATTGTGTGTCCGACATGGGCTTTTAACGATGGCACCTACCACACATTGCAGCTTGCCCTGGGCGTCTCTGAAGATTCTTCTTTTCGGGCTCTAGATTTTGTCATTCATGAAGCTCAAAAAAAAGGGATAAGAGTGATTCTCAGTTTGGTGGACAATCATGCTAGCATGGGTCGGAAGACTCAATATGTAAGTTGGGCAAAAGATGTTGGAGCCTGCATGAGATCAGAAGATGATTTCTTTCATGATCAGATTCTCAAAAGCTACTACCAGAATTATGTGAAGGATGTGCTTCTAAGGGTCAATACATTATCATGGGTGGCATATAAGGATGATCCCACGACCTTTGCTTGGGAGCTCATGAATGAACCTAGATCTCCAATCCAAGTTATTGGTCTGGTTAATTCTGTTAAGAAGAAGACCTCATCTTGCATTCATAAGTGATAGTAAAAGTATAAAAAGATAAATGAGTGTTGTCGCCAACCATTCATGATGACAAAGCAATAAGTGCCTATTTTTGAGGATCTAATTAAAGATGATGGTCAGAACCATATTTCCTACCCCTCCTATTTCGGGGCAATCAATCGGCGCATATTCAGTGAATGCTGAAATAGGCAAAGACCTCTTGGCCTATTGAAGCCTATACAAGCAATGGAGTAGCACTCATTGGAGGATACATGTATCTTATATCGGGAATCTCTTTTGGTCCTCTCTTTGCACTCTTTTGCTACAAGCCTACTGTAGGAAGTCACTTTGTGGTGAGCATATAGAGCGTGGGCTTCCCACTGGAGGGCTAATAGCACTATAGTGTGAGTTAATGGCTTGGTTTTGTCATTCAGTGTGAGAGAGTAGTATTTCTTTAGAGGAGTCTTCATATCATTGTACTGATCAGCGCAAGTCTTCATCTAGTTGTGTTCATTGTATTGGACGGAGCTCTTGTATTGATTCCGTTTAGCTTTGGAATGGCGTGTTTGCCCATAGCATCATCTTTTGGAGCATTTCTTTTGCCTATCTTCTAATCGTTTGTCCTAACTAAGGAGTGGCTTGCCCTTTACTATTGTCATTCCTCATTAATCGTCTCTCTAGGTACCTACACTACTGTGTCTCTATTGTGATTGTGCGTACGCATAAGAATGTTAAAGGGTATAATTCCCTAAGGAGAACCTCCCTTGATTAGACGAAGTATTGGAAGCACATGTTGTGTATCCTTGTTGAAAGTGGATATCTTAGTACCTCCTCTATAGTTTGGCACGCTCGGTGGGACCCTTGCATTTGTGTAAGAGGCCCTTAGCATAGTAAATAGTTATTTTTCAATTATTTTTGCCCTATTGCATTTTGCAAGTAGGTATATGACCCATGCTTGAGCAGAAAAGAAGCCTCTTCATGTACAAAGGAGCCTTAGAAAAATCATATTTACCTTTGAATAGTAAACCTAGATCCCCTCTAACCCTCTTTGAGTTTATCTATTGATTTGGGTGCGATACCACTGTCAAAGGAGAAGCATAGGAGAACCGCCCATTAGGAGAATGATGGCACTAGAATAATTCAGAGAATGGGCTGTGCAGAAACTTCAGGAAACACAAGAAGACTGCAAAAGATTGCACAAAAAATATCTTAGGTGTAATGAAGTATAGGAAGGATCCTTGATTTTGGTGCATCAAATCCCAACACTTTCAACCAAAATGGCACCCAAATGGACGGGACCATACAAGGTGATAAAGGTATTACCACAAGGAGCACTACATCTAGAAGATTTGCCACGTGAGAGGATACCCCTCGTCAATATCTCAAGGGTGAAGAATTACCTAAATTAGGTGAAGATGGAAGAAATTCTTTCACTATACATACCATATTTTATTTAGTTCATCAGTGCTTGTAGTTTATTTGGGATTGATTTAATAAAAAAGAAGTTGCACCAGGACGGTGCAAAGACTTTATGTGGGTGTCTGTAGTGCAGAGAATGATGATCTTCATAGTTCATCTTTTGACCTAATAGGGCTATTGCAACATATGACTCCATATGGTTTGAAGCCTTTGCTCTCAGTCAGAGAGCATTCTCCATTTCATCTTCCAATTTTTGAAGACTTGCACTCTACCCTCCACCACCCACCGTTTCCCTCCAACCCCGTCCACCCCCCTCCACCCTCCACCCCCCTCCACCCTCCACAGTCGCCCTCCAACTCCCGCCACCCTCCTCCAGCCTCCATTCCCCTCCACCCCCCCCTATCACCCTCCAACCCCCTTCACCTCCGCCACCTTCCATCCCCCTCCACCATCACCCTCCATCCCCCTTCACTCTCCACCATTACCCTCCAACCCGCTCCACCCTCCTTCACACTCCTCCACCGTCCATTCCCCTCCACCCTCCATCCCCCTCCACCCCCCACTGTCACCCAACAACCCCCTCCACCCTTCGCCATTGTCCATCCTCCACCCTCCTCCACCCTTATCCCCATCCACCCTCCATCATTTCCCTCCAACCCCCTCCACCCTCCATTCCCCTCCACCACCCACTCTCACCCTCCAACCCCTCCACCCTCCTGCACCCTCCATCCCGGTCAAGTGGTGTTGCATGTGAGATTATCAACAATCTGGGCTCTCTAGAATGTTTCAAGGATCTGAGCAGCAGAATTCTCTTCTAGAACTTCAAGCGCAAAATTTAAGAGGAGATGAGGATGGCCAAAATCGAACTCTAGACCTACTGTCCGATGGAGTTTTAGCTAGCTAGGTCACATATGAAATTCATATCAAATTTGACGTTCTGCTCTTTCTGAAAAGGCGCTTGAGACTAATTGAAATGTTTATTTTCTATCGGAAGCTTAAAATTAAGCAAATCATGTCTTTCTCAAATCTTCATGCAAGGCGGCAGTTTCGAACACAGGACCTATTGCTATAGAATGTATGGGTGCAGCCACGATCACATTGTGATCATATAGTTGTGTAAAAAAAATAAATTATTTTAAATATCATGGATGATGGGAGCAGCCTACATGATTTGAGCTTGGGTTATGCGATTCCAGAGTTTTGTGATAGCCACAAACTCGATCAATCACTGTTGTTTATTTTCAATATTTGCAATTATGAAACATACATCAGTACCACCAGACAATAGTAAAGGAGAATTGATCTGAGCATACGCTGCATGGAAAAAGATGTTTGCAAAATCAATCTTCAACGGGGAGGATTTGAACTCCTCGCCATCGCGATTGCATAGATGCTTCATTTCCTTAAAGAAGAGAAAAAGAGGAAGCAACCGTCTTCAAAGAGAAATATGTAATTCTTCCTCATGGACCAAAGGATGGATAACGACTCTTTCCGAGGATCAATGGAAGGACATAGCTTAATTGGGAGATAAGTATTTTCCAAGTTAATGATTGCTTTCAATATTTAATTTTGTTCTCTGGTAGTGAGAAGGAAATTCTTTAAACTCTTTAGTTAGTAAGTAGTTCCCTAGCAGTCCCAAAGCACAAGAAGTGGTATTTAACATCCAAATGGTTGATATCACCTCAAAGAGTATCAAAGATTCTTAGCTTTAGAATCTGAAAGGCATTAGTACATGCTCGGGCTTGAGTGGGGGAAAGATCTCTAAAATCCCGCGGGTAAGCAAAGAAGCTTTCGATCGTTCAAGAGATCTTAATGATAAAGACCAAGTCTTTAGTCTATTACATGATCAACAAGAATTGATTTTCTTGGACATGGTTGTCCAAGAATTGCGATTGGAGCTATTGTGAACTATGGCAATCGAAATAGTAAGCTTTTCCAAGTTTGAACAGAGTAGATATTCCAAGTATGTAGTGTGCAATCCTATCAATGGTACTTAAGTCTATGGAAGGCAAAACATAAAGTTTACCTATCCTTAAAGGGATTTCTTAAAGGTTAAATCCAAAAGCATGAGCGGATGCTTAGACTTAACCATTAAAGGGATTCCTATAAAGTCCTCGAGGTAACTACTTAAAAGCTTATGTTAAAAAGGAATCTAACAACATAAAGTAAAAATCTCTTGTCGCTACAAATTGGTCAAATATAACCAATTAGACTTGAAATTGATAAATTCAAGAACTTGGAATGATTATTGTTTTTCTTTTGAAAATCTTAATAAAGAAGAATGGATATTCTATCAAAGGTTTTCAAGTTCCCAAAGGAAAGCACAAGATCGTGAAACGATCTTGGGAAGGGATCAAAACCTAGAATATCAAGTTAAAGGTAATGCTTTAAACTTCAAAAATTCTCATAAAGAATTGAAGAAAGTAGGTGCTCTATCAAGAGATGTTTAGACTTTAGGATAAATATCACCCACACATGAATGTGAATATAAAAAAGGGTGGTATGGGACACCAAATTTTATACTGAGATTGATGTAGGAAAGATGGTATGGGAATCGGACTGTGGAAGGATAATTATCTTTTAGTCTCAGAATGGATTTTGAAGTTATATTTGATCTTCAAGGAAATTAAACTTCGAAGGTTAAGTTTTAATTCAAGAAGGATAAAAGTATGATCCCAAGCTACTTCATGATCAAGTTCATAAGAAGATATGAAGTAAGTAACTTCCAAGATGTTCTTAAAACACTTCAAGATATTTATGAATCTTTTTGAGAATTGAGTTTCTTTCTCTTAAAGACAAAAGAAAAATGCTTCAATACCTTGTTGGAATTGATCATCTAGAAGTTAAAGCCCTGAGTCATCAAGTATTTGACTCATAGCAAGTTTATATCTTAGAAGTTTGAGTTAGTTATGCAGATTTATAGTTATTTCCTTTTGCTTTCCAAACCCTTTTGAATTGACTCTGATATGGTATCTGATTCCTTTTGCAAAAGTCTAGGATTAGCTGATTGTCCGTAGTGGATAGCATGGAAATTTTCATCCATTCCACCTGGGAACAAGTTCCCAAGACCCAACGGCTACGAACCATGAGAGAAATTCTAGATTTTAGACGAATTCTTGTCATAGATGAACTTGAAACTAAAAAAATAGAAAGGAATTCGATGGAGTCCAAAATTTTCAGATGAAATAACACGAATTCTTGAAGACAAATTCATTTAACGTCGTTTGAAGAATTTGTATGCCTTTTGGAGAAAAATTTGGAGTTTCAAAATATGCTTATTTTGTATCCCATTCCTTCAGATGATGGCATGGCTTCTTGATTATCCTTGAAGAATTCCAATTTGCATGCCATGGTTCGATTTCCATGAAGATTCATGTAGATGATCCTTCACAAAGGGATTTGGTGTGGTTCGAAAGCCAAGAAACTTCGGATTCATGATGAAATATGTGTGTATTGTGGCATTAAGGAGGACATGCCTTACCTTATTTTTCAACTGTATACATGCGCAGAGGCTCTCAAACTTCTTTCTACCTATATGTAATAAGCTATAGGTTTCCCTGAGCTACAAAGAAACCCTCCTAGGGCTTTGCAGCAATCTTGGCTGAGCTCTTTGGAATATTTGGAGAGGGATCACTCTCTCGTTCATTTGGAGATGTAGGAGCCAATCCATACTTAATCAGAGTAGCTAATCCATGTGGCAACTCTTTATCAAGAGTATGAAAGCTACTGCTCTTGACTCTAAGGATTCCGTGGTCATTCATGGTCCGAAAGGCTTCAAAGTATCGAATCATCTTAAGTGTACCCCACCTAGTAAATGGATAGGATCATTAGTTGAATTGTACTATGTACCCATACTTGAAATGATCTTGGGATCAATGTAATTTGTTCTTGTTTCTGTACTGTATCTCATGACCTCATCCTTCATTGTTGTACTCCTTAGCCCTCTATTTGGGCAACTCTGATCTGTTTTCCTCTCTGCTTCAGATGTTCAAAGGATAGCTATGTCTATTGGCTAGTGTTTATGATGGGGATCCTACCCCTTGTACTTACACACATTTCATCATGAGTTCTAATTTTCCTGTTCTTTCAAGAAAAAGAATTCCATGGAGACCAATTATGATCAATGCAGGGTGGAGTGAGTATCTTATTGCCGAAAATTAATAATGGCACACTTGCTGCACATCCTCTTGTGACAAATTTCGTGGTCATTTTGCAATGATGAATTGGGAAATTTTCACACAACAAATTTAGTGGCTCGAAGATACACTCATGAACAAAATGGAGTCACAGAAAGAAGAAATAGTTTAATAGTAGAAGCTGCAAGATCAATGTTGCATGAGAAAAAAAACCTTTATTATCAATGGGTTAAGGATCTTTCGAAACCACTTACCTAATGAATAGGCTTCCATCCAAGTCTCGATGGGATGACACCTTATGAGGCATGAAATGGTATGTGATCTTCTTTAGATCATTGTAAGAGCTTTGGTTGCATTGCTTATGCACACATACCCTCACATATTAGGGGTAAACTTGATCCAAAAGCTGAAAGATGAACTTTTATTGGCTATGATCAGAATAAAAAACGATATAGGTTATATTTTCCTACTAACACCGGACTTACAGCTACTAGGATGATGTATTTGATGAAAATGAATCTTGGTTTGAGGATGGTTGCAGGAAAATAAACCACACACATCAGAGGAAGTCAACTCACAAGATGAAGAACAAATTGATTTTGAAGAATTCAAAGCTTGAAAGTCCAAGGGCAAAGTAAAGTTCAAAAAATTGGAAGACATTCTAGAGTCATCCAATCAAGCACTTACAACATCCCAAAGGAAAATCAAGAAACCTATTAGGTATGGCTATGACACATCACTAGTCACCAAGCATTCTATATACATAGTTGAAGACTTTATGTCAGTGGAACCATTTTCATTAGAGGAAGGCAACAAGAAAGAAGAGAGGAGTGAAGCTATGCTGGAAGAAATTGAAGCACCACAAGAGAATATAACTTGGGATTTGGTTCCAAAAAAGCATTTATGAAGGTAATAGGATCTAGCTAGATTTACAAAGTGCAAAAGGATTCAAATGGCCAATAATCAAGGGCAAACCTGGAAGAGTTTGATGAGAATAGAAAGTCACTCAATAAGACTTCCATGATAGAGTCTAATTTAGTCTAATTCTTTGGTTAATAACCAATACTCTCACTATACATATCATAGTTCAGTTCTTTTAATTTCCTAAAATTCATTTCATTCGATTCAATGAGCAAACAAAAATAGTAGTTACTCATGCACTAATATGGTGTAGAGACTTGATGTGGGGGTCTGTAGAGCAAAGGACTCATGACATTGGGATGTCACTTATTTATTTTTAGTGTGAGATATGGTAACTCAGAGGCTTAGATGAAGGGTTACACTCATCCAATCAATTCACTTGACCACCAAAGTTTCCAATTTGTCATTGCTTTGAAGTCCAAATACTTAGAGGAAGTACTCTCTCTTTGTATCCCTTATCCTCTTTCTTTCTCACTCGACTATCCCATCATTTCTACACACCCTTGCACTTACACCTTCTCCACCCTCACTTCCTCTTGCATACACATTGTCTCACCCTTGACTCAACCCTCAAGAATCCCCTCACATCCTCTCCTCCTCACCCGCGCCCTCTAAACCTAGAGCACTCCCTTCACATCCTCTCAACCTCAATCCCACCCTCTCATCATCGAGCCCACATCCCGTCACACTCAACACTCCTCAATCCTTATTTCCATCCCTCTCTCTCTCTCTCTCTCTCTCTCTCTCTCTCTATCTGCCTCTCTGCCATCATCTCCCCGCTTGTGCACTCGTGCAACACTCCTCTCTCTCTCTCCTCTCTTTCTCTCTCTCTCTCTCTCTCTCTCTCTCTCTCTCTCTCTCTCTCTCTCTCTCTCTGTGTGTGTGTGTCTCGCTCTTCCTCCCTTCTTTGTAGTCTGTCATGCCTCCCACACTGCAACACCCATTTTTACTTCTCTCTCTCAACTCCCTCTATATCTCTCTCTAACTCTCTCTCTATCTCTCTTTATTTCTCTCTCTCTCTCTATCTATCTCTCTCTACTCTCTCTCTCTCTATCTCTCTCTCTTTGCCTCTCTCTATGGCCCCCACTTTTCATAGTCTCCATTTGCAACTACCATTATCTATCTCTCTTTGTCTCCCTCTCTCTCTCTCTGTCTCTCTCTCTCTCTCTCTCTCTCTCTCTCTCTCTCTCTCTCTCTCTCTCTCTCTCTCTCTCTCTCCGCACCTGCCATCATGACCCCCCTCCCCATGCACTTCCCATCGCCTCACAATTGCAACACTCTCTCTCTCTCTCTATCTATCTCTCTCTCTTTCTCTCTCTCTCTCCCTGCTTCCTCTCTCTCTCTCTCTCTCTCTCTCTCTCTCTCTCTCTCTCCTCTCACCCACCCCCCTCCATGATGCCCCCCCCACTCGCCTCAACGAAGCTTCCCCACATGCCTCTGTAGCCAACACTCATCGTGCAGCCCACCAACTACTTCTCTACCCCTCTCGCTCTCTCTCTCTCTCCATCTCTTTCTCTCTCTCTCTCTCTATCTATCTTTGTGCCACTCGCCATCCCCTCGACTCTTCACATTGTCCCATATGCTGATGGCCCCCAGCATCCCCATGGACTCTCCACGTTGTGCCATAGGCACGTAGGCTCATGTCACCCCCTGACTCATCCCATTGTGCCATAGGCCCATACACTCCCCCTCTTCACCATCTCTTTCCCCCACAACACCTGTGGTCAATGCCCTACACACCCGCAAGAACCCGCAATCTCTCTCTGTCACATACGCTTAGGTGAGTGGCATGTCTAATTCTCTCTCGCAAGTATTGACTTATGCATCATGAAGAGCTTCATCGGGAATCAGAAAAAACTATGGAGGTTTAAACCCCAAGAAATATGGGGAGAAGATCTAAGCATCATCTTGTCATCTTACCACTTGAAGAATGTTGCAAGAAGGGATCTGTGGAGCTCGATTTTCCTCTAGTTGTCACGAACTGAAGAGGACTACCACACAGTTGCACTCAAGAATCCATTCTAGATATTGTAAGGCAGTCATAGCAAAAGAGAGCGTGCTCGCAGGCATTATGAACATTACAGATGTTCAAGTATTTTTTTGGACAGGCAGGATCTCAATTACAAGAGATTTCTGCAACTAGTAGAGTTTTTGTTGGTGAGCATAATGGCACAATGAGACTTAGAGCAATGTAGGAGGGTGGCCTTAGAGATGACTTGTAAAGGAGAATGTCTTATCTTCATTGTGTCTAAATATTCATATTGCCCTTACCTACATCCCTTTCTACTAGAAATAGATTGTTCTATGTGGGATAGGTGCTCACATTGTCGACCACCACCTCTCAACTCTACTTTTGTCGTATACATAAGTATCATGAACACTTTTTCTAGGAAATTGTGCATCTCTCCCATTGCATCTCCCTCTGTCTCTCTCTCTCTCTCTCTCTTTTCCATCTCTTATGTGTCACACACATAGGCATATATAAGCAATGGCCGACCCTGATGATGATTGTAAGCTTCTTTTGGTCATGGAAAGCATTCCTTGGACTCCACTGTCATCCCCTTCTCTTGATGACCTCCCTCCACATAGTCTAACATTGTAAGATGAAAGGGGTGCAACACAAATGGATGTTATGAAAGCTCTTTCTCAAGTGATTGGACTCAAAAGATTAAGATCTTAAGCGTAAAGTTGCATGGAGGTATAGTTCTCTTGAATGCTAAAGTTTCCCCAAAATCTTCATCTCAACATCATCCTCAATCTACATAAAGCTTCATGGCTCCTATCTCATATATGCGTATTCCTTCTGCTTCAAATCACATCAATAGTGAACAACATTCATGCCTACATATCAAGGAAAGAATTGTTTCACAATTTTCTTGAACAATCAGTTGTTAGCTATCCAATTTGTGATTCTCCAATCTAATAGTATTGCACTTATGGGTGAAAATATTGTAGGATCATTGGCAATCATAGAGGTTGTTGTAGAAAAGGAGACCCCCAAAGGGGTACACCTTTAAGATGAAGTTGATATTATGGTACACCTTCACTCAAAATGAAGTTGATTTTCTATTTTATGTATGGCATGGTCAATGCTTGCATATAAAAGGATGAACACAAATGTTGAATTGAAGATTCAGATTAGAAACCATTGTCCATATTTTCAAGCATTGTTCATGGAGGAATAACTATAAAGACGGAAGAAGGATGAGAAGTAAAAGTGTAAATTGTGTGAAGTGGTAAAATGGGGAAAATGGGAAAGAAAATAAATTAGGGGCATATTCTCTCATTGAATGTCAAAGAGAGAGTTAATGCACTACAAAGCCCTTGTGCTGCAAGAAGATTTATTTGAAGGGCCTATTTGAGGTTCGCTATTACAACCAAAATTAGCCTACTCAATGAAGGTTGGGATTGCACAAGACCACTTCTAGCCTCTTGGAGACTATATAAGCAAGGTGTGGCATTCAAGAGGGCATAATTCTTTTTGGCATTGGGAAAAGCATTAGGATCCAACACCATTTTCTTGACAACTCTATACATTTTGTTGCTACTTGCACACTATTTGGGGTCACTCTATGGTAATTATATAGAGGGCGGGCCTGCTAGTGGGTTGGCTATTAGAGTTACAGTGTAATTGAGCTACTAGGATATAATCTTTTTGTGTGACCATGTTACATTTCTCTTAGAGAAAGTCTTCATCCTTGTTGTATTCCTTGTGTTGATGAGTACTCTTGTGTTGATTGTGTCTAGTTTTTCAAATGTCATGCTGGCCCACTGTATTAACCTTTCAGAGTATCTTCGGCCCTTTGTAATCATTTTGCTAGCTAAGAAGTTGGGCTTCTCTCTTATTTGCAATTGTCATGTTCTTTTTTTGTGACGATACAGTTTCTCTATTTTCAATTAGTGTATTAGCAAACAAAAATATGATAGGGTATACTTCCCTAAGGAAGAACCTCCCTTGACTAGATGAAGTAGTGGAAGTGTGTGAGGGTAAAGCTTTCTATACAGTTTTATATTTGCAAGAGTTGGATATCCTAGTATCTCCTCTACAATTAGGTACCATCCACAATCCTAACAATGTAAGTTGAATGCACAATCAAAAATATATTACCTTCCACCAAAGAAAGGCAAAGAGGGTTTGATCAACAAAAGAGTATATTAGTGAAGCTTCAATATCTCCAACTCATATCAATCACTTAAACCCATCAAGAAGGTTCAGCCATGATCCATTTGATTCGTGAGACTCTACCCATTCATGAGTTGTTCTATAACTTCTTGTAAAATATTCAAGAAGGGAGATTTCAAGAAGTAAATGGTTACAAGAAAAGGATGGGTCACTATTGTATAAGGATCTATTGTATGTCTCTCTATGAAAGCAAAGGATCCAAGTATGTCAACAATGTCATGAAAACCTTGCAACATGATACTTTGGATTTAATTAAACAATAGAATTCATATCAATGGATTTTTGGTGCCCTCAAATGTGGAAGAAAGTCAAAGAATATATGCAAATGTGCAACACTTGCAATAGATCAGAGGTTTTACATCATAATCCTCATGGACTCTTGGAGACTATATCTATTCCAAAGGAGCCATGATCTTTATTATCGATGAATTATCCCACATGTATCAAGTTTGGATAAATATGATGCCATAATTGCTATATTGAATCAGGTCACAAAGATTTCATGCTTCATTCCAACCATGAAGGCAATCACAAGTTCAATCATTTCTAGACTTTTTGTTAGATATGTCTTAAGGCTTCATGAATTGTGTAATGATATTGTTAGTAATCAAGGGCCAAAGACCATATCTACCTTTTGGAATCTTCTTTGGAAGTTACTTAGTGTTCAAGATAAACTTTGTACTACCAATGATCCATAGAATAATGGAAAAATAGAAAAACTGAATCAAGTCCTAGAAGAATATCTCCATTGTACCATCAAATATCATCAAAATGATTGGCTTCAGTTTTTAACCTTTTCAAAGTTTTTCTATATGAATAATGTTCATACATGTATCAAGTTGACTCCCTTCAGGGCACATTATAGACAACAACCAAGGATGGATATATAACTCTGAAATCATGTCATGAACCAAAGTCCCAAAGTTAAGGCCTAGTACCTCATAAATATTCTTCACCCACTCAACAAAGAGATCCATAGAGCTAAAGGAAAATATAAGTATTTTTCAGATTACCATTGTGTTCAGAATCTATCTTATCACATTGGTGATAAAGTATGGCTACTTAGAAATAATTCCCAATCTTCAAGGCCCTCTACAAAGCTACATAAAAAGATTTGTGGCCCTTTCATCATCTTACCTTAGATTAAGAAAGTTACATTCAAGCTCCATTCGCCTAATACCATGAGAATAAATCATATTTTCCATGTATCCATGTTGGAACCATATCATATTTCACCATTGAGAGGGGAGCATCCTAGTTTTTGGCCACCTATTGAGATTGATGATAATGAAGACTTGGAATTCAAGTATTTCAAAGATTTGTCAATATCCCAAGGAGGATTTGAGTGTCTTGTTCATTGGAAAGGGTATGACATGAGTGATCATCTTGGGAAGCTACAAAAAAACTTTGAACAACACAAATCAAGGTTAGACTATTTCATGAGAGGATTCCGATGAATTGAATACCAAAGAACATGACTGCTCCTCATGCAAATCATCATTCAAGGTGGAGGTGATGTAATGGACATAAAGGAAGCCATCTTTAACCTTACAGTCCATGAGACTTTCTTTATCTCATGATTGGTATAGAAATTCAAGAATCTAATGCTTCCATCACATCTAGACCGTGCCAAAACCTTAAGATGGACTATCTACTTGCTTGATGATTCCTAGAGGTCGTCTTTCAAATTGGTGATATCATCAATAACTTCATCAGTTCATAACTCTTCTTGAACACTTAGATAAGGAGGAATCGGCCACATACATCTTGAATCTTGCCAATGCCAATCTTGGCAGCTTAAGAAGTTGTGGTCTCAAAGTAATTATCTTGTAAGATTGTGCTTGATATCTAGTCAAGATCCTGCTATCTAGTCACGATCCTTATTTTAGTCTTGCATAGTCTAGTACCCTAGACACCCTATGTTGTCCTCTTGTAATATCTTTGTATGCAATGATGTCCACTTATTTCTTGTATCTAGCTTATCTCTTTTAATGGTATTATTGTATCCTAGATATCTTGTTTCATGCCTACGATTCCAGGTTGTTGGATCTTTTGTATCATCTTAAGTCCCATCATGCATACCTATGAGTCCCCATTGGTTCGAGCTCTTGTAATAGTTCCATAGTCTTGTATTATATCCCCTTTGTGGGTGACCTATTAATCAAAATCATAGTTGCAAAATCTAGTCAAGTCTATTCATAGGGCACAATCTAGTGCTCCCCAAACACATATTATTAAGAAAATGTATTTGATTGATAGAAGACATATTGTACTTTTACATTCTTCCTACATAATTCCCTATGTGTTTTATCAAGTTTGTTAGAACAGGGAAACATATCTTTTGTACATTTCGTGCAATACAGAAATGTCATTTGTCTAGTGAGCACCAATAGAAGTCGAATATATTTATCACTTTTATGCAACCTGTCCTCCTTTTAGAACGAGATATAATTTTGCATGAGACTTTTCGCATAGGTGATAATGCAATTATTTCTTCTATACGGAATACTTTACATCTTCCCCATTCAAATATTTTTTTATAAGTCATTGTTCATATGAGATTAAGAGAACGCAAGCCCCTTATGACGAAATTATTTAAAATGTTCTAAAGGCAATTGAGATTGTTTCACTCCAATAATTACAACGGATATGTTGTCTATTTTGAAGATCCTTTTCCCCCTCTTGCCTCCTGCATTCAAATTGTAATCAATAATTACTCTATCAAGAAATTTGTAATTTCGGATCCTTCATGCTTAATTTGAACAATTTTGATTGAAATGCTCAAAATCCGCAATTTAGTTTTATTTCTCCTATACCTACTTTTAAAAATCCTCTGTTTAGTTTTATTTCTCTTTTACCTACTTTTTCCCCTTAAATCGCCCCTGTGTTTTCTAGTGTTTGTGTTTACGTTTTGTTTGGCAAAGAATTATCTTACTAATGAAGAGAAGAGTGAATATCTCGTGAATTTGTCACAATATTCTGAAGACCTGCTTTACTAGAACCTAGCCGAAGTTTACAGTTTTTTAACAATCAAGATTTGATAGGTTATCTCTTCGTATGAAATTTTTGTTGTTTTACTGATTATTAATTTTATTCCAATTTTTGTTGTTTTACTGATTATTAATTTTATTCCAAACAATTATTTCCTTTATGAAGGTTCTAAAAAACTCTTAAAAAACAATCGGTTATTATAAGTGTTTAAATCTTCGGTTACGGGATATCTTGAAGTTATTAATTTGTTGAAATGTATCTCTTTTTATGCATTCGATTCTTGTTGTCCTTTGTTCATTCTCTAGTTTCTCGTTTATGAAGTCGCTTCTTAATGTCCTTTCTCCATGTCAACAATTCTATTGATTGGCTTTTTTCCTTTTTTTTACTCAATACATCGCAAAATCCTTTCCCCGTTAACAAATTTCCTTCCATTAGGATACACCGTTATCCGTTTCCCTTCTCTAACTTTTAATATTGGAAATTAACATCAGAACTTTCCTTTTTAGCTATTTTTTTCATCTCTAAGATCCCATTCAAATAGAAATTCATAAAAATCAAAATTTATGTGTGAATAAATCTCCCTTGGGGTCAATATTCCTCTTGATGCTCCATCATTTTCTAGATTCAATATTCTTAGTTTTCCGAATTCAGAATTAAGATATATGACTATTAGATTCATGTTATCCTCTTCATAATTCTTTTAACGAATGACCGCAAAGACTTAGTAACATAATTTTTGCATAACTATACTGGTTTATGAGGTAGAACACTTCGCCTTCTAGGTGTGGAACTCCTTAAGTTTCTTGCTCATTGACCTCATTTCAAGGGTCCTCGAATCTTAGGGGTAATTCCTATAAGTTTGAGTACTTAAGTGTAATTGGGAGTTTCTCTTAGCCAGTTGACTCTTATGTAATTAATTGGAACTCCTTTTTTATAAGATAGGTATTTTCATGTGTTTTTCTAAGCTTGGAAACCGTTTAAGCACCTTAGGAAACCTTGTGATGGAATGTACACATGTCCTCCTATGGTTTAGTTACCACATTGGACATGAGCTATATGTTGGAGGTGTTGGTAGAGTGAGTAACTGCATCTCTCTCCGTAGAGACAACTTGCTTACTTACTTAGTCGATTTCCTTGTGAAGCAAGATCCTATTTTTTTTTCTCATTTATCTTTTATCTTTTTTGCATGAGGACTTTAGCACTTGGATATACTTAGATATTCTGTTCGTGTGAGTACGTATGAGTATTCTTACCAACACCATTTCTAATCTTAGTTTTCAACATTTTTTGTATCACCCTCCTCTATGGAGGTCCACTATCACAAAAAAGGAGACCTATATCTCATCGTGTAAGCGGCCAAGAGAGGCTTCCCCATTGAAGCCAATCGTCCAACCATATGTAAACTTAGGAAAAACTCATGCATACCATATCTCTTCATGTCTTTGTAGTCAGAGGACCTTATTTTCCTCCTTATGTCCCTTTATATGGCTTATTTTACTCTCCTATTTGGGATCGGAGGATCGCAATACAAGGAAGGTTCTGTACATGGTATTTTTAATCCCCTTTCTCAAGGCTTCTTTACTTAAAGCAAAGATTTTACTCCCCCTCTGATGGCCATTAAAACTTCTAGTCCAATCAGACATTATTCACAAGTAAGAATAAGATCAATACATACCTTAGCAGTTGCTTCCTCTCCTTCTCCTCTTGATCATAAACAAGACTCTCTTCTTGCTCTTATATAATACTACTCTTCGTCGCTAATCATCTTCTATGGGATTATTCAAGTACATCTCCCCTCTTTATCTTTACACACATGAATACTATTATTTATAACCCGATTCTATTTGGACCCAAAGTACTTTACTCCATAGTTAAAGAAGAAACAAGAGCAATAGTGAGGAGTTAACTTATTTATATATTTTCCACATAGCAAATAGGAGATGGATGAATGAATTTTAGGAAGTAATCATTATTTAAATTTCCTTTTCTAATTGTTTTAGGTATCATTTCCAATTGACAAGCTATACAAGAAAGAGGTTCCGATATTCTCAAAAGTCAAGCTTTGAATAAGAAAAGAAAGAGGAGTTCATCCATTCAATACCCATGGTGCCAAAAAAAGGGCATAAAGGAAGTATCTTCACAAAGGTGAATGGAAGAATGATGTTTGAGGTAATTATGCCTCTAACTAGATTTCTTATAATTTTCATGCTATGTATTATTTGTCTCATGCCTTAAGTTGCTACGGATTATGTGCGTAGCTTTTTTGTGCAAAGAGAATGGTTTTGCATAGTCATACATGCATGTATTGAAGTACAATAATTTTTGAAAAACTTCCTTTTGTCAAAGTCAAGGAAGCATGTGCATGAATGTACATAGAGATTGGAAATTTTAGAATGCATGCATACATGCATTATTTTAAAGGTAAATGAACATATTTTTGACTCAAGTAAGTATAGAAATGCCCTACAAAGACTCCATCATGAAGAAGTAGGAGGAACCACCCCAAATACACATCATCACCATGAAAATATTCATACAGAGTCAAGGGATGGATGAAGCTTAATGTTTTGGATAAATCTTACTTTTGTTCCCAAAACGTAGACCATGCAATGCATGTTAGAATAGGCATGAATTCGAGAGTGGATGCATAAGTACACTTTGATAAATTTTTTATCCCATCGATAATTATTCATGGAAAAGGTTTACATTATGAATCAAATTGAAGTAGATGGTTTGTGAAAGGAGCTTCGATTGTGCATAACAATAATTATGATTTATATAGAATGCACCTGATACATGGAACTCATGTACTTGAATTGTGAACAATGCTTTGATTGGACAAAGTTCTACATTTGAAATTTTGCATGCTCTCTCACTCATGACATCGAACCAGACCTTGATTCTCATAGACTCAGATGCCATGAGGACAATCCCCTTTGTCACTATAAGAGTCTTTCCATGTTTATCTTGGAGATTTCACATCCGCTAGTAGTGCACTTCCCTGTAGATAATTCCATCTACAGTTGGCTTAACGAGCTCCAACTTCCTCATCTACCTCAGATTGCTGTGCAGCCACATCTTCTGTTGAACACTATCCTCTCCGTTGAATGTCAATCCTTCCCCTCTGCTATGCCTCAGCATAGCTACTTCAAATCCTTATGATCTCACTAAGGTTGTTAGAAATAATCTCCTGCAATTGACCTTCCCATGCGATGTTTTTCGCTTTGAAAGCGTTGTCGGCCAAATTTTCTCCCAAACTTCCCTGTATTTTTCATTGTCATTTCCCATTTATCTCTAGCAATAGAATTCCTACCCAAATTAACTGATTTGCACCCCAAAATCCCCTCCCATATGTCGTGAATGATGCACGATATATCTCCTTTTATAAATTCATCGTTGGCGCCTTTCTTTTTCTTCAACGACCTCCCTCCATTGATTTCCATGCACATATATTGTCCTCCTTTGTTTTCTAGCGGATCCAAACCATTACTTTTTGGTTTTAGCTTTAACAATTCTAAAATTAGAGTTGGAAAAATAGTGACCCTCGTTAAAAGATCACTTGGCTATAAGAGCCATTGAAATCCTTGCAAGATCATGAGTATTATTTGAAATAGTACATTTCTCAAATTGGAATAGCAAACACATAACCATAACATGCATCTTCATCACAACATGCACATGAAGCAATTAATAATTTGTATAAGCGACTGTGATTCTCATGTAGCTTCGTTCCCACACATCTGTTTTGTGCCTTGCTAAAGCTTCTATCTTCATATCTCTTTAATAACAAAAGGCTCCGATATAATTCAGGATTCAATGATAACAATCTGAATATTGTACTACTCTCTCATGATATTGTAAGTTGTGGATCCGATTCTCCATCATATAGTCTGTAAGCTCTCAGAAACACACCATAGTAGCTTGAATGCTAGCCTTCCATATTCCAATCTGATGAAAATTCCACAATCATAGAATTCACTTCCATTGCTCCACCAAGCCTTCAATATTGCTATACATAAGTTCCACACAATTCATATGTAAATATAAAGGAATGGAATATCCACATAGGAGAAAGAATCTCTTTGACAACATGCCAAGTGCTCATAATCTATAATGAATGATGGGTAAGTGTGTAAGTGCGGGGTTGAAGAAAATATGTACCTTGTGCACGGCCTTGTAATTTGGCCCTATGCATGCGTACTTGAGGAATGCATTTCAAAATGTATGGTACAAAAAGTTTTCGGTCTTGAGCTAAGTGCTGAAGGGTATGTTAACAAAGAGGTTTCCTAATATATCATTCTTATCATGTTGCCAAATTAGGGGATTCGTACCAATGTGAAAGTTCGATCGATGTCATCTCTTCTTGTGGTACTCCTATCATGGTGATTGACCATGGGCATCTCTACCATTGTTGATGGATGTCCTTGTTGATGATTCACTGATAAATTTCTTCGAGCACATAGTCCTGTTCCTTCTTCTCTCTTTATTTTTCTTCTTTTTCTCCCCACTTTTTTTATAACAATGTCACAAAACAAGAAGAAAGTCGTTAGTAGCAAAAAAATACTTTACATATGTGAAGTGCGTACATGTGCCTGGGATTCTCAATTGTGTCTATGCACGGCCATGTAATGTGGCCCTATATTAATGCATGCTTTGGAAATGCATGATGTGAATGGTGCAAAAGACAAGGTTATGCCAAAGGCACATGGTTGGTACATGTCGAGGCTTTCAATGTTGCTTGCAGACGTTGATGCAACCTTTGTTGGAGGTATCTATTGGATCTGAAAATGACAACTGATTATCCCTACTTATAGGGACCCATTTTTGAACAGTGTTTGGTTGCATACAAGTCATTTTTTACTTCTTCATCTTTGGTTGGTTGCTTAAATTTTTTATATGGCATGGTTGGCTCTCTGGTTCTATGGATTTGGCTTCCAAACCCATATCCTTGATGATTGCCTTCTTTCTATTGCCGAAGAGGTGAATTGATCTTCTTTTAATCTCGGTATTGTCCCATGCCTCTATGTGGCTTCTTGATTGAGACTTTTCTTGTGAGGAAGTGTTTAGCCCATAAAAGTCACATTGGTCAAAGTCAACCACAATCAAATTCAAAGGATCAAAGTCAAAGTGATAAAAGTCAACATGTTCAAGTTCAAGGTCAACATGGGCAATGTCAAAGCGTTCGGGTGTCAAGGTGCACATGTTGTGCACAATTAATTGTTCACAAAGATTATATTTACAAAAAACAGATGCAGGTTGCAGGTTGCAGAGTATCCTTCTGTAATTTCATTAAGGTTAAAAGTGTTTTTAAAGTTTTTTGCAAGGTTCAGGTCAACCCTCTCTTAGGTGCACATTTGAAGAATGAAAAGGAAAAATATGAAGGTATGTGAAGCGGCAGCATACGCAAAAGCGAAAGTATGGCCCCCTAATTAAAATCTTTGTTTTAATCTAAAGTCACTACAGGACAAAACAAGGATTCATTGGTTGCCCACTTTTGGAGACAGTCTTGGGACATCAAAGTGAGCACCAAGATGCTACGGGGGTTAGGAGTGTACATGAACCAACACCCAAGGAAGTAATATTCTTGGTTGGACCAAGATATTGTGTGATATGAGATAGCAAGAGAGACAAGAGACATTGAGAGAGAGTGCGTGTGACACAAAGAGTCATTGCAAGGAGCACAAAGAGTGACTTACATTGTATGTAGAGAAGTTGAAGCAAGGAATAGCAATAGTTACAAAGTCCCTTTGAAGGTGCACATCGACAGAAGGTGTCCATCCCTCCCCTTATTGGAATCTTGGTGCAAGGTGTGCACAAGGGAAAGCTTGGAGAAGGTGGAGGTCTGGTACAGAGGTCGGTGGTAGATTCTAAGTACTTTGTAATTTTGTTTCATGAGCATTAGTTAGTCTTTGGAATATTGTGTAGAGCATTTGGCTTATGTACAAGCTTGTATTCTTGTCTTCCTAATTGATCAGAAGCTTTCAGTGTCATTAATTCTCTTGTTCCCACTCTCCATTCTCCTACAAACACTCAAGTCCCTTTCTACACAAGAATCCCCCAACAAACTTTGGCACACCCGGTCCGAAACTAAGGAGGCTTGACCATAGGAGAAGAAACATTTCAATGTGGGAGAAGCATTATTCAAGTGCCGACATTGCTAGAGTACTACTTCATTGGGTTAAGAGGTAAATCTTCTTATTAATTATCTCAGCCTAAGAGGATTATGAACAGCTCATGACCGCAACCCGGTCACAAACATTGAGGATCACTTGCAAAGCAACAAGAAGGAAGGTTGTTAGAAGATCCCCCAGTCCACTGTCATCAACATCGTCAGTAAAGAACATGGCAGGTCAGGTAGATTTGGAAACTCTACTTTCTAGATTAAATATAAAATTTCCATCTTTTAAAGGCTTAGCTCAGGAAGATCAGGACGATCACATTCGGATATTCTTAGCATTATGGAAAACAAGAGGTTTGATGGGAAGAGAGGATGCCTTTTTGATCCTCTTTCCTGCCACATTAGAAGGGCTAGCAGATAAATGGTTTAGCCAGTTTGATGAAAACCATTTGACTACATGGGATTTAATGAAAGAGGCATTCAAAACTCAATTCCAACATGGGAACACTACAGAGATAATCATAGACGAGTTAGAAAACTTGAGACTAGGTCCTGCAGAGTTGTAACGAGGGCCAGGGCACTAATGGCTAGCTTGCCAGATCCTCCACATGATTTCTTTATTAAGAAATGGTTAGCTAAACCACTTCTATTGACTACACAATGTAAAATCAAGGAATTAGTGTTGCCGATGGCCTCCATAGAAGAGTTCATCAATATAGCTACACGATTGGAACAAATAAGACAACAATATGGAGCAAATTCTTTGCAACTACCAGATTCTGTAGAAATTGAGGATTTAGTGATTCAATTAAGGAAAGAGTTGGAGAATTTAAAAATAAGTAAACCTCAAAAGAAAGAAGAAAATGCATTAACCTTGTTGAGGCAAGAAATCGAGGCCCTCAAAATATAAAAGGAAGAGGAAGCCCAAGCAGAAGAAATAGCTCAACTTCGACAAGAATTGCAATTTCAGGTACTTTTGTAGAGACTCTGTTGGGTTGTTTAGAAAAGCACCTAATTCAATTACAATAGGTTTTTAAGAGGTGCAGAGAAAAAAAGTTGAAATTGAACCCAAACAAATGCCATTTTTTGGTGGCTAAAGGTACCCTCGTGGGACATGTGGTATCCTCTAATGGTATGGCACGTGACCTAGATAAAATTATAGCTATACTAAAGTTACCTATACCTAAATCTCCAAAAGATATTCAACATTTTCTAGGACATACACGGTACCACAGGAGGTTTATTAAGATGTATGCAGATATATCCAAGCCATTGGCTAGGCTTACAGGTAAGGAAGTACCTTTGAAGTGGGAAGAAGAGGAGGAAAAATCATATCAAACATTAAGGTCAAGGTTAGTAGCTGCTCCAACTTTGATCACACTTGAGTGGTCAAAACTGTTTCATATAAATGTAGATGCTAGTGCATATGTAGTGGGGGTAGTTTGGCCTCAACACAGTGAAGGATACAAACTCGACATACCAATTTAGTATGCTAGTCAAATTTTGACCAAGGCTGAAAGAAATTATAGCACCACGGAAAGGGAGGCCTTAGCCATAGTTTTTGTTGTACAAAAGTTTTGTCATTACTTCCTGGGAGTGAAATTTGTTATCATAATTGATCATCAACCACTCAAATATCTACTGAAAAAACCACAAGCGACTCTTAGGATATGGAGGTGATTACTTTTGTTCCAAGAATTTGATTTTTTTGTAAACCACAAACCAAGTAGAGAAAATTTTATGGTAGACCATCTATCCACGATCCATGCCATGGATCAAGCGATTGGAGTGAACGATGATTTTCGTGATGCCAATTTGTTCGCTGTCCAAGCCAAGGGTTCGTATGATGACATCAAAATCCTTCTTAACACTGGATTGTATCCCGAAAAGGCAAGCTTGATGCAAAAGAAGAAGCTACTAATCAATAGTAGACCATTTACTATTATTCAAGGTAAACTATTGAGGCGTCGCATAGAGGAGGAAGAGACATGGGATATCCTAGCAAAGGCACATGAAGGTCCAAGTGGTGGGCACTTTCCACATCACATCATGGGCCAGAGAATTCTAGATGCAGGATTATGGTGGCCCACCCTCTTTAGGGACTCGAATGACTACCAAAGATGCAGACCTAAACCCACAAAGAATAGAAACAACCCATTGACAGTATCTATCAGTTGGCGACCATTTGATAAGTGGGGCCTCCTTCTTTTCCCAATAGAGATAAATATTTACTGATTGCCATGGACTAGGCAATTAAGTGGGCTAAAGCCATTACTTCACCTGATTGCACAACACAGACAATTGCAGATTTTTTATTTAGCCATATATTATATAGGTTTGGGTGCCCTTTGGAGATATGCACAAACCAAGGAACACACTTTGTGAATAAGATTTTGCAAGAAATATTTAACAGGTATAAATTTATTCATAGAACTTCATGCCTTTATTATCCCAGGGAAAATGGCCAGGTAGAGTCCACAAATAAGGTATTGATAGCCATGTTGTGAAAGGAATGTATGCTACAACCTACTGCTTGGGGTAAAGCTTATCTTGGTACACTATGGGCATATAGACTTTCCTATAAAGAAACAACTAGATTTTCCCCATTCCAACTATTTTATGGGATAGCTCCCATAGAATCATTTGAGTTCATACATGGCTCGATTAGAATTGAAGGAGTTCAAAGAAAGAGCGTCCTAGAGGTAACAGCTAGGCTCACAACTTTGCACAAAATGGAAGAGTCACGTATCGTAGCATTGAGAGAGTTAGTACAGACTCAGATCATAAGAAAAGAAGCACACAACAGGAACTTGTGGCCCAAAAGTTTGCAGCCGAGAGAGTTAGTTTTGTTACATAAACCACAAATAAATGCTCAAAATAGATGAAAATGGACTCCTCACTAGGAAGGCCCATACATAATCAAATCGATACTTCAATGAGGTGTTGTAGAATTGGAAACTCTCACTAGAGAGATGCTTCCCTTAAAAAACATTTCTAGGCTTACGGCCTACCATCAAATTGCATAATAGAACAAGACATAGACTACCTGGAATGCAAAATCTAGCCAGGTTGTATATAAACATTTTGTCCATTTTCTCGTTGGACCTCCCCCCCCTTCCCCTTTCCACCCCTTTTTTTCCCCCTCCCCTCCCCCCCTCCCCCCTCCGCACCACACAACACCCTCCGCCCCACACCCCTTCCCCCCCAGTCCCCCCCCACTCCCCCCCCTTCCCCTCTTCCCCCCCACGTTCTGCACCGTCCTGCACCCCACCCCCAGTGCAGCTTCAACAAGCTATATCCAAAGGCCCCCACCTCAGCAGATTCTAGCTTTTGCCTATGCCTGCATAGGAGCTAACAAAGTAGAAGACCTGGGATGCTTTATGCAGTGCTTATTTCCCTTTTCTCTTTCTTAATGATTATCGGTATTGCAAATCATCTAGCAACCGATCTGGTGTTGCCTTCAGAATCGGAGTTGCTCAAGACATGGAGAATTGAGAGAATAAAAGAGAAGATGCTCAAGGAGGGATTAGAAGGTATGACAGGTCTGAGGTCTGATAGGGAGTTGAGGTCACACGCAAGGGATAATAAGATGTGCAAGTTCAAATACAGGAAAGATTGAAAGCATGGAATTTTGAAATCAAAACTCACAAGCAACAAAAACGGCTACTAGATTGCTTTCTAATGGTACGATATCAACCACCCACACTAGCCCTGTAATGAATCCTCTTAGTCCTTATTCAAGGAGATCCATTTGTTTCTATATGTTTGTTGATGAAGATAGCCAACAGTTCATCGATAAGGGCAATACCCACAATAATCAAGTGAACATATGATTTGGAAAGTTGTGGTTGTGCGGAATATGCCTTATAAGGAAGATAAACATAATGGAAAGTTTCCAAAGCTTCTACTTCATCAGCTTTTTTCCAAGTGCATGATACTCACTATGGATTGATGGGAATCTTCCACTTGTTGTGGATCCTGACCTAGTAATGAAAAGGTTTCTTTGGAGTCACAGCCAAAAAGTTGCTATTTCTCAACATTATAAGCGGTTAGATCTACTTGAGGAAGCAGAGGCAAATAAACCTGCTAGGAAATATGACACTGCTTTAATTGATGCACAGATAGAGTTCTATCAAAATATGTACCTTGCCCCCCCCCCCAATGCAACCTTCCTTGCATCCCGTAGCATCCCTCCCCCCCTGCTCTCCCTTCGTGCCTCCACCCCACACTGCCCTCTGCCCTACACCACAGCCCGCCCCCCACCCGGTACCATTTCCCCCCTCCCTCCGTACCTCACCCCGCCATCCGCCCTGCACCGCATCCCCTGCACCTTGCCACCTTGCCCTCCCTCCATTTTTCCACCTCCTCCTCCACCCCTCCTTTCCCCCACCCCCCTCCCCCTACCCTCCCTCTGTGCCTCCACCCCGCCATCCGCCCTCCACCATCCTTTGCCCCGCACTATCCCCCACCCCGCCCCCATGCCGTAGCATTCCTCTCCCACCCGCCCTCCCTCTGCGTCTCACCTCGCCGTCTGCCCCGCACTGCATCCCTCCTGCACCCCACCACCTACCCCCCCAACCCTCCCTCCGCACCTCCACTTGCCCTTCCGCGCCGCACCACCCTCTGCCCCGCACTGCACCCCACCCCGCACCCCACCCCGCACACTGTAGCATTCCCCTCTTGTGCTCCCTCCATGCATCACCCCTCCATCTGCGTCGTGCCGCACCCGGCCTGCACCCCGTCACCTCCCCCCCTTCCCCTCCCCCTTCTCCTCCTCCCTGTCCCCCCCCCCCCTTCTTGGCCTATATAACCATTCCCATAAGCTCTTACCCCCACCCCATCGGCATGGCAATTTTTTCTAGTATGTTCCCCTGCCTCCCCCCTCTCCCAGCCCCCCTCTTCCCCCTCCACCCTCCTCACCGCCCCCCTTCTTCCCCCCTCCCGCCCTCCCCCTTTGTTTCTTCTTATTTACGTACCTTTATCATTTCTTCTCGTGTTGATCTCCGATTTACATCGTTTTGGAGTCGTTTTTGGGGTTTTTCTACATGAGGACTCGAATTTTGGGGTTATTTTGGCTTCATTTTTCATCTTAGGATCATTTATACCATTCCATAGTGCTTTAGCCTTTTAGTTACATGATTCTTTTGCACTTTGTTTAAACCTCGTTTCTACTATCTCATAGCGACTAAATTATAAAGATGAAAGAACTTAGGATCCATAGATTGTCACATAGGTGATGATGACCTAGTTGCATACACATTCAACGGTCTTAGGGATGATAAGAAGTAGAAGTCTTTTACCAGTTCTATATATGTCAAAGATAATCCTCCCAACTTTGAAAAATTTGTGGCCTTAATGGTTAGTGCGGAGATGAACATTGTAAGACCAAAGGCAAAGGTCAATGAAACCCTTGCATTTTATGTAGGTAAAGGAAGAGGCAAGGCAAGGAAAAGGATCAAATGGAGATCTTGAACAACACCAAGGAAGAAATTTCTCTTCATCAAGAGGAGGAGGCAAGTTCAATTGAAGAGGAAGGTATGAACAGAACTGAGACAATAAAAGCTCAAAAGGATATTTTATATGTTGTAATAGGAATGAAGTCATGTAAAACAGAATTCATGGCTTTCATCATATGTGCTACTAAATTAGTAGCTCCTCACGGCAAAGTGCCCATGCGGACTAAGCCTAAAGGAGTTTTCATGGTCGTAATATCTCTACTTTCAATAGCAAGCTGAAATCAATCATAGCCAGAATATAAGTCTCCCATTGAGTAAATGGCATGACCAACAAATGCTTCAGCGAATTCTCCTACAATGGGGCCAATACCTACATTCCTAATAGTAACCTTGTTCACAGGTAGTAAATCTTGAATGAATCATAATTTGCCATTTTTCTTGGGAATAGTAAACCACCTATTTGAGTAGGGTTCAAATGATGGCTCAAGAATCCGCACGTGAATCATTTCCTGAAGAAGCCTCATTAACTCTGTTAAATGGGCTTTCAGAACAGGTATGGGAGGAAGATTCCATGGAATGTAAGGCACCGTAAAGTTAATCATTGGTGGCCCAATTTGTAGGTCTGCATAGCCTATCTCATGGGGATGTACTTTCTGGCCTTGTGTCTCATGCATCATAGTTCTAAATAGTGGAGAACTTAAGAATTGTCTGACATTTCTTCCATTTGCATTGTGGGTTGATAGAATGACCTGCACTAGAACGACGAGATATATGCCAACAGAATTAATGTACTACTAGAAGCCTATTTTCCCTGTGCATACTCAAATCCTTACTTGGAATACTCTTCCATGGGAAAATCTATCTACTGATGGTTTATTAGATCTAAGAATTTTGCAACTAGAGCAAGGAAATGAAAGATTAGAAGAAGTTGTAGCTAAATTGAAAGATTCTTGACTTAAGAACAAGAAATATTTTGATAAGTCACATCGACTAAGGCTGCAACCAATAGAGAGTGGTGATTGGGTGCTTGTATATGATAACATGTTTGATACGAATACGATGCACGCCATAAAATAACTAAACATTGGTTCAGACCTTATGTTGTCATTGCAGTTTTTGAGACAGGTACTTATAAATTACGAGAATTTGATGGTTCTGTGTTAAGAAATTTGATTGGAGGAAAAAGAATCAAGTTATTTGAAAGAAGAGAAAGTGATAAGTTCAAGTTAGACGAAGACTTCCTAGAGGACGAAAATGAAGATGAAGAATAAACAGGTCACTTAATTCTAATTATTCGTACTATTTATTTTTCTCTTCATGCATTTCATAAATAGGATTTTATTTGTTTCTGATATAAAGAGGGAATTTATTAAAATTATGTAAATAATGAAGGAGAAATTAAAGTAGGAAAATGTATATAGGTGAAAGTCTGATTTAGAGAACTTGTAATGCGTTGTGAAGATAGGAGAGCGGAAAACTTGAACTGCGACCCCTAGTAAAAGAGAAAATTACTTTATACTAGTAGAATTGTTTACTTTCTGAACCCGTCTAGCAAATGAGATCCTAATTCTCACTGTAGAAAATTTTTAGATCCTTTGCTCTGATTAGGGGTTAATCCTTTCCCCTTAAACAAAAAAGTTGCGACCCACACCCCTCACAACCTCCCACCCCTTAGTATATAAAATATGAAAAATTGATGCGCTTCTCAAGGACATTCCAATATCACGGGTGGCATAAAAGGAGGATCTCAACTTGCAAAAGAAAAAAAGGGTAAAACATGTAGTGGTAAAAGTGAAAGAGGAGAAATGTTGCTGTCAACCATTCATAACGACTGCCTATTTTTGGGGATCCAATTCAAGACTGGTGGCATATTTAATCTACCCCTCTAATTTTGGGAAATGAATCGACGCATGATCAGTGGATGTGAGGAATCAGCAAGGCTCTCTTGACCTATTGGAGCCTATAAAAGCAATGGACTTGTGATCCTTTGGGATACATTCAGATACACACATATACTTACATGCGTGCAGGGGTCCTCTCTTTGCACTCTGTGGTTACAAGCCTACTGTAGGAAGTCACTATGTGGTGTGCATACAGAGCGTGGGCTTCCGAGTGGAGGGCTAATAGCACTATAGTGTGAAGAGAGTGTCCTGGCCTTGTCTTTCAGTGTGAGTCAGTTGTATTTTTATGCTCTTTTCCTTAGAGCGATTCTTAAGACTTTGTATTGATCAGGGCTAACTTGCATCTAACTGCGATCATTGTATGGATTGGACGAATATCTTGTAATGAATGTGTTTAGTTGTGGAGTGGCATGCTAGATAGAGCATCAACTTAGAGCATTACAACATAGGCAAGAGAAATGCTCTAAGTTGATGATCTGGGCTAGCATGCCACTCCAGAACTAAACACATTCATTACAAGAGATTCGTCCAATCCATACAATGATCAGTGCTAGATGCAGGTTAGCCCTGATCAATACAAAGTCTGAAGAATTGCTCTAAGGAAAAGAGCATAAAAATACCAGTGACTCACACTGAAAGACAAGGCCAGGCCACTCTCTTCACACTATAGTGCTATTAGCCCTCCACTGGGAAGCCCATGCTCTGTATCCACACCACAGAGTGACTTCCTACAGTAGGCTTGTAACCATAGAATGCAAAGAGAGGACTCATGTACGCATGTAAGTATATGTGTGTATCTGAATGTATCCCAAATGATCACAAGTCCATTGCTTTTATAGGCTCCAATAGGTCAAGAGAGCCTTGCCGATTCCTCACATCCACCGATCATGCGCCGATTGATTGCCCAAAATTAGAGGGGTAGATTTAATATGCCACCAGTCTTGAATTGGATCCCCAAAAATAGGCAATCGTCATGAATGGTTGGCGGCAACATTTCTCCTCTTTCACTTTTACCACTACACTTTTACCCTTTTTTACTTGCAAGTTGAGATCCTCCTTTTATGCCGCCCGTGATATTGGAATGTCCCTCAGAAGCGCATCAATTTTTCATATTTTACATACTAAGGGGTGGGAGGTTGTGAGGGGTGTGGGGGGTATATCAGATAATGCCACACTTCCACATGTGCCTCTCAAACTCAAGGATCCGTGTGTTGCTCACATAGTCCAACATTTGGTCGCTCACATCTTTCAGCTCCCTTATCCTTTAAAACTTGCCACCATGGCCTCTACCTGTCGAAATGCATGGAGATTTCTGCAATTTGGATATTTTATCCTTGAAGTCTTCATTTACATTTATCCTATTTTCTTTTAAGACTTTTACAAACTCCTTCTCAGCAACTTGGGGGTAGGAGGTGTGTGTGCCGGGGGTTGCCCTACAGGGAAGGGGAAGAGAGGAACTTGAGGGTAGGAGGCCTGCGGGGAAGGGGAAGAGAAGAGAGAGAGAGGTTGGCGAGGGGAGAGGCGGGGTAGGAGGTGGTAGGGCAGGAGGATGTGGGGCTGTGGGGAACGAGCAGGGAGGAGGGAGAGGGGTTGGTGGGGGAAGAGGAGGTGGGGGAAGAGGAGGTTGAGAGGTGGGGGTGGAGCTCCTAAGGTGGCTGCGGGGGGAGGGGCCTGAGGGGAGAGGCGAGGGCCGTGGAGTTGTTGCCGGGGGCGGAGGGGGAAGAGAGAGAAGGAGAGAGAGAGAGAGAGAGAGAGAGAGAGAGAGAGAGAGAGAGAGAGAGAGAGAGAGAGAGAGAGAGAGAGAGAGAGAGAGAGAGAGAGAGAGAGAGAGAGAGAGAGAGAGAGGAGGGAGGGAGGGAGGGAGGGAGGGAGGGAGGGAGGGAGGGAGGGAGGGAGGGAGGGAGGGAGGGAGGGAGGGAGGGAGGGAGGGAGGGAGGGAGGGAGGGAGGGAGGGAGGGAGGGAGGGAGGGAGGGAGGGAGGGAGGGAGGGAGGGAGGGAGGGAGGGAGGGAGGGAGGGAGGGAGGGAGGGAGGGAGGGAGGGAGGGAGGGAGAGAGAGAGAGAGAGAGAGAGAGAGAGAGAGAGAGAGAGAGAGAGAGAGAGAGAGAGAGAGAGAGAGAGAGAGAGAGAAAGGGGGGTTGTGGGGCTGCGGAGGAGGGAGGGGTCGCGGGGGGCTGTGGAGGTGGGAGGGGGCCGCAAGGGACTGTGGAGGTGGGGGAGTGGTGTGGAGGAGGTTGCGGGGGACTGTGGAGGCGGGGGAGTGGTGTGGTGAGAGGCGGGGGTGGTGTAGTTGTGCACGGGCGGAGGGGAGAGAGAGAGAGAGAGAGAGAGAGAGAGAGAGAGAGAGAGAGAGAGAGAGAGAGAGAGAGAGAGAGAGAGAGAGAGAGAGAGAGAGAGAGAGGGAGGCTGTGGGGCTGCGGAGGAGGGAGGGGGTCACGGGGGGCTATGGAGGCGGGAGGGGGCCGCGGGGGACTGTGGAGGCGGGGGAGTGGTGTGGTGAGGGGCGGGGGTGGTGGAGGCGGGGGAGTGGTGTGGTGAGGGGCGGGGGTGGTGTAGTTGTGCGGGGGGTGGAGGGGGAGAGAGAGAGAGAGAAAGAGAGAGAGAGAGAGAGAGAGAGAGAGAGAGAGAGAGAGAGAGAGGGAGAGAGAGAGAGAGAGAGAGAGAGAGAGAGAGAGAGGTTGTGGGGCTGCGGAAGAGGGAGGGGGTCGCACAGGGCTGTGGAGGCGGGAGGTGGCCTCGGGGGACTGTGGAGGCGGGGGAGTCGTATGGTGAGGGGCGGGGGTGGTGTAGTTGAGCGGGGGGCGGAGGGGGGGGAGAGAGAGAGAGAGAGAGAGAGAGAGAGAGAGAGAGAGAGAGAGAGAGAGAGAGAGAGAGAGAGAGAGAGAGAGAGAGAGAGAGAGAGAGAGAGAGAGAGAGAGAGAGAGAGAGAGAGAGAGAGAGAGAGAGGGGGGAGGGCTATGGGGCTGCGAAGGAGGGAGGGGGTCATGGGGGGCTGTGGAGGTGGGAGGGGGCCGCGGGGGACTGTGGAGGCAGGGGAGTGGTGTGGTGAGAGGTGGGGGTGGTATAGTTGAGCAGAGGGCGGAGGGGAAGAGAGAGAGAGAGAGAGAGAGAGAGAGAGAGAGAGAGAGAGAGAGAGAGAGAGAGGGGGGGGCTATGGGGCTGCAGAGGAGGGAGGGGGCCGTAGGGGCTGTGGAGGCGGGGGAGTTGTGTGGAGGGGGTCGGGGGGGGCTATGGAGGCGGGGAAGTGGTGTGGTGAGGGGCGGGGGTGGTGTAGTTGAGCAGGGGGCGGAGGGGGGAGAGAGAGAGAGGATGGGTGCTACATTGATCAACTGAGATATACATGAGCTACCAATCATGAAGCAAAAACCACTAGTGGACACACTAGTGTCATAGTAACCAACCCCATCAGTATAAAAAAAAAACATGTAAATCTGGTGGTAGTGATTCCCCCTAGGGATAAAACAATCCAAGTAGTTGGGTACCACCCAAGTAATAAAAGATGCGCTTAACTGCCTGCCAACACTTGACACCTGAGCAATGCATAAGCATGCTCATCTCTATGAAAAAAAACTGAAGATCAAGCCAAGTAATACATAAGTAAAACAAGCATCCAATAGCTTGGTGATAGAGAACACCATTAAATTCATCTCGAGCATCATGAAGACTCAATTGTAAACCTATCTCCATAGGATTGGCAATAGTCTTACAGTCTTCAAGGCAAAAATGCTACAATAATATGTCAATATATTGCGTTTGACACAAAGCCATTCCACCATCAACTTGCATAGACTGAATGCAAAAGTAATGATGCAAATGCCCCAAATCTGACATCGCAAATGAGGCATGCAAATCAACCTTAAAATCAACAATATGCATGTCATGAGGACTAGTGAGCATCATATCATCAACATACAACACAATGATCAGAAGTACATCATTAGCACACTTAACATATAAGGTGCTTTCCGTTGGAATATTCTCAAAACCATGTGCAATCACATAGGCATGTATCTTTTCATACCAAGCACGTGGTGCTTGTTTTAAACCTTATAATGCCTTCTTTAACACCTAGTTTTCATGCTCTTTCTACACGAAGCCACGGGGCTGCAAAACATACACTTCTTCATGCAAGTCACCATTTCGAAATGTTGTCTTAATGTCCAACTGATGTACATTCCAACCATAATGAGCTGCAAGTGCACAGATGCTACGAATAGTAGTCATTCCGCAAGTAGGAGTAAAGGTTTCATCAAAATCAATGCCCCTTTCGTGTACATACCCTTTGCAACAAGCCTAGCCTTATACCTATCAATTGTTCCATGGATTAGGCTTCAACTTTTATACCCACTTAGTGCCAAAGGCCTTCTTGGCAAGAGGCAAGTCACATAAAGACTAGGTACCATTTTTCATGATAACATCATATTCAAATTGCATTGCAGCCATCAAATGTCCAAAATTTTGTGCTTCATTAAATGAAACAAGTTTAGTGTCATCACGTAGACTAGAGGCAGCCATAGCATAGCAATCTAATGCAAAAGAGGCACTATGAGAGCCTGATCAAGTACCATATGATAGAGGTGCATCTAATTTGTTGTCATGTAAAGTTTGCACTAGTTATTTTGGCATAGTTTTTGCCTGCTCAATATGAACTCTCTCATCAACAAGTGCATCATGTAAATCTGCATTAGAAATGGAATGATCTACATCATCACATGAAACCTACAGAGGCTGAGAAATTGCCTCATTCGGACCAGCACTAGACTATCCACCTGTAAAAAGAGGTAGCAAAGTATCGTACATTTCTTTGGAGCTAACAAATGTCTCCTTAGTACATGAAAGTAACGACTGCATAGCATCTTCCACAAAAGAAAATCACGGCTAACCAAAATGTGTTTAGTCTATGGATGATTTTGACGATAGCCTTTACTTTTAGAACTACCCAACAAAATACATCTTACTACTTTATCATCCAATTTTCTGCAATGTTGTTCAGGCACTAATGCATATGCCAATCAACCAAAAACACACAGATGATCAATAGATGGCTTGCGACCATGCCAAGCCTCATATGAAGTGGTAGACTACAGCGCTTTAGTGGGACACCTGTTAAGTACATATGCTACACACACAACAACCTCAAGCGAGAAACTATGTCATAAGGCCTGACTCTTGACCATACACCTCGCCATCTCCATGAGTGACCTATTCTTCTTTTTAGCAAATCCATTCTTTTGAGGTGTATATTGCACTTTACACTGATTTTTTTTATTCCACATTCAGCCAGAAATACATTAACGTCAGAAGATATATATCCCCCCTGATCAAAATGGAGGGTGCCCATTTTACATGCTTAAAGCTTTTAAGGAAAAACCAAAAAGTGTTTGAAGCACATAAACACTTCGTACTTTGCTTTGAGTGGATATACCCATGCATGCCTGAAGAAATCATCAATGAAAGTCACAAATTAAAGATAGTTTCCAAAAGAAGATGTTTGCATAGGACCACAAACATCACTATGTACAAGTTGCAATTTTTGAGTAGCCCATGCATGCGTAGCAAACTAGCAAAATTCAGATGACCAAAGTATGCATGCCAAATCTTTGCAGATGACGTATCTTGAGAATCATGTACTGCACATGTTGAATCATGCACAAAGTTTACATAATCTATGAGCTTATACAACCCACAAGATAAAATTCCAGAAGCAATGATCACATCGACATTTGATAGATCATGAACTGTACATCTCTGATCATCAAATTTCACAACCAAACCAGTCTTCGCTAAGGCCAAAACTGATAATAGATTATTCTTGATCCCTAGCACAAATAAAGCATCTAAGAATGTAAAAGAACTACCATCATTAGTAGTGAGAAGGATCTTACCAACTCCCATAACAGGATAAGAGGAGTTGTTGGTGCATGTAACAATATTCCTTGTAGGGGTAGGCTGGAGTGAAGAGAAGAAACTGCATTGCGAGGTGATATGTTTGGTCACCCCACTATCAAACTACCAAACAACTAAGTCTACTATAGACATTGAGTGCTCATGAGAAGATGGGTTAAAAGTTCAAACAATGATAAACAACATTCTTTATCCTGCATAAGATTAGCAGACTTTGTTTTTGATGTAGAGGCCTTTGCAACAACCATTCCAGCCTCTTTCTTCTTTGCCTTTTAGCACCGTGTTTTGGATAGCTCTTAATGACATGATCATATGCTTTATAGTATTTGTAGAACAATTTTTTCTTTTTCAATTCTTCTCATCTTTGTCTTCCTTCTTCGAATGTGTAGGAGTTGTAGTTTCTGCTTACTAGTGGAAGAGCTCCATCTAGACTCGTCTTCCTGCAACAAAACCGAAACCAACTCTTCAAATATCAAGGCATTTGTATTTCTTTTCATCATCAAATGAAGAGTAGAAGTAAAACTCTGATATGAACCAAGAAGACCATTGAGAATAGTTTGGACAAGTGAATTGTCAGGAAGGACTTCATCTGGAGAAATCAACTACTCCTTCAAATCCTTGATCTTTGTCAAGAAATTATCCATAGAATCACCTTCATTCATGTGCTCATTCTCCAACTGTTTTTGGAGGTAAGCAACATGAGCCTCATTCCTAGGCTGGTACAATGTGGTAAGTGTATGCCAAGCATCCTTGGCTGCTCTATAAGAGCGAATGTGAGAAATAATGGCACGTTTGACAGAGAAAGCTATCAATGCATGTGCGTGACGACCTCTACCATCCCAAAAAATTTGCTCTGTAATAGGTCAACAGAACCAATAGCACGAATAGGAATCCGTAGAATATGACCATCTTGGACACCATCCACATCAAGTTCAATACCTATATTTTTAGTACTTGTATTTGTAGGTATAATAGGACGTCTTTCAACATCGTGCACAATATTCCATAGACCTTTTGTGAACAATACATGACACATCATATAAGCCCACCATTGGTAATTCACACCATCCAACTTATCCTCAATAGCCAAGATACGAAATACATCACTAACTAAAATACCCTAATGCAAAAAAATGGATATATTTGAAATGGTTGAACAAAACTACCCAAACGAGTTCTCCTAGACCTATAGTAGAGTTTGAGCAGCTTATACGGGTGAACCAAAATTGGTATATATCTTTGGCATAAAAAGACAAAATAGCCTAGACAAGCACTGGGATAGTGCGTTCAAAGGCCGAGACGAGCTCCTAATCACCGTGAGTATGTGTACCAAATTTTGTGTGATTCTGAGATTACAACTAGAGGTGTAGACGATGCCCTACATGAAGGTGCAACCTACTCTGGTACCAATTGTTGGAGTTAAATATTTCTGGAAGCATGTGAAGAGCGGACGAAGAAGAAGCTTGGACCACAACACACAATATTGAATGCATTACCACTAGAATGTACAAACATAAGTAGCCCATTAGGGCAATAGGTGTATATACAAGACAGGGGAAAAAACCTCCTGAAGAGGGGAAAAAGGGCTCCATCGGTCCTAGAGTGTTCACACACATGACTACCTAAATATATAAACATTTCATAGTTTTTAACATGGAGAAATGGTTCATGTCTTCATGCATTACATGAGGAATGTGACTCCAGATCCAGAGTTCTTGAATTTTTATTCTCAATAAAAGGGTGTCGAGTGCTTACAGCTAGCTGCTATGTATTGGCTCCAAGACTTGATTTAATGTAATATGTCTGAGTCAAAGAAAGTTCCTTAAATTAACACATGCTATTTAGCTCTAAGCATTCCACACTCATCCCTCCACTCGTGGCTAGCTCCTTCTCCTCTTGCAAACACTTTTTATTATGGAGAATGTAAACTTGTGTTGGTTAGTTCCTTAAACTAACACATGGCAATTAGTTGTAAGTGTTCCACACTCATCCCTCCACCCATGGCTAGCTCCTTCTCCTCTTGCTATTACCTTTTATTATGGACAAGGTAAACTTATTTTGGCTTGGTAAAGGAGCACGAGGCAAATTGTTTGACTTGTTCATCTCCAAAGCTTCAAACAAATTCTCTCTTTGCTACGATGTTTCATGCTTTGAGTCAAATTTGTTGTGCTGGCTGCTAGAAGATGAGTGAAGGATGAAAGTAGATATGTATAAGCTTGTTCTATTCCTAACTTGGAATTGGAGAAATAATGAACAAAGAAAATTCTCACATTCTTGGGTAGGTTTCACAATGCATCCCCACCCGTTATCTTGCTCAGACCAATTTGGCATACTTAACCTTAAGTGGACGAATTCTTATCATGCAAAAATCCATCACAAGTGGATAAATTCGTAAGCACTTATCTAGAAAAATTGTGCTATGTATGCTCTTTATTATAGGCTATAGCTCCTGACATCAAGATATTTCAAGTTCTTGATGCAATTTTTCACTTATTGGCTAAAATTACTAGAAACAAAATGAGAACTACTTATTGGCAAAACGAAGCTAGAAATGAGAACTTTAGTATATACAATGATTGAATTCACTCAAGATTTTTTCATCTTAGATAAGTCTCTACCTTAGAAATGTTTATTAGGGGCAATCTCTCACCCTGTAAGTCCTCCAATTCTACTGCTTCTCGATAAAATATCTTTATCACTTTATAGGTTCCTCACCACTTAGGTACCAATTTAGCAAGTATTGGTGGTATCTCGTACACAAGGACTAGAGATCCCTCTTCCACTTCATTGGTCAGTAAATGTGTATTTCCTCTCTTCCTACTTTACATGCAACCTCTTCATAGAAGATTCCCTATATTCTTCCAATGGTATGAGTCTTCTTATGTGAGGGTCAACTTCAATTATCTTTGCCTCCATTTCCTTCCTAATCATGAACACGAAAGGGGTTAGTGCCTCCTTACAATAAACCAAAAGGAATGGGCTTTCTCTAGTGGTTTTTCTTTTTCATGTTCGAAGAGCCCATGGTGTGCCTAGAAGTGCTTGTAATGAAAAATTCACTTGATCTAAAGGGAGTAAAGTAAAGGATGCTCTCTCATACATGTCTATCATTGGATCAATGCATTATGATACAACAACAAGAGTTTACTAACCCTCTCGATTTTATATCCTATCATAATTCCTACATAAACCTAGAGTTTCTCACCTCAAGGTAGGCAAAAGTGTGCTTAGATATTTTAAGGGAACATTTAATGGACAGTTTATGTATCATTTTCAAGATAATTTGTAGGTAGCCAAGAAGATAGGAGTACAAGTGGCTATATAGTAACGATGGCAGACAATTTCATCTCATGGATGGAAAAGACGAAGCTCGAAATTTCTCTCCTCAATTCGAACTGAATATAGAGCTTTCTACCAAGTCACTAGTGAGCTCTCGAGGATCAAGAAGCATATGATTCGATAAGCTTTGGAAGTAAATCATTATCACATCCTATATGATAACATGAGTATGACTTACCTATCTACCAATCACATAATCATTTCATGATTTTAATTTAAAATCACATAATTTTATGGCGCTTGATGATTTCTTTTTCCCTGGAATCCTCGGTGGGTTGTGTTTCTGAATCCTCGTTTCGTGCGCAGAGAATACTATTAATTGAATCTTTGAGAGCGAAAAGGACCTCAAAACTCCGTTGTCGGAACATAGGCTCGGCTCTTTTACAGTGTACATCTATTACTCTTGTCGCCTCTTTCAAATGCAGCCCGCCTTTCGCTCGTTACTTTTCGTTTCAAGCGAGGACGCATCATGCAATTCAAGAACTATTTGAGAATGCCGAAGATACAATTTGCAGCAGATGCTGTCCTGCTCAATGACTTACAAGTTGAAGAACTTTTGGCTTAGATTCCCATGATATCCAACAATCGAGACGACGTTAAGCTTACTGGCATAGTTCTTCGCCAGCAGAGATACCAATGGTCTACATCTATCTGCCATGGTATCTTAAATTACTGCTGATGATAATGATGAGAAGCAAATGGTTGTTAAGAGAGTAAAAAATGACGGAAGGGATCCTTCAAACGAAACATTGGCCGGAATGAGAAAAGGGTGATTTCGTTTAGTTCTGTAAAAGAAAACGAGAAATGTGCTATGCTTCTTTGTTGCCATGTAAGAATTACATATTCGTTCTCCTTTTTCACTGAAATTTGGTTTCCATATCACCATCTCAACATGTCTTCCATGGAGTATCGATGATATTCGCGATGAGCTTTCAAAAACCATTTGGTTGGTGATTGATACTTCCATTATAATTGGGCAACGGAGATGTAATCGCGTGTATCAGTAAAGATGTGCAGATGATATTGAAGATAGCAAAATAATATTTTACTGGAGAGTCAGAGACTTTTAGGAGATCTACTCATGGAAGATGATATAAGAACATCTACGGCATCGATCGGAGGATTTGATGAACTATCAAGTTTGTTTTAACGCGCTCAAAAACATGCTCCTTTTTGATGTCTCACGAGATTTGACTACCACTTTATGAACTTGTGCAAAAGAAGAAATCAATTAAAATCGTTTGGAAGTACTTCCTGAATTTTATAGCGGAGCAATCACTGAACAAAAAAAGTAAATTCACCTGCACTCCTCTGCTTGAGATATTGTTTATTAAACGTAGGACTTAACACACACTGCATTCTAACACAATGTTATTGGGATCGTAAGTATGCAAACGCTTATCTGGTAGATTTTGAATGTTATTAAGAGGTAATATAATTGGTACTTTGCTTCAGCGAGAAATTCAGGTTGGCTGTGAACATAGGCTGTAGTTTTACAAAGAAATTAAGCTTTATCTTTCTAAGTTATCTTCGTTCTTGATCCTTTTTTGTTTTTCAATCAATCGTGCATCTAGGAGTAGAAGTTTCCAAAAATGCAGAATCATGAAGAATGATGGTCACATGTGCAAACAAAGAGTGACTGATGAAGATTTATTCAGAATTCGAACTTAGGGTTATGTACCAAAATTTAATCTAAAACTCAATATTACGTTTGCTGTCTTTAGCTGCTAGGAAAATAACATGCATGCATCCGTAGCTATGCCGTTTTTCATTTTTCTAGGACTCATTGGAATTCATCTCATTTTAGATTATGCGGATCAGAAATGATAGAATCTAACGATGGTTGAAGAACCTGAGAAAGATTCCGTTACATCGATGGGGATCCACGTTCTAAAAAATATCGCAAACTGTGAAGGACATTGAATACGTTGTCAGCAAAGATGAAAAGAAAAAGACATTAATTGAACAAAGCGTGATTTGTGACTTCGGAAAAACTAGAACAAACAATATAAAATGATAAGACAATATAAACGCAAGTTGTAAAACCAGCGAAAACTAAGTACTGGATACTACGTGTCATAGAGAAAATGAACGAGAAATTGGGTCCACTCTGCAACAGACGTGTTTTGGGAAAGTAACCATGTTGAAATGATTGATTTTTAGTAGGGATCCTTCAAACGAAACATTGGCCGGAATGAGAAAAGGGTGATTTCGTTTAGTTCTGTAAAAGAAAACGAGAAATGTGCTATGCTTCTTTGTTGCCATGTAAGAATTACATATTCGTTCTGCTTTTTCACTGAAATTTGGTTTCCATATCACCATCTCAACATGTCTTCCATGGAGTATCGATGATATCGCGATGAGCTTTCAAAAACCATTTGGTTGGTGATTGATACTTCCATTATAATTGCGCAACAGAGATGTAGTCGCGTGTATCAATAAAGAGGTGCAAATGATAGCAAAATAATATTTTAATGGACAGTATGAGAAAATTTAGGAGATCTACGCATGGGATATGATCAAGGTTGTTGATATCAAAACATCTATGGCATCGATCTGAGGAGAAGATGAAATATCAACTTTGTTCTAACACGCTTAAATTCATTCTCCTTTTTAATGTCTCACGACATTTGACTACCACTTAAATCAATATAAATCGTTTGGAAGTACCTCCTGAGGCTCATAGCGCATCAGTCGCCGAACATGGGCTTTGAATGTTATTAAGAATGTTAAAAACACTGGTAGATTTTGAATGTTATTAAGAAGTAATATAATTGGTACTTTCCTTCAGCGAGAAATTCAGGTTGGCTGTGAGCATAGGCTTTAGTTTTACAAAGAGATTCAGCTTTATCGTTCTAAGTTATCTTCCTTTTAACTTTTTAACTTTATAAATCAATAATGAAGAAGTTTCCAAAATATGCAGAATCATGAAGAATGATGGTCACATGTGCAAACAAAGAGTCACTGATGAAGATTTATTAAGAATCCTAACTTAGGGTTATGTACCGAAATCTAATCTAAAACTTCTAGTCATTGGAAAGTATTTTTATAAGAGGACTCAATATTACGTTTGCTCTTTAGCTGCTAGGAATATCCGTAGTTGTACCGTTTTCCATTTTTCTATGACTCATTGGACTTAATCTCAGTTTCGTTGATAGAATCTAACTTAACGAATATTCCGTTACATCGATGGCGATTCAGGTTCTAAAAAATATCGCAAACTGTGAGCGACATTGATGTTGTCAGCAAAGATTAAAAGAAAAAACATTAATTGTACAAAGGGTGATAGTGATTTCGGCAAAACTAGAACAAATAATATAAAATGTTGAGATGTATATAAGAATATAAACGAAACTTGCAAAAACAGAGAAAACTAATTACTGGATACTACGTGTCATAGAAAAAAAATGAAAGAGAAATTGGGCCCACTCTTCAGAAGACGTGTTTTGGGAAAGCAACTATGTTGAAATAATGGATTAATGGTATGTAATTTATTATGCATCTTCTCCCTCAAGGTTAATTTTGACAAAGCATATGAGAAATTAAATTGAAATTTTATCCTTCAATGCCTCAAGTACATGGGCTTTGATCCTACGTTTCTAATAATGATTTCGATACTCCTAGGGGATGCTTGCAGTCCAAATAAGCATTAAGGGGAGACTCTCACTAGCTATTTACCTAAAGCACTATATCAACAAGGTTGCCAGCTTTCCCATTTCTCATTTCTATCATAGTTGATGGTCTTAGTTACCTTCTTGATAATCAAGTGTTATTGGGGCATATGAATCGGGGCGCTCTCTCCTTCATAACGAGGATGCAATGGTTTTCAGAATCTTTGTTGATGACACCAATCGGTTTCTCTCGCTTCTGGCACTGCTTTGACATTTTTTATGATGCCTATGTATTTCGACTCAACCACTTAGAAACTACTTACATGTCCCTTGTTGATCTCCCCCCGCATTTTTTTAGGGATCCGTTTGTTGTACGGAAGTCTTGGCCTACAAGATGGTGATCCAATGGATGATTAAAGGTTTGACTAATATTATCGTTTCTTGGGCGAAGCTTATTTAAGAAAAAGCAACACCGTTACTATTTGGTGATCTGCAAGTGGAAGGACCTTCAGTTATGTGCTCTCTTGATCTCTTCATATCTAGTTGCTTGCAAGGGTTAAGATCTTCTATGCTCCCTATGGAAGGGGTGGAAAGGGATGAAACCCTCTATAGCATCAATAATGATTGGAAGTAGGTTGTTGTCATCAAGCAAGGCGAATTTATCTATTTTTCAAACTGTTTGTATCCAGAGAGAGAATTTTTAGAGCATCTAAAGAACAACGAGGCTTTGAAACAAAGGTTTTCATATGTGGAAGATAGAAGACATGGAATCACGTTTGTGGCCATTTACCTAAATTGCATAGTGGACTTCGACGGTTACTGCCTATTAAGGTGCATAATCAATGTTTGAGATGATTCGAAGACCTTTTTCGTGCTTCGTTAAGATACCCCAACTTGGAAGGTCAAACCTGGAAGAATGAAAACGAAATCAAGGACATGTAGAGAATGAAAAGAATTTAAAATTTTGATCAAGTCAATAAGAAGTGATGCTTGATCTAATACAGGATTACATGGGAATTTAAGTTTGAGTACATATGGAACCCTCGTTTCAAGAACTAGAAAGTGGTTACGTTGAGAAATCTCTATCGGGTGATATTGACCAATGTCAAATCTACAAAGATTTGTGCTGCTTCCTCATGTTCTAAAAGGTGCTCTACCTCATGTTCTAAATGGTGCTCTAGTAGGAGGGAAGATTTGGTTCACCTCTTGTTTAGATATCCTAACAGAAGGCTTGACAATGCCTCTGCAAGCTCCTTTCGTTTCCTCATCACGCCAAACTCATTGGTTGATCGTCTTCTATTTGGAATGCCATTAGAGTGAAACACTCTAAGAATTTTAAAAGGAGATATGTTTGGTGAATTTCGGACAGGTAAAACTTTCGTGAATTGAAAGGTAAAACTTTATGAAAAAGACGGTCATGCCGCCTCTTACAAAAGTAAACCATGAAATTCAGAACGGAATAGAAAGGCGCTTCACATGCCATGACCGATGTTGCGATTTGAGTTCTAAAGTCTTGGTTTAATGGTACAACCATAGCAAATCTTTGATGTGACCATTCCTTTGAATTTTTTTTCATTATTATTAACTGTGCAAATTCTTTATTAAGGTCTTAATTATTTCCATATAGTTTCAGACAGGCATAGGGAACTCTCACTATAGAGCTTTGAATGGTTGTTTGTCTCGCTTCTTTCAGATAAAAAGTTTATCGCATAGAAGTAGGCCCATGTTCAGAGCATTGAGCGAAAAAACTCATATGGAACATTTGCAAAAAGTTCATAAGATTGAGCGAAAAAATAGATATTTTGCACGTTCAAAGGATGCATAGTCAATCAAGAGAAAAATTAATTCGCAACTAAAGCTCTCAATATATCGCGAATTGAACATTTGAATTATTCCGGAGGGAGGCGGTGAGATCCACAGACAATATAATTTAGACGAAGGTATACAAGAAATATGGAAGGAGTTTCAAATTCCTATATCATGTAGAATTAAGAACAGCTATACTCTAACAATATTATATCCCATTGTATATAGAGTCCATATGTTCATGAAATTGCTGTATCATGAAATATGGAAGGAGTTTCAATTTGCTATATAAGGAAGAATTAAGAACAGCTATACTCTAACAATATTATATCCCATGGTATAGAGTCCATGGTCATCTATAGAAGTTAGATAAATAGACATCTTTCTAACCCCCTTTCTACGATTCTTTATCTTATTTGCAAAGATCATGGTCAACTAAGGAAAACCTTATCATAGTTTTCAAGTATCTATCTTTCACTCGTATGAGACCAAAACGAAGGAGGAAACATTCGGAAACATGATCTTCAAGTCTGGATTCAGATCTATTTATCTGTAACCCTATGTTGAGGCCCATCAGCCCTCTCAACACCTAGGCAGCGCTCGTCTTATTTAAACTGGCCAGGTGAGAGGAATTTTAGGCTAGTTTAATCTGAATATAGCATAGGTGAGAAGAATTTTTTCCTAGTTTAATCTGAATATAGCATACTTACCCAGCATCCCACGTTCATCCAATCATGCGAATTCACATCTAGAGTTTCAATCAAGGTCTCTATTTTTTCCCCATACCATTATACTCAACGCGGATCTATGTTTTTTGGACACTCTATAGAATTATAATTTCCCGATATGTATCTTTACTTTTCAAGATGGTACCAAGGAATGAAGATGAAGGCTATGTTCCGCACTAGTTCAAAAGTTTCAAGGAAAGGATGAGGGGTCTACTAGCTTATTTAGGTCTTAGAAGAGATAAAAGACATGGGATCATCAAAACGCAAAGTACAATGTGGTCTTATAAGACTTTGAAAAGATTCCTTAAATGATAGGGATCTCTTTTCCTAGATTGGAGGCCTTATCATACCTAGGTGTGATAGCTGATTATTTGAGTGTTGTGAGGGGAATCTAACTTCAAATTTGATTACCACTACTCATGCTTGGCTTGTTGCTTCACATTTTTGCAAGTGTAGATTCATCCTTTGTACTTATTTCTTGAACTTGTACCCCCTTAGCTAAGACTTTCTCCTTGTTGTAGTGAAAACATTCCCCTATGTGCTTGCTCCTATGATGAGACATAGGATCTAAAGATAGGTATATGCTAATCATGTTTTCGCACAGCATTGGGAATGGATAAACCTATAAATTCAATTCAATCTTCACTCCAACATGTTCGGGGCATACAGACACTGCCTATACCTATGGTCACCCCTAACGTTGGTATAAACATTGGAAAATGCACTTAAGCATGTCAACGGTCACTTGACCATTGGTATGACCGTTTAAAATGGATCGTCGGGATGTATCACAACCACCAGTATAGGTGTCAGTATAGGTGTTGGTATGGGCATCAGTATAAGCATCCATAATTTCTAGTAAATTATCGACGCTTATACTGACGTTCGAACAAATGCCTATACCGAGGTCATGTTTTAAACATATTAGGAACTCGAGAGCAAAACTCAATATTTTTCATGTGTTTTACACTGAGTACTGCTTGCTTCTGCCAAACTTGTGCTCGGGAATCAAATTGTGACCTGCATTGTCTTGTGCACACACACACACACATAGATCTCTCTCTCTCTACACACAGACTCTCTCTCTCTAGATCTCGCATCTTGGTAAGTGGTGTGCATACTCTTACCCTTTGTCTTTCTCTATGGTTTATGTTTTATAATTTTTCTTTTCTTTGATTTTGTAGAAACTTTTAAGCATCAATAAAGTGTCATTCGTGAAACCATAGTGCACCATATTTACATCCTTTTGCGAGTTCTTCTTCTTCTTCAGAGATATCTTCACCTGTTGCCTTTGCTTGTGAAATCGTTGTATCTACCCATCTTCTTGTTGGAAAGAGTGGAAGAGGTCAAAGATTTTCTAGAAGCGGAAAAACTCCAGTGGAACGATTCCTTTGAAACTGAGCTCTATCCTTTGTGTTTGTCTCCTTGGCAAGCAAATATTTTTCTAACCACTTTTGCATAGGCTTAGAGTTAAAACGAGGCAAAAATTCATAGCCTTCTCTTTGAAAGTTGCATCTATTTTTCTTTGCAAGCCTTTACCTTGCAGTTCATCACCTACGAGATGAACATCATATATATGTGTGTGTATATGTGTGTGTGTGTGTATATATGCATGTGTGTATATGTGTGTTTGTATGTATGCATGTGTATGGATATATATATATATAACATAAAAACCCTAATCCTATTTTTATGTATTTAATTTGCATGTCTGTATGTATGTATGTATGTGTGTATTTATGTATGTGTGTGTATGTATGCGTGTGTCTATGTGTATGTGTGTGTATGCATGCATGTGTGTATATCTGTGTGTATGTATATGTGTATGTATGTGTGTGTATATATGCATGTGTGTATATGTGTGTGTCTATGTATGCATGTGTGTACATGTCTGTGTATATATGTGTGTGTATGTATGTATGCATGTGTGTATATGTGTGTATGTATGCATGCATGTATGTATATGTGTGTGTATCTCCATAAAATACTTCTACTTTTGATAGTGGGTTGATGGTTAACTTTTTGTAAAAAAGTAGAATGATTACAAGAGATGATAATGCTCAAGAAGGCGAGCTCGATTATTATGGAGTGATTTAAGATATCTTGAAGCTATCCTTTAGGAAGTTTGAGTACTTTGTTTTTTAATTGAAATGGTTCAAAGTAGCCCCCTTTGGACAAAAGGCAATAGTGATGCGGGATAAACATGGTTTGCTTCAAGTCGACTCCATAAAATTATGGGCGGATGAAAGAGATATATTTTTACTTCCTCAACGTTATTAGCAAGTTGTTTTTATACCAGGTTTGAGAGAACCAGAGTGGCTATTTTTTTTACAACTCTTCCCACGTAGTAGACAAATTTGTGAGAACATAGATGTAGAAGAAAGTCTATCTGTAGTGGACTCTAAGATTCATTCGATAGTCGAGAAGGAAGAAATCATTGTCGGAGAAGAAGAGGTCCTTGAAGAAGACGATATACAAGATGAAGCAATAGATGATGATCAAGAAGAAGCTAGGATACCAAGTGATTTAGAAGTTGCCAATATAGAGATAGATATTCTCTGTGCATCGGATCTCCAAGAGGATACTAGAATAGAGGAGTTTTGAATCAAACACTTGTACATACTAATTTTTGTTTATTTTTTTGCTATGCTCTTTTGCACACTATCATTTCTCTATATTATCTTTAATATCATATTCAAATTATTTTAGTTCTTTTGTTATGGAGCACGATGCGAGAGAGTCCTCTAGTCACTCCACATTCCATGACAGAGGAGCAGTTCTTAGAGTTCATATCTCAAGTATCCCCCCCATATATGATCGTTGCATCACAGTACTCGATCGCTCTTGGTAGCACTCCCCCCGGCATCACTCCTACCTGCCTCACTCCTACCGGCCTCACTCCTGTCGGCCTCACTCCCGTCGGTGTCACTCTTGTTGACGTGACTTCTTCGGGCAGTCCTACTTCCACCAGAGGTATATCTCCTATTTTTATGACTCCACCATGACCATCTTCTTAGCCATCCCCTAGTGGCTCTAGTAGTAGACATGTGCGTTCGACACCTCAGCACGACATAGGTGTTGGCCCATCTCATAGGTGGCGATCACACTCTAGAGCAGGAGGTTCTAGGAGTGGATCTATAGGTAGGTTTGGAGGAGGTGATTGTTGTGAAGACAGTGTGATGGACATTATGTCGTCCACTTCTACTCCTAGAGTGAGTACCTCAGATGTAGATACAGTATATGATACACCACATGGTATGCCACGTGATACACCACGTGGGACACCCCGTAGACCTTGGGATGCTGATGACCACGATGATTACAAGGTGTATAGTATCCGTGATGGAGCTTCTATGATGGATGCAGTTGACAAGGCCATGGATGCGCGTACATGAAAACTTTGCTCGATACATTTTGCACACTCTATCATATTGAAATTGAGTGAACAAAATAAAGATCCCAAAAAGTATATCACAGAGACGATTTATCAGGAGTTCCGTCCAACACATGGGCATCCTCTTATCAAGTCAGAGTGGATTCTGCACACCGCACGTGAAGTTATGTCCCATCAACAAACTGAGGTTTGTGATGCCTTTAGAGCAGGCTTATCAAATCCTTTATGGTTAGATGCTGAGGAGTGGGATATGATTCATGACCAACAGCAACAGACTCCAGACCCATATCGCTAGCAGCGAGATGCCACTATCATAGAGATTTTCGTCTCTACTTTTGCTTCTAATCACTTCAAAACAAAACATATGATTCGAAAATGTTACGACTGTCGGAGAGATTTGGTCGAAGTCCGAAACATCAATACTAGGGTTGGCAAAGGAGTTTTTGCTATAGAGAGTTATGAAACCAATGAATTTGTCTTAACAGAGCACATGCTTGTGGGTGCTCAGAACAAGATTGATGCATTAATTGGTAGTTTCTTTTTGTGTTTTATTATCTCAAATCAGAAGGCAAGCTTTTCTCATAAAAGATTTTCTTTCTAGCGATTGATTTTCCTGTAGATATAATATTATTTGTACATCTATAATTTCAAAGGCATTGGATAATTGTACGGGTGAGCATTTTCAATATGATTTCATGTCCAATTTCATCGTGCAACTACAATATTATCTCTGAAGAATTATCAAGTGGTAGTAGTAGTTATGCATGGAAAAGTAATGGTGAAGTGATAAACTAGAAGTGCGCATGAAAAAGAGGAAATAAAAGGGGGCGCTTGCAAGGGAGAACTATTTGGACCCAAACATGCTTAATTGAGGAGATTTGATGGGACTCGAAAAAAAGGAAGAGGTGGCCAATGCTGCGCATGGGGGGAAGAAGGAAGAGAGGAGGACGCCAATCCCAAAGGAGGCTCGGACATCTATGGGCAGTACTGCATGACAAGGGAATTGAATCAACTGAGAGATTACAGATTAGAAGGCTGGAGCGGGGAGAAAGATCGGACAGAAAAAGGGAGCAGCGCATTATTTTGAAGTGTGGGGGGCATCCATGGAGATAAGGAAGGAGGAGAATGCTCTATGAATCTTTCTACAAATTCAAGAAAAATTATGTACTGTTCTGGTAAAGCACGCCTAATTGTGTAGTCCTCATGAGATCCGATGTATTAGTGCTAGTATGACCGCACCACGAGAGGATAATTCTGCATGAGAAGGGGGCGATCTTTGTTCACGCAAGGTAGGAGGTCCGGTGCATTTGATTGACAGAAGCTAATGAGGACGCTGATGGTGATGATCTGCTGAAGACAGTACTTAGAGAACAATGATCATTATCTCAAATGATGCTAATATTTATCTGACGCCTGACAACACTCTAGCTACGCCTTTTGACAACCAATTCTTCCAGTAATTCACGAAAGCTGCTCGCGCTGTGTCATGAAAAGCAAAAGGATTGTGCAAGGCGATTTTTGAAACCTTGAACACCCTGTTGACATTTTCTTGGCTTATTCTGTGCTGTTGTCATCCGAAATCTGAGGGTAAGACGTTCATCATCTATGCTATGCTCAGAGTTACTTCTATCTTGATATGAGAAACATCGCGAATAAAGATTAGTTTTTAGACAATCGTTTAATCCGATATTGACTTAAGCTCGGTTGGCAATTCTAACGCTATTCTCTAGCAAATTGTCTCAACAGTACAGGAGTTCACATGTTTTCATGAGTCACGAATTCAAGTTATGGTCACGCTCTACTATATACCAAGTGTAACAACTACACTCCTCAACTTATAGAATTTGCTTATTATAATTCACTTATCATGTGCTCGATGATCAAAGGATGCGAAGTGGTTGATTTCCTTGTTGTGCATTTATCTGTCAGAAAGTTTTCAGATTTTCAAGGACAGATCTATTTTTACATTGGCTCAGTGGTGTTCACAATCGATGCCTAGCTGAGTGATTAGAGTGTGTGTTTGATACTCCACACGAAAGTGTGTTTCTCACAACAACATGCAACAGTTTAAAAAAAAATTATTTGCAAATTGCGATTTGGATCATCCTTGAAGTTACTGTTTATGCAAGTTGATTAATAGTTATTGACAAAATTATGTTTTTCTCAAGAGATAAGTTCAAAGTTTTGTGATCTATGCATAATAGTGAGTTGCTCCAAGAGAATTCGACTTGATTTAGCAGAGGTTTTAATGCGTTCGATATATGAAGCTAGTTGAAGAATTTTTTTTTTTGAACTTGATTTATCATAAAGAATAGTAGGCTATCTATTTAAACGTGACAAACAACAAATAACTGTTTTATAACGAAGATGAGAGTGGATTTTGCAAGTTTAATATCAAATTTAAGTATTAAAAATATATTTTTGATTAACGTGCATCCATTTTTGATACCTGAGATTGCCCACGTGTGCATGTCCTCTCTTTCATCTTGCAAATCTTGCATATTGATGAATCATAAGATTGTTGTATCTATTTCATGCAGGATTATCCAATCTTCACATCATCAATATATTAATGACGTGATTAGATTAGTAGAGAGATCTAAAAACTTACCTTATGTTAGGCCAAATATCTTCAAGATGAATGCATACAGATACGGTTTAAACCCATTTAACTGGCGAAGCTACCAAGAGAAACAAATTATTGATAAATGATATGATCAATAAACATCGAGAGCTAATATTTCAAATAACCTAAGTATTATGTGGAGCTTTATATTAAGTACTAATTGTCTTCTTTTTGCATGAATATATAGGATGAATATGGTTCAATGCTTTTTTTGAATTCATGATAAAGTCTTAAAACTTAAGATACATGATTAATATATTTCTTGCATCTTTACAACTCTTGAGATTGCTCCAAGCACCCGGCATGCATCATAATTTCAGCAGTTGACTTGATCCACTAACCGTTACTTTCGCTCCTACATTGGTGAACCCGATGTGAAAAATGGACACGACATCTGAGGTATACAGATATACATTTTTTCTTATGCTCTACATATGCATGTATAAAAATTGGCGATTATAGTAGTTGCATCAATATCCCTCGAAGCGGTAGCTAACACTTAAAGCTTGCAATCTCTTGGCTGTCAAGGGCTGGTCAATGTGACATGAGGGCCTCTAGTGAGATTGAAAAGTAGGATAATGCTCTTCACGCTACCTTTGTCCCTCAACTTTTGCAAAAGCTATGATAGCACATTCATGCACTAGAATTGATGTATTAGGATTTATTTGATTACTTTAAATATAAAGAAATTTGCATAAGCACGAGCACAAAAACCCTCTTCTTCAAGTGAGTGCCAAGTACTTATACTTGTCTTTTCCTTACTTGCATATATATATAAACGAAAATAGAATCTAATATAGAAAGCCTTCTTCATGACATGGAGTCATGATTGGATTTAAAGATTGATTCCAACTTTGAGTCATTAAATTTCTTTCTCTCAATCTTGACTACAATAGTATCTCAATTTAATATAACTATTAAATCCTTAGATATAGAATTTGATCATGAGTTTAGGAATTTAGAAGGAATTACTCATTATGAACTTTCCAATTTGAATGAAAGTATGGATACATTAGCAAATCATGTGAAAGAAATTTCATCATTCAAAACTATTGGCCATAAGATCGTAAGTTGGAAAGAGAACATTGGAAGGTTAATCAATCAAATACAAGAAAGTGATACATGTGAATGTAAAGATAAATATCAAGTAAGAGTTCAAAGTATATCTACGCATTCTATTGACCAAAATGCTTTCTATTTGTTAGATGCTTTTGGTGTGACCAAATAGGTCATAGATATGAGAATTGTATTGCCTATGAGAAATCATGTAAACAAAAATGGGTACTTGAGATTGAGCAAAGAATATGTAATTATCATGATCATTCACCGCTACACTTGAACTTAGAAAAAGGTGATATGAAAGCATATTTTGACTACTCAAAACATCCGTCAAGATCATCAAATAGATTGAAGTGGAAATGGAATCCAAAGAAACATAACAATGCTCACTCTAATGATCATCAAAATAGTTATTTAACTAAAAAGGAAGAAACTCCCATCAGTGTGAATCAAGATGAATTATTGGATATATTTATAGAATGATTATAAATAAATAAAGAAGAGCATGAAAAACCAATTAAAATAAAAACTAAGGAAGATGGCACAACCTATATCCAATTTGATGCAAAGCTTCTGTATAAAGATAGTGATTTTGATCAAGACAAGATTAAAAGATTTATGGAAGAAAAATATAATCATATTCTAACCAAAATTCAAGATGATATTAAAGCACAAGGAGATGATGGAAATATAAGTACAAAAAAATATCAAGAAAGTACATCAAAATATAAACATAAAGTTCAGACTGAAGAAGTAGGAATTATTGATAAAATCATGAAACAAATTAAAAGCGAGTTTTCAAATTCTTTTATTCCTTTGGATACAAAAGAGCAAAATAGCACGATAATATTACTTGACAATTATAATGAAAATGAAGATCCTTCTGAAATTCCTACTAATGCTTTTTGAGAGTCTACTTTTTTCATAGACAAAGGAAACCATCCTAAATCTCAGATTCCTTGTGAATTTTGTATCTCATGATTGGTTCAGAATTCGGGCAAACTAATGCTTTCATTGCATCTGGAACGTGCCAAAATCCTAAGAGCGAGAGTTTTCTTGCTTGATTCTAACATCCAGAGACCATGCTTTGAATTGATGACATCATCAATTTGTAACCGCCCTAGAACCACCCTTGGAAATCCTATATAAGTAGAGGTTGGCCACATTCATAATCAGTCTTGTCAATACCAGTCTTGGGAGCTCAAGGAGTCGTGACCGTCAAGTAAGTACTCTCCAAGTTCCACTTCTTGTCTTGTCTTGTTCCTTCTCCCAGTCCTGTCTAGTGTTGTATCTTGGACATCTAGTCTTGTTCTCTTGTAATGTCGTAGTACGACTTCTTGTCAAGTTCTTTCTTGTATCTAGTTCACCTCCCAGAAGGGAGTTCTTGTAATCCAGAGATCTTGTTCCATACTTACGATCCCCGGTTGTGGGATCTCCTGTATCATCTCTAGCTGAGTTATCTATACCTATAGTCTAGGGTTGTGGGACTTCTTGTATCTGCTACGTCTTCTTGTATTATTTTCCCTACCTGGGTGTTCTTGTAATATGAAGTGTATTTTTGAAATCTTGTCTAGTGAAGTCGGAGAGCACAATCTAGTGCTCCCCTAACATTTTGGCAAGACTAGCTTCTATCCAAGACTAGTCACCATGGAGAAAGCTTATGAACAGATTGTAGCAATACTTCAGAGTCTCTAACAACAAGTCGAAGACCTAACTCATCGACACACACAAGTCGAGATGGGACATATAGTGCATGTAGGTGCACTCCTCCAAGAATTACAAGGAGGAATTGGAAGTCTTCAGACAAATCAAGGGAGTATGCAAGTAAATCAATGACCTAGTACATCCTTCATGAGGGAACCCAAGATCTGCATGCTAGAAAAGTTCGATGGTGATTGCACAAAGTTTCGAGGATTCATGCAACAAGTCATATTGTACATCCACATGCAGCCTCATAGATACCCTGATGATGCATCCAAGGTCGATTTTATTGGAACCTTGCTCTATGGTCAAGCTTTATCATGGTTCACCCTAATCTTGGAGAAGGATATGGCCGTACTTCATGACTATGAGGGGTTCCTTGGAGAGCTCACCGCCACATTTGGAGATGCAGACACGAGTCGAGTAGCAGAAACCAATCTTCGGAAGTTACGTCAAGGTAACTGCCCTACCTCTACCTATGCATCTGAATTTAGGCAGTTGATATGTCATCTCATTTGGCATGAAGATTATTTCATAAGCCAATTTAGATGGGGTTTTGAGAGATGATGTGAAGGAACCTTTTGCTTAGGATGCCTGAGGTTAAAACATTGAAGACATATATCATGCAATCTATTCAATGTGATGATCGACTTTTTGAAAGGAAACAAGAAGAAGGAAGACCTCGCCAATGGAAACCCTTCCAGCCCACTCCTAAAGATGAGTCTATGCTTGAACCTATGCAAATAGATGTAACTAGGTTTCACCCTCTAACACCAGAAGCAAAACAGAGAAGGAGAGTTAACAAGTTATGTCTCTATTATGAAAACCCTAGACATATTTCAATTAATTGTCCGAACATGAGAACAAACCCCAGAGTCGTAGTCACCCTTGTAGAGCAGGAAAACGAGGAAGTCTAGTTGTAAAAGAGACTGTGCAGCCGCACCATGATATAAGAAAGGGCCTCATAATTCCAGCTATAGCCATAGAAACATGTCTTGCACCTGTCAAGTTAATCATGCCTAAGAAGACCCTTCCCCTTACAGTCCTACTAGATTCAGGAGCCTCTTCATGTTTCATGGATGAAGGACTGGATAAGAAACATGGAATTCCTCTACTTCGGAAGAACAAACCAGTAGTAGCCGAAGTAGTGGACAGACGACCTCTAGCATCTGTGAATATAACCATGGAAACCACACCACTAAGAGTACACCTTGGTGACCATGAATCCCACATATGTTTCAATGTAATATCGAGCCCTGTACATCTAGTTATCATTGGAATGCCCTGGTTAAAGAAGCATAATCGAGACATTAATTGGGAAGAGAATAAAATCACCCGTCGAGATATCCACAAGAACCCAACATATATCGGAGCCAAAGCCTTCATACATGGAATAATGAAGGAACCTACATATATGATCTATGCCATACGAGCTCAAGAATCGAAGAAAGATGATCTAGTGCAGTTACCCAATCAGTACAAAGGCTTTGAGGATGTTTTGAAAAGAAGAATGTGGATATCCTTCTAGAGCATTTACCTTATGATTGTGCCATAGAACTTCAAGAGGGAGCACAACCGCCCTATGGACCAATCTACAGACGATCCGTAGAGGAAATTACAGAACTACACAAGAACATTGATGAGAATCTAGCAAAGGGGTTTGTCAAGCACTCAAAGTCTCTAGTAGGAGCTCCTATTTTATTTGTAAAGAAGAAGGATGGGACTCTCCGGATGTGTGTAGACTATCTTGGATTGAATAAAGTCACTTTAAAGAACAGATATCCTCTATCACTCATATCACAGCTCTTGGAATGCCTTGGAAAAGCAAAATTCTTCACGAAGATTGACCTTCGAGGAGCTTACAACCTTGTCAGGATCAGAGAAGGAGAAAAATGGAAGAAAGCATTTTGAACAAGGTATGGCTATTTTGAATATGTAGTTATGCCATTCAGTCTCACAAATGCTCCAGCTATCTTCCAACATATGATGAATGATATCTTTCGAGAATATTTAGCTGATTTTGTTGTAATATACCTTGAGGATATCTTGATATTCTCCAAAAATCTGGAGGATCATGAACGTCATGTAAAGATAGTCCTGGAGAAACTAAGAGAAAAAGGATTACATGCAAAATTGAAGAAGTGCTCTTTCCATAACACAGAAGTGGAGTTTTTAGGGTACATTGTATCAGATAAAGGAATGTTTATCCTTGATTGGCAACCACCTTCATGTGTTCGGGATGTACAATGTTTTCAGGGGTTTGCTAACTTCTATAGGATATTCATTAGAGATTAATCCAAGATAGTGACACCTCTTACCAAGCTTATAGGGAACTCCAAATTCTCATGGACCAAAGAAGCAAAAAAAGCCTTTCAGACCTTGAAATTAGCATTCACTACTTCTCCAATTCTAGTTCATCCTCATTCCAGTAAGCCCTTCTTCCTCGAAACAAATGCATCAGACTTTGCCCTAGGGGCCATTCTTTCCTAATACGGAGATGATGAACACCTACATCCAATGCATATCATTCAAGGAAATTTTTCCTCCATAAATTAATTATGAAATTCATGATAAAGACCGTCTTGCCATAGTGGATGTGTTTGATACCTGGCATCATAATCTAGAAGGATCAGCTCATAAAGTTACGGTGTATACAGATCACAAGAACCTAGAGTATTTTATGACCACCTGCATTTTCAATAGAAGACAATCTCAATGGAGTAACTTTCTATCCAGATTCGATTTTGTCATCACATACCATCCAGGAGGTCAACAATGTCAGTCAGATGCCTTGTCCAGAAGATCTTACCTTGCACCAAAGAAGGGTGAAGAAGCCTTTGATCAACAAGAGAGTTTATTACTCAACCCTGAGCATCTCCAATTAGCAGCTATCTCTTCAAGCCATTATGAAGGTTCAGCCTTGAATCGTTTGATCCTTGAGAATCTACCGCAAGATGAACTGTTTTGTAATGTTAAGCAGAAAGATGAAGAAGGGAAAGTCCAAGAGGTAAACGAGTTTCAAGAAAAGGATGGAAGACTACTCTATAAGAACCTATTGTATGTCCCTCTAGAAAAGCCTAGGATCCAAGTACTTCAACAACCTCATGACAACCTTGCAGTAGGACATTTTGGAGTGAATAAAACAATAGAACTCATATCAAGGGGTTTTTGGTGGCCTCAAATGTGGAAGGAAGTCAAATAATATATCCGAAACTGTGACACTTGCAATAGATCTAAGGTACAACGATATAAGCCTCATGGCCTCTTGCAATCCTTACCTATTCTAGAATGGCCATGTGATTCATTGTCTATGGATTTTGTCACAGATCTACCAAAGTCAGATACGTATGATGCCATTCTCGTTATTGTGGATAGATTCACAAAGATGGCACACTTCATTCCAACTATAAAGGCAATCACAGGTGCAGCCACTTCTAGACTTTTTCTTAGATACATCTTTAGGCCTCAGGGAATGTCTCATGATATTATGAGTGAATGAGGTCTACAGTTCATATCTAGCTTTTGGAACAGTCTTTGCAAGCTCCTTGGTGTTCAAATTAAACTATCTACAACAAATCATCCAGAGACCGATGGACAAACAGAACGGATGAATCAAGTCCTAGAGCAATATCTCCGTTTCACTAGCAACTATCACCAAAATGATTGGTTTGAGTTATTACCCTTTGCACAGTTCTCCTATAACAATAGTGTTCATGCAGAGTTGTATATCCAAGGATGGATATACAACTCTCAAATCATGTCAAGAACCCTGCTGCCAGAGACAAGGCCCAATACCTGATGCACATTCACAAAGAACTCAAGGAAGAGATCCATAAAGCTCAACAACAATATAAGTACTATGCAGATCAACATCATGTCTAGAATCCACTGTACCAAATTAGGGATAAAGTATGGTTACTCAGAAACAATTTGCAAACTTCAAGGGCTTGTGCAAAGTTAGATCATCAAAGATTTTGTCCATTTACCATCTTGGTCAAGATTAATACAGCCACCTTCAAGCCATGAAGAATTTGAAGTCGAGCATGTCCTAGATTCAAGAATATCCCGAGGAAGATTAGAGTACCTTATTCATTGGAAAGGGTATGACATCAGTGATCGTACTTGGGAACCTGCACAAAACCTTCAAAGAGCACCAATCAAGGTTCGAGAAGTCCATAAGAGAAATCCAATAAAGCCAAGACCAGAGAACATGACCGCTCCTCGTGGGTGGAGCTCGTCGCTTGAGGGGGAGGTAATGTCATGGATAAAGGAAAATATCCTAAATCTTAGATTCCTTGTGAATCCTATATCTCATGATTGGTTCAGAATTTGGGCAAACTAATGCTTCCATTGCTTCCGAAATCTGCCAAAACCCTAACATCGACTGTTTTCTTGCTTGATTCTGACATCCACAGACCATGCTTCGAATTGATGATATCATCAACGACATCATCAATTCCTAACCGCCCTAGAACCACCCTCAGAAAACCTATATAAGTAGATGTCTGCCACATTCATAATAAGTATTGCCAATACTAGTCTCGGGAGCTCAAGGAGTCAAGACCGCCAAGTAAGTACTCTCCAAGTTCCAGTTCCTGTCCTAGTCGAATCTAGTATTGTATCCTGAACATCTAGTCTGGTCCTCTTGTAATCTCGTAGTACGAGATCTTGTCAAGTTCTTTCTTGTATCTAGTTCACCTCCCAGAAGGGAGTTCTTGTAATCCAAAGATCTTGTTCCATACTTACGATCCCGGGTTGTGGGATCTCATGTATCATCTCTAGCTGAGTTATCTATACCTATAGTCCTGGGTTGTGGGACTTCTTGTATCAGCTACGTCCTCTTGTATTATTTTCCCTACATGGATGTTCTTGTAATCTGAAGTGTATTTCTGAAATATTGTCTAGTGAAGTCAAAGAGCACAATCTAGTGCTCCCTTGATAATTTTCTAGATACAAAAGATAAACCAATGAGGATATTTTACCTTCTTCCTCATCAAAAAGATAAGTGATGAATGATCATGGGAGCTTTTACCTTCTTCCTCATAAAAAAGGTAACAGTTGAATGATCATGGGAGTTTCTGCTTTCTTCCTCATAAAAAAAGTAAGATATGAATGATCATGGGAGATTTTATCTTTTTTCTTATAAAAAAGATAACTAATGAATGATCATGGGAGTTTTACTTTCTTCCTTATCAAAAAAGTAAGATACGAATGATCATGGGAGTGTTACTTTCTCTCTCATTAAAAGGTAATTTATAAATGATCACGAGAATTTCACTTTCTTTTCAGTTATCTGTTCATAAAATGTAATTTGATGTTTATAATCATGAGATTAACTCTCTTTTTGAAGTTTGAGATAGGTTCTAGTTGAAGGAGGAAGGATTGAAGTTATGAGTCTTTTTAAGTTGTTTGTTCAGATCCAAGGAGATTTGAGGAAGCTGAATTAAAGAACTGATTTTGCAATAGTGTCTAGGAATCCAAAACCAAATTTTCATTTCTTGCACCATGATGTTTAAATTTTCATTCCAAGTATGCATATGAATAATGTAAAGGGCACATAAGGTTTTTTTTCCCTTAGGTGTACGACTACTTTAATAGAAATATGATGAAATTGTTAGGAAAACCGAGTTAGAATTTCAAGATGAAACCTCTTCAGCAAAAAACATTACCTTATCTATGCACCATTACATTTTCCAAAGCATGAGAAATATGCATGTAATAGGATCGTATTTCATGACCTTGCATCAAGCCATAATGGTTTTTCCTTTCCTATGCACTATGAGAGATTTTGTAAGGTTCTATGTATTTTCGCATTGCTTATAAGTGAGAGAGTGCACAGACCTCATCATTAGAATCCTTGTACCCTATTATTTGCACCATGTTTTCTTTTCCATGCATTTTAAAGCATGCATTGAATAGGATCACTACAAGGCCATGCATAGATACTTATTTTCTAATCCCATGCACATATTAAACCAAGTCATCTATATTTTGATATGAATTTATATTTTTTTGAAATAACAAGATATTTGGCCCATCCAAGACGATGTGCAGGATTGGTGGGCATGAGCATCGTAGAGATTTTGATCTCCAACTTTGTTTTTACTCACTTTAAAACAAAACATATGATTCGAAAATGCTGCGAATGTGAGAGAGATTCGGTGGAAGCCCAAAACATCAATACTAGGGTTAGCAAAGGATTTTTCCTTTAAAGAGTTATGAAACCAATGAGTTTATCTTAAAAGTGCACTTGCTTGTGGGTGCTCAGAACAAGAGGCTTCTTTCATAGAAGACTTTCTTTCTAGCGATTGATTTGCCTGTAGATTTGTATTATTATATGTCCATCTATACTTTTGGAGGCATTGGATAATTGCACCAGTGAGGATTTTCAGTATGATTTCAAGTCCAATTCATCGTTTAACTACTATATTATCTCTGATTAAGTGGTAGTAGTAGTTATGCATTAAATAGAGGGAAAAAGGGGGGGCGCATGAAAGGGAGAACTATTCAGACCCAAACACGCTTAATTGAGGAGTTCTGATGGGATTCGAAAAAAAAAGGAAGAGGTTTGTCAATGCTGCATATGGGGGGAAGAAGGAAGAGAGGAGGACGCCAATCCCAAAGGAGGCTCGCACATCTATGGGCAGTACTGCATGACAAGGGAATTGAATCAACTCACAGTTTAGAAGGCTAGAACGGGGAGAAAGATCTGAGAGAAAAAGGGAGCACTGCATGATTTTGAAGTCTGGGGGGCATCCGTAGAGATAAGGAAGGAGGAGAATGCTATATGAATCTGTTTGCAAATTCGAGGAAAATTCGGTACTCTTCTCGTGAAGTATGCCTAATTGCGTAGTCCTGATGAGATCTGATGTATTAGGGCTGGTATGACCGCACCACGAGAGGATAATTCTGCATGACAAGGGGGCGATCTTTGTTCACGCAAGAAGGAGGTCGAGCGCATTTGATTGACGAAAGCTAATGAGGATGCTGATGGTGATGATCTGCTGTAGACAGTACTCACAGAACAATGATCATTATCTCTCACGATGCTAATATTTATCTGACGCCTGACAACACTCTGGTTATGCCTTCAGATCACCAATTCTTCCAGCAATTCACGAAAGCTGCTTGCGTTGTGTCATGAAAAGCAAAAGGATTGCGCAAGGCATTTTTTGAAATATTGAACACCCTTTTGACATTTTCTTGGCTTATTCTGTGCTGTTGTCATCTGACATCTGAAGGTAAGACCTTCAGCATCTATGCTATGCTCAGAGTTACTTCTATCGTGATATGAGAAACATCGCGAATAAAATATAGTTTTTAGACAATTGTTTAACCCGATATTGACTTCAGCTCGGTTGGCAATTCTAACGCTATTGTCTGGCAAATTGTCTCAAGAGTATAGGAGTTCACATGTTTTCATGAGTCACGCATTCAAGTTATGGTCTTGCTCTACTTATATACCGGATGTAAAGGCTTATTACTGTCTTAACTTAAATTGTACTATTTTAATTCGAATTGCGCAACAGCTACACTCTTCAACTCATAGGATTCGCTTATGATAATTGACTTATCATGTGTTCGATTATCAAAGGATGCAAAGTGATTCACTTGATTTCCTTGCTTTGCATTGATATGTCAGAAAGTTCTCAGATTTTCAAGCACACATCTGTTTTTACAGTAGCTCAACTCTGAATGCTAAGGCTCTTTGATTAACACAGATTTTGTATTTGATGAATCCTCAACGAAATGTAGCAGTATATGTTAGAGTGGTGTTCACAATCGATGCCTAGCTGAGTGATTATAGTGTGTGTTTGATAGTCCACACGAAACTGTGTTTCTCACAACAACACGCAACATTCAAAAGAAAAAATATTATTTGTGAATTGCGATTTGGATCAGCCTTAAAGTTTTTTTTCATGCAACTTGATTAATAGTTATTGAAAAGATTATGTTTTGCTCAGGAGATAAGTTCAACGTTTTGTGATCTATGCATGTTAGTGAGTTGCTTCAAGAGAATTCAACTTGATTTAGCAGAACGATTAAAGTGATACTCTCAGAGACAGGTTTTGATACATTCGACATATGAAGCTAGTTGAAGAGCTTTTTTTTTTGAACTGGAATTATCATAAAGAATACGAGGCTATCTCTTTAAATGTGACAAAGAACAAATAACTGTTCTATAACGAAGATGAGAGTGGATTTTGCAAGTTTTTGACATGATCTTTACTATGATAAAGATTTAATATCAAATTTAAGTATTGCGAAAATATGTTTCCTTAACGTTTGCATCCATTTTTGATACCTGAGATTGCCTAGATGTGCATGTTTTCTGTTCCATCTTGCACATCTTGCATATTGATGAATCATAAGATTGTTGTAACTATTTCATGTACGATTATCCCATCTTCACATCACCAATAGTTTAATGATCTCATTACATTAATAGAGAGATCTAAAAACTTACCTTATGTTAGGACAAATAGCTTCAAGATGAATGCATACAGATACGGTCCAAACCCATTTAAGTAGCGAAGCTACCAAGAGAAACGAATTGTTGATAAATGATATGATAAACACATTGAGAGTTAATATTTCAAATAACCTAAGTATTGTGTGGAGTCTTATATTATGTACTAATTATCTTCTTTTTGCATGAACGTATATGGTGAATATGGTTCAACGTTTGTATGAATTCGTGATAAAGTCTTAAAACATAAGAAACATGATTCATATATTTATTGCATCTTTACAACTCTTGAGATTGCTTCAAGCACTCGGCATGTGCCATAATTTGAGTGATTGTCTTAATCCACTAACCGTTACCTCTGCTCCTACACTGCAGCCACACGTTTAGATACGCTTGGAATGTCACATTTGTGCGGCGGTGGATATGACACTATGCGGCACGAATTTGTAACTACCATTTTGTTTATTGAATTTCTTTGTGTCAAGCATTTCATATATGTTCCTCTAATGTTTTGTACATTTGTTGCAGGAGGTGGCAATGGGTCGTCCTCCAACACGAACAGAGGAGGCTTATGGATATTGTCATGGATTGGTTGCACTATTAGAGGACTTGGAGGGACACAGTCTAGTTGTTTCATGGGAGCATCTGCAATGAGGTGATGAATTTAGAAAGATGATTTTTACTTGTTGTTTATAAATATCATGTGAATTTATCGCATTTCATGAATGTTATTTGTTGTAAGACTAATGATATGGATGTTTGAATCATTCAGTGCATGTGTATGATAGTGGTATGCCACAATTTTTTATTTGGATCATACATGGTAGTAGTGCACCAAAATTTTATATTTGATTCTTATATGGCAGTGCTTTGCCAAATTTTGTATTTGCCTCATATATGACGATGGTTTGCCACACTCTTGTACATGCTTCATTTATCAAATATATAGCTTTTTTTATACATGGTTCATGGTTCATGATTCATTTGATTATCTTTTTTCTGTTTGATAGTATTTTCTTTTATGAAATCATATTTCGATTACCATTAGAGTACACATCACATGTACTTAATTTTCTTTGGGTAGAGTGTATTGTCTTTTGTTAAACAACATGATGGTAATGTTGTTGTAGCAAAAGACAACACACTCTACCCAAAAAACGTTTTGCAGATATGGTCGTCGGTATAAATGAGAGTACACCCAGGATGATCGCTGGTATAAGTGACGCTACACCCAACGGGTGCCCATATAGGTGCCAGTATGGGCGTCGGTATGAGAGTAGATATTTTCAATGCTTATATCAATATTCATACCGACGCTTATACCGATGACTATACCGACACCTATAGTGGCGGTATTGTTCCGATGCGTATAGTGATACTTACACGGATGTTAGGGCAAAAATGTGCCCATTCAATTTCCTCGATCAAAGCCTCGGTATACGCCTGATATGTTGTAGTGCTTGAGATTCTTGAGCTACATAGGATTAAAAGTAACTTGTGTTATTGCTCTACATTTAGCTTCTCTAGAAGATATGGCAACTAAAGGTTGTTTCTTTGCCATCCTTGAGATGACCTTCTTGCCTAGTATCAGTGCATATCCACTTGTACTCCTACTATCTTCTTTGGATACGTCCCAATCAATATTTTTATATGATTTTATCTACAACTCATCTTCAAAGGGACAAAAAAGACTTTCATTTAAATTACTCTTGAGGGATCTTAGTAACCTTTTTTGTACAAGTACAATAGGAACCCAATGTGTGTGCATGAATTTCGATAGCACACCAACTATACATCCTAGGTCAAATCTTCTTATCTCAACATTCCACTGATTTGGATATTCATTCTTGACCTTTAAGATATCCCCCTTCTTTGCATGATGGTGTGGATTGAGCTCAATCTATAAGACTTTTTCTTCGTATCTCTCTATAATTTGATCTTTTCCCTTGCTCTTTGCATCACGAAGATGGATTGCTATAGGGTTTCCTCCATTCCATGATGAGTGTTTACTCGAATCCCTTCTCTAAATGTATTTTTAAGTTGTTATAAGTCTTCAAGGAAATCCACATCTAGTTCCTTCCCCAATCCTACACTGCTTTTTCTTTCCTTCACCAAGGCCTTCCCAAAAGTATACGGTAAGAGGTTCTTTGTGGCAGGGCAATGATTATAAAGTTAAAGACAAAATGATAACCTTGCACTGATATTTTTACCTTCTTGATGATGTCGAGGGGCATAACACAATGCTCATCTACTTATGTGATAGTTAAGGATGCCACCTTGGTGAGGTTGAGCTTTAGTTTATTTATTGTAAAATTCTGCATCAAATTGATGTCAGAGCCTCCATCTATAATAACAAAAATTAGAACTTCATCTTCTATGAAAATAGAAAGCCTTGAAATTTGATAATCTACTAAGGGTGCAGGAGGAAAGTCAACCATGAAACCATCTATATAGGAGGTGGGCTCATGTAGGCCGACTCTATGATTTTTAGCAGATCACTTCTCACTTTTGCATCCATTTGTATAAGTTGGAATAGATTGACCTTATGATCAACTCCTTTCAAAAATTTATTCACCATTTACCTCCTCAGTATTTTTGTGAGGGTGAGTTGGTTGCTTCTTTAATAAAGTTCTCAATGTGTTGTAGGCCTCTTAAATGTCTACCCCATCCTCAAAATCAGCCCTCTTACCGTCGTCTCTTTGCTTGACTACATGTTTCTCCTCTACACATGTTGCCACTACTTGTCTAGCCTGCCATCATAGGCAATGTAGATGATGAAACAATAAGATTGTGGGATCATACCTTCTTGTTTTGCATACACTAAATCATGTGGATCGGAGTAGGGTGTTTTTGACGAAAATCTTTTGTAAATGATCCTTGGCATCAGGACAATGTTGACACAGAGGTGCATCCTTGAGTAGAGAACATTTGCCTTGTACATGACTATATTCCCCACAATCATAACACATTAAAGGCCTAGTTTATCTAGCTCTATTTTTGAAACTCTCCTCTTTCTTATCTATATTTGAGGCACTACGATAAAATGTGTCAAGAATTTGATTGTTACCTCTCTACTCGCATTCTTTGAGGTAATAAGAGTCGTGTGAGTCATGGCCACTTCTACCACAAAATTGACAACTTACTACGTTGAGGTATTTCATGTGAGAATGAGTACTATTGTTGCATGTGGTACACCAAAATTGCCTTCGTATTTCATGCAAGGTTGGCAACTTCTCCACTTTTCGGCAACGTTGGGCCACTAAATCTTTGTTTTGGCCTGTAGGTGGTGACACAACCTCTTCTTCATTTTGAATTCCTTGGATCTTTAGCTATTCTAGCTCCCTCCTAAGCTTCTTGATTAGGTCAAGATTCGTATTATAGTTTTCATGCAACCCACCTTCAAAGTGCATCCTAGCCTCCTCTATGGGAGAGGTAGCTGCTATAAAATTATTTAGTTTGACATCAAGTCTATGAGATTGCCTAAGATTTTGTTAAGATGACTAGGACCTTTCTTTCCACTTCTTGACTAAGAGTTCACTTGGAGCCTGCAGTAATTGGGAGACAAGTGCTTTAATACGAGTATGTAATTCATAAAATGATGCACCTAGGCATCATTTGAGACTCAAGTTCATCTAGGGCTCGCTCAAAAGTGAGAATGAATTCTTTAATTCTTCCGAGGTGGGGAAGTGCGTCTTTTCATATTGACTATACCAGTTACCTACAAGGACTTCCAATGTAGAGGGAAATAGCACTAGAATCCCATCCTCATGATTTTGAAGCCCATGATTGAGGCATAAGGAGATAAATCTTATCATGTGGTCATCTCCATCTTTGTAAGGTGATCCCTTAAACGTAGGGAATTTAATGTTCAACCTTGAGAGTAGGTTTGAAAGGTCCTCCTTTAGTGTTTGTACTTCTTCTAAAATATCTAAAGGGAAATCAAATGTCCTTCTATGCTTCTTATTTGAGAGTGCGGTTGAAGCCAAATCAATAGACAAATTTAAGGGTACAGGGGAGCGAAGTTGACTAGAGGAAGGTAAAGATGACTTCTTGAGGATATGACTATTAAAGGTGGAAGAAAAAGCTTCAATAATTGATACCCCTCCTTTCAAAAGAGAAATTTCTAGAATTTCAATTAGATATAGTGGTGCATCTAGATTTTCAACCAAGCAAAATAATTATCACTAGAAATTGGAAACTCAAAAATGTTAAATAGTAAAAGATTACATCATAGAAAAAATTACCTTGCATTACTTGTCTACCACCTAAAGCGCTTAGGTTCCAACCTTTTGGAATGTAGCAATCATCACTGTCGTTTTTTTGTCCACCAAAAACAATTATCATTCATCTTGAATGTAAACACAAAAACTGAATGCTAAATATTTTTTTCACTTATCTTCTTTTTTGGGAATTCAATGATTTCAGTGTTCAAGTTCGTAGTGGGCATTCTTCTGCTTTGCAGCATTGGTCTTAGTTAGTTTTTGTTGTTCTAAGAATTTCTCTTAGGCAATAAAACAGGTAAAATCTAATGTATATGGATATAAAAAGGTGACAGATAAAGATAAAGATAAAGAGTTTTTCCATTTTAATTATTAAGTCAAGATATAATACTTGAGGGAAAAATATATTGAAATAGTAAATTTTGGAGGAGATGATGACCAATTCAAGTGATAAGGGCCATTGGAGGCTCTCAGATCTGTGGAGTTTGTATCTTATCTCTCCTACGCAAAAAAACTTATATGGGCCATATACTATACGTAAGAGAAAAATAGATGAAGATATAACATTTGAGGGAAGAAGCATACCAGAATGGAAAATCCTAGATGCTACACAAGGCACAGACATGAAAAAAAATTATACAGGCCATATACTTTATGTAAGATAGAAATCGATGAAAATAAAGTGTTTGAGGAAAGAAGCACATCTAAATGATATATAAAAGAGGTGATTAAATGTTGGAGTTTGAGGTTTATGGAAGCATGAAAACATAACAAGGAAGAAGAAGGAGCTAGGCACAGAAGACAAGAGTGAATGAATTACCAAGTGAACATACAAAGCTAAGTAAACCGTTAGGGTTATAACCCTACATACAACCTGAGGGGAGAATAGACTCCTTTGTACATGAGGAGTCTCTCTATCTACTCATGTAGCCACTAGCAAGATGCAAAAATCAAGAAAGAATAATGCAATAAACAATTATTTACTACACTAGGTACCTCACACAACAAATGAAAGGGTCCCACTAGGTGTGCCAAACTATAGAGGGGGCAATTGGGTCTATGATTCTAGTACTCCTTCTACTCAAGGGGAGTTCTCCATAGGGAAATATACCTTGTTTCATAAATGTGTGAAAGTATCACAAGAAAGATAGAGAGGACACAAGAGAGACAGAGAGGCACATTATGAGTACAAAAATGAAAAAATGCCCACATTGATATGATTGCGAATAGCACCTTAGTTAACAATACAATGGACTCTAGCCACTCCCATCTATGAAACAGTACTCGAACCCAAGAGTGTATACAAAATAATATTTGACTTTTGCAAATAACTTCAAGAAATATGGTGCACTCCAGTTTTCAAGGGCTATCTAAGAGTACCCAATCTCACTTTCATGACAATTACCACCAATCTTTGAATCCCTCACTTTGTATCCACCACAAAGAGGTCTCTTTCACAATGAAAAAAGTTGCATCAATGAGGAGAGAGTAACCAAGGAGTAGCACTATGAAAACACACTCAAAATTCACCCTCCATATAACCACACTAACACAAAAAGACCAAAAATGACAAGAGGCTAGAGTGGAGTCGTGAAGACTATATGCATATCTCTTGACTTCATTAATCTCACAATATCCCTCTCGATCAATTCCCTTATATCCCACACATTTCCAAAAAACTTCTTAAATGGCACTTTAAGCCGAGCCTAGTCGAATCCAATCATTTAAAGACCAATGAAGTGGAAGAGGGATCTCTAGTCCTTGTGTACTAGATACCACCAATAACTGGTAAATTGGTACCTAAGTGTTGAGGACCCTATAAAGTGCTAAATATATTTTAGCAAGGAGCAATAAAATTGGAGGACTTACACGGTGAGAGATTGCCCCCGATAAACATTTCTAAGGTAAAGAATTATCTAACATGAGAAAATCTTGAGCGGATTTAATAACTGTAGATACTATTGTTCTCATTTCTAGCTTCTTTTTTAAAATAACTAGTTCTCATTTTGTTTGTAGTAATTTTAGCCAATAAGTGAAAAATTGCACCAAGACCTTGAAATATCTTGATATGGGGAACTATAGTCTATAAAAAAGAGCACACATAGCACATTTTTTCTAGGTAAGTGCTTAAGAGTTTATCCACTTGTTAACTCTACCAAATTGGTCTCAACAAGATAATGAGTGGAAATGCATTGTGAAACCTACCAAAAAATTTGAGAATTTTCTTTGTTCATTATTTCTCCAAGTCCAAGTTAGGAATAGAAGAAGCCTATACATATCTACTTTCATCCTCTACTCATTATCTAGTAGACAACAGAACAAATTTGACTCAAAGCACGAATCATCGTAGCAAAGAGAGAATTTGTCTGAAGCTCAAGAGATGGATGAATGAAACAATTCGCTTCATGCTCCTTCACCAAGCCAACACACGTTTACCTTGTCCATAATAAAAAGCACTAGCAAGAGGAGAAGGAGGTAGCCATGCATGGAGGGATGAGTGTGGAATATTTACAGCTAACTGCAATGTGTTAGTTTAAGGAACTAGCCAACACAGGTTTACATTCTCCATAAGAAAAGGTGTTTGCAAGAGGAGAAGGATCTAGCCATGGGTGGAGGGATGAGTGTGGATTCCTTGGAGGTGAATACTATGTGTTAGTTTAATGAACTTGCTTTGACTCAGCCAAACTGTATTAAATCAAGTCTTGGAGCCAATAGATAGTAGCTAGTTGTAAGCATTCCACACCTTTTAGAGAGAATAAAAAACGAAGAGCTCTAGATCTAGAGTCACATTCATCATGTCGTGCATGAAGACATGAGCCATTCTCCATGTTAAAAACTATGAAAGTGAGGCCAAAGTGATAAAAGTTAAGATGAGAACAAGAATTTTAGGTGAATGAACACTTTTTGTTCACCTTTCCTATGTTTCAATGAAGAATTTAATTATAGCAAACTCTCTAAAAGAACAATATTTATTAATCACTATTGATTATATAGAATGAACAATACATATTATGAAAAATTAACCTACTTATTTAAATTTTTGTTTAAAATTTTTCTTCATTCATGTATGGAATTCTAATTACTTTTATTCATCTAGGTAAATTCGAATGTATGATATTGATACTCTTCTACCACACCATTCAAAGTTGCCAGTAAAACCTCATATATTAGAAGCACCCATGAGGTGAATATGCAAAAAGAAACTTGTAGAATATGCAAGATTAAAAAAAAAACTATAGGATGTGTGCAATGATGATGATGTCATAGCATATTCTATTGAGGATTGTTATCAAAAGGATAGCGAAAGTAATGATATTTCTAAAACTGAGAGTTATATTCAAGGAGAATCTCTAAAGCACATCTATGAAGGATGTTTTTTGACACAAATAAGTGAAAGCTTACTTATTCTGAATGTCCAAAAGTGATTTTGATAAAAATAATGTATCTGTTTTGTTGCTATAAAATTATAATTTTTATTTTTTTCTTATTATATATATATATATATATATATATATATATATATATATATATATATATATATATATATATATATATATATATATATATATATATATATATATATATATATACATACACACATACACACATATACACAATAGAGCCACACAATCTATAGTTATGTGCTACATTAGATAGGGTTAATCCTTTTTTTATAAAATATAGGAAATAGTCCACATGGCTATTCGTAGTCATTAGCTACAATGTCCCAACATATTGTCACATTTACAAAAGAATATTTAATGCTTTGAATTTTTATCCCAAGAGAAGGAAAAGTTAAAGATATGAATGTGTTAAAAACAACAAAAGTATATTTTAAAAACAACAAAAATAATAAATCAAATGCAATTATATAGATATTTTCAATTATGTACACACAAAATTCTCATGTTATTCTAGGTAGATCGAGCAAAAAAAATATCATTATAGACAATACTTTTCGCACTTTGGATGCCAAAATGCTGAGAGTGAAAAAGATCACATAATGTTTATAGGAGACATAATCAACCATAAATTTGAATTCCTCTCTAGATATTTTATACTATGAGCATATCTCTCAACTTCATTAATCTCAAAATATCCCTCTCGATCGACTCCCTTATATCCCATCCATTGCCAAGCAACTTCTTAAATGGCACTTCAAGCCCAGCCTAGTGGAACCCAATCATTTAGTGCACCTTCTCTACTTACTGCACATGTGTGACTTCTGATTGAAAGAAGTCGCAGAAGAGTTGGCATTTTTGGAAGAATGCCAAAAAAATGGTACTTACAACAAAGTGACGAAAAATAGCCTAGAGACTTAGGAGTATAGCCTTGAATGCAAGCATGTTCTTTTATTGAATCAATGACTCCATTTTCAATCTTTCTCATAGACAAATCGATCTTAAATCCCTCAACACGTTTGCTCTAGGCCATATTGATGCCAGTGCATAAACAAAAATTATGGAGGACGAATTAGCTTGAACCTATGAACATTGAATTCAGCTTGCTCTCTAGGGGAATGATGCTTCTCTTGAGGCGATGAATGGAAATCGACTTTCATGGACAAATTCCTTGGCAAATCGAAGACATATTTGATGGTAGATCTAAGAGGAAAATCTGAGAGATATTCAATGGTGAATCTCAGAGGACTTGGACATATTCAGAAGGTGAACTTTATCCCATGTGCAGTGAATTTTGTAAGTGATATGTTTATTCTAAGCTATGTGTTTGGTAAGTTACATGTTTATTCTAAGATATTCATATACTCAAAGAATGGTATTGTGGATAATGTGGAAGTTTTCCATCCACCCTACCTGAGTTGGAATTCCATCTCTTGAAACTCCTTTAGTTTCTTGGTGGTCTCAAGATAAATGTGGCATTTCCATGATTGGTTTGGCAATGGATTCTCACTAAGAGACGAATTTTGTGATGGTTTTCAACCATGAACAAACCAATCATGATGGATTCTCATGCTAAGACTGAGAGACAAATTTTGTGATGGGTTTTAGGCACAAAGTCTCACACGGATTCTCACACTAAGCGATGAGAGTCAAATTTTGTGATTGGCCTTAGCCACAAATTCTCATGGGAGAGCATAGAGACTAGTGATTGAAGGTAAGAATTCTCAACTTAAAAGCTAAGAGAGGGATTTGCTAAGAGCTAACAAACGAAATCTCCTAAAGATGAACTCTCTTAAGCTCACGAATCCTTTAGAGATGAATTACTGAGCGGACAAATCGGTGAGAATCGCCACTCTAATGAATGTGATGTGCTTAATAGCCAAAAATATTAAAGTGTTGTCCTCAATAGCATGGAAGGCTCTCAAGGCCCCATTCCTATCGGGGAACAAATCCCATGGCCTTCAATTCTATGCCAAATTTCGCAGACTCATTCAGGTGGAAAATCGGGCAGCGATGATTTTTGGTTGTATTGAGGCACGAAATTCTTATCTTAGATGAAGAAAAGGGCGAATTCTTACATACACCTCTATAGAGGCAAATTCTTACATACACCTTTGTAGAAGACATGACAAATTCATAAACCTTTGTGGAAGATAAATTTTGTTAATGGATGAATTCTTACTTCCTCTGTTGGTGAAAGATCACCACAAACGCCCTTTTGAATCATGATATCCAAGAGTTTTGTTTTTCATAGTTGATTATCCTTACTTGATGTCATAGAGCTTTCATAGCATTGAAATTATTTTCCCCTTCCTTCTATCGAGAGAGATGGTGGATTGATTCTAGAAATGAAGTGGTGTTGAAATTTCTAGCTTCACACCAGCCAAAAGCAAGTATAGGGGTGTAAGATAGATCCTTTGAGCTTCCAAAGAATCACAAATAATCACCTAAGTGCTTTGGAGTATGATCCTCTAATTAATGGATCAAACTAGATAAGTAGAAGATTCAATTATGAGCTAAAACTTGTTATTTTGGTCTCTGCACATGCTTAGTAAAGTGAAAAGTGCTCCCATCCTGCTAGCAATTGGTCTAATTCCTTTTGGGAGTATGTAATTCACGTAGATAGCTACCAATCACAAGTTAAATCAGTCAAAAAGGTCAATTTTACTCTGAGAAATAAGCTTAGCAAGCTAAGGATGCATCCTGATAGTTTCGAGCTTGAATAGTGTGCAAGGCAGTCAACAGAGTTGTGAATATATCTGGAGATTGAGAAAGAACCATGACAATGAAACTTTGCAGCAATGGCATAGACAGTATGATGAATCTATAACACTTTAAATCACATCAAATGATCAAGTATGCAATGAGAACAAGGTCTGAGAAGTTCATTGTTTTCAGATGATCATAACAGAAAAATGAAGTACATATGTGATCAATGTATAGGTATTAAATCACATAGAGTTACAAGGTCATTCCCAATGTATAATTTCACAATGTGAGGGCAGTGATGGAGCTATAGCATGATCTCACGAAACACGAAAGGATCCCTCTCAAGTTATCTCTAAATTGGGCTCTAACTAACATAAGATTTTGATCCATTTTTATATCTTGGAGTTGGAGCGAATTTTTGAATTAAAATTCAAGCTCTTAGCATAAAGTGAATCCTAAGCTTTAGGACTTACTTTCTTATCAATTAACTACCAAGTAACTCGAGATTTGATTCCTCCTAGCTCCATGTGAGAGTAGTGCAATTAACGTATGCACTTTTACAAGGATACAAGTAAATTTCTTTTTTACAAGGGATGGTCATATGTGTCTTAAAATGATTATATGAATCACATGCTTATATGAAGTGAATACTAATTGTCCAAGTATTTAGGATTGGTCTCAATTGCACCAATAGCTCCCCCTCAAGCCTAACATGCTTTTTTCTTCATTTCTTTTTTATTTCCTACAATCCAATCATCATCTTGAACCTCTTCATCTTAGCTCCATCCAAGGATTTTGTTAGCATATCTCCACATTGAAAATTGTTTTATACATAGGACTATTGGATGTCCTTCCTAAGTAGCTTCTCTCTCACATAATGATAGGGCACTTGAATATGCTTAGTCCTTGCATGATACATAGGATTAGCAGGCAAATAAAGTGAGCTAGTGTTATCTATAAAGATCATTGGAGTTTAAGAATGTAATCCCAAATCTGTGTAAAGTAGCTTAAGCCACATAGCCTCTTGTGTTGCATTTGATAAGCCTCTATATTCTGCTTGGATTGATGAAAATGCCATAGTTGGTTGTTTCTCTGATGAACATGAAATTAGCTTTGAGCCTTCAAAAGATAAGTAGCGAAAATTGCTCCTCCTATCACATAGAGTTACAAGGTATTAAATCACATAGAGTTACAAGGTCATTGGCAATGTATAATTTCACAATGTGAGGGTAGTGATGGAGCTATAGCATGATCTCACGAAACACGAAAGGATCCCTCTCAAGTTATCTCTAAATTGGGCTCTAACTAACATAAGATTTTGATCCATTTTTATAGCTTGGAGTTGGAGCCAAGTTTTGAATTAAAATTCAAGCTCTTAGCATAAAGTGAATCCTAAACTTTAGGACTTAACTTTCTCATCAATTAACTACCAAGTAACTCGAGATTTGATTCCTCCTAGCTCCATGTGAGAGTAGTGCAATTAACATATGCACTTTTACAAGGATAAAAGTAAATTTCTTTTTTACAAGGGATGGTCATATGTGTCTTAAAATGATTATATGAATCAAATGATTATATGAAGTGAATACTAATTGTCCAAGTATTTAGGATTGGTCTCAATTGCACCAATAGATCCCCCTCAAGCCTAACATTCTTTTTCTTCATTTCTTTTCTATTTCCTACAATCCAATCATCATCTTGAACCTCTTCATCTTAGTTCCATCCAAGGATTTTGTTAGCATATCTCCACATTGCAAATTGTTTTATACATAGGACTATTGGATGTCCTTCCTAAGTAGCTTCTCTCTCACATAATGATAGTGCACTTGAATATGCTTAGTCCTTGCATGATACATAGGATTAGCAGGCAAATAAATTGAGCTAGTGTTATCTATAAAGATCATTGGAGTATAAGAATGTAATCCCAAATCTGTGTAAAGTAGCTTAAGCCACATAGCCTCTTGTGTTGCATTTGATAAGCCTCTATATTCTGCTTGGATTGATGAAAATGCCATAGTTGGTTGTTTCTCTGATGAACATGAAATTAGCTTTGAGCCTTCAAAAGATAAGTAGCCAAAAGTGCTCCTCCTATCATCTTTTGAGCAAGCCCAATTTGCATCGCTATAGAGCTTGATATCCAAGTCTGATGTGAATGGATAAAAAATCCCTTAATTTATGGTACCCTTTAGATACTTTAAGATCCTTTGGCATCTTCCATGTGAGGCTTTTTTGATGGATGCATAAAATGACTTAATGTACTTACTCCATAGTATATGCCCACTCTTGTTAGGGTCTCATAATTGAGACTTCGAAGAAGCCTTTGATAACCTGTAATATGTTCAAGTAGTTCTCTCTCATGAGAACTAAGTTTGTGATTGAGTTCTGTGTGTGTACCTACAACTTTAGTGTTCTCCATCTTGAATTTAACCAACATATCATGAATGTAGTTCCTTTGAGTAATAAAGACACTAGAATCTGAATATACAAGTTCTAATCCAAGAAAGTATATTAACAAACCAAGCTCACTCATTTTAAACTACTCCATCATCTAAGCTTTGATTGGCTTGATGCCATTGGCATCATTCCCTACAATGATAATATCATCCACATAAACACATAGATTAATAACTTCTGAGTAAGTCTGCTTAATGAACAAAGAAGAATGTGCTTTGCTAACAACAAAACATTGTTCCTGCAAATATATGACAAGCCTCTCGTTCCAAGCTCTAGGAGCTTGATTTAAAAGGTAAAGTGCTTTCCTCAATTTGCATACATATTCTGGTTTGTCCTTGTATTCTTATCTTGGTGGTGGAGCCATGTACACTTCTTTAGAGATCCATCCATTAAGGAGTGCATTTTGAACATCTAACTGATATAAGCTCCACTTCTTTGAAGTAGCAATACTTACTAAAACTTGATTGTTGGCATCTTAGCCACGATTGAGAAGGTCTCCCCATAGTCCACTCTATGGGTTTGAGCAAACCACTTTGCTACTAGCCTTGCTTTATATCTGTTTATTGAGCCATTTGAATTCTTCTTTACTTTGTAGATCGACGTGGATCTTATTACCTTCATGCTTGGTTTCTTGGGGACTAAATCCGAAAAATTGCTCTCTTGAAGTGCTTCAATTCCTTCTACATAGCTTACATTCATTCTTCCTTCTGATTTGCTTCTTCAAATGATTAAGGATCCTCAGACATAGGATCTTTAGTAATGTATATAGAATGCTTGGTGACTAGTGATGTGTCATAGCCATACCATATGGGTCTCTTAATCTCCCTTCAAGATCTTATAATTTCTTGATTGGTTGACTTAGCAAGGTCTTCCAATTTTTTGAATTTTGTCTTGCCCTTGGACTTCCAAGCTCTGAAGTCAATTTGTTCTTCATCTTCTAAGTTGAGATCTTCTGGTATTTGTGCTTCTCGTTGAGTCAGAGTTGGAAAATCATTTTCTTAGTCATAGGGTAGCTTTATTTTCTTACAATTATCTTCAAACGAGGAATTATTTTCATCAAATACCGCATCTCTACTAATTGTGAATCGTTTGGTAGTGGGATTGTACAACCTATATCGTTTATGATTTTGGTCATAGCCAATGAATATACACCTTTTAGCTTTCGGATCAAGCTTCCTCTAACTTGTGAGGGTATATGTGCATAAGCAATGCACCCAGAGATTTTACAATGGTCTAGGGAAGGTCTCGTTCCATTCCATGCCCCACAAGGTGTCATTCCATCCAAGGACTTGGATGGAAGCCTATTAATTAAGTATGTGGCTATGGCAATCTTTTGCCCATAAGTAATTTGCTAGGTTTTTTTTCATTCAACATTGATCTTGCAACCTCTACTATAAGTATATTCCTTCTCTTTGACACTCCATTCTGCTAAGGGGTGCAACTTGTTGTAACCTCTCTCGTTATGCCTCTTTCTTGTAAGAAGGATTCAAATTCATGTGAGAAATAATCACCAGCTCCATCAGATCCAAGACTCTTCAAGTGTCTACCTGTTTGCTTCTCAACCAATGCCAAAAACTTCTTGATGCAAGTAAAGATATCATCTTTATGTTTCATAGAGTAAAGAATTTTTTATCTACTATAGTCATCTATGAATGAAACATAATACCTTGATCTTGAGATTGATGGCTCTTTGCTAGGACCCCACACATTTGCGTGCATAAGCTCCAAGTAGTCTTCATACTTATATCCTTTGTGCTTGAATGATTTCTTGTGTGATTTGCCAATTTACCATGCTCCACATTTGTATATCATGTGTTGCTTGGACACATTTGGAATGCCAAGCACACTCTGATCTCTGCATATTTGCTTTAGTGTCCTTTCACCTATATGACCTAGTCTCTTATGCCATATCTCTAGTTCAGATAAGGTTTGATCTTCGTAATTGAAGAGAGCAATATTTTTGGTACCTTCAACTTCAAATGAAAAGATTCTCCTAGATTTCTCACCTTCTATGATCCTCTTCAATCCTTGTTGAGGGTCGTCCACATATGCTCCATGTCTTATAAATCTAACCTAAACGCCCTTATCAACAATCTACCGAACAGTGATTAGGTTTTTTGTTATGGTTCACACATATAATACCTTACTTAAAAGGTTCATGTTACCATGAGATGCTTTAACATTTCCAACCTTCTTAATAGAGTGCCTTGTGTCATCAACTATCTGGACTTCATGCTTCCCTTTAGGTTCTTCAAGATCAGATAGCAATGCTATATTTCCATGCACATGATTGGAGCAACAAGAATCTATATAGAATAGATGTTCATCATCTTTACCTTGCTTGGAGGTCATGTTTATGATCAATAGAGAGTCCTCTTGGTCTTTTGTATAGTTGTTGTAGTCTCTTCTACTTGTGAAGCCTCCTTGATAGTTGTTGTTGTTGTAACCACCTATAGAAAAGAGAAGATTACTCCTTAAAACCAAAGCATGCTTGCTTATAAATGGGAATTTATATAGATATTGTCTAGATGGTATCTTGAGAAAGTGTGTTTATCCAGAGGAGGTAAACCTTTTACTTGAGGCAACATACAGTGAAGGTCATCTAAAGGGGGAAGATTTGGCTCACAAAATCATCCACAAAGGACTATGGTGGCCTCATATCTATCGAGATGCGATCAAGTTTGCTAAAGAATGCCACATTTGCCAGAGATGTGCTCCTACGCCAACCAGATTGAATTTCCAACCATTGTTCATATCTACTGGATGGCTTCCATTCGAACGATGGGGTCTTGATTTCATAGGACGAATTAGTCCGGCTGGTCAATATCTCTAGGGTGAAGAATTACCTGAATTAAGTCAAAATGGAAGAACTTCATTCACTATACATACCATATTTCATTCAGTATTCCAATCTTAATTAGATAAGAAGATAAAGAAAATAAAGGAGAAATTCCATCGGGATAGTGCAAAGACTTGCTGTGGGGGTCTCTAGAACGGTGAAATTTCTCTCTCTCTCTCTCTCTCTCTCTCTCTCTCTCTCTCTCTCTCTCTCTTTGTGTAGCCCGTGCAGTCGTGCTCTTATCTCTCTCTCTCTCTCTCTCTCTCTCTCTCTCTCTCTCTCTCTCTCTCTCTCTCTCTCTCTCTCTCTCTCTCTCTCTCTCTCTCTCTCTCTCTCTCTCTCTCTCTCTCTCTCCCGTAGCTCCCTCCCCCTGCCTAGTTTCCCACCCACCCGCAGTCCTTGCCAACCCCTCCTTCTCCTCCCCCCATCCCCCATAGCCCACTACATCCCACCCACCCGTAGCGTAGAAGCCCCACTCTCCCTCCCCCGTAGCCACCACCCACAACGCCCACTTCCCCTACTCCCACCCTCAGCCCCCCCTACCCACAACCCCGCCATTCCCCTCCTCCAACTACCCACAACCCCTCCACCCACACCCTTAGCCCCTCCCCCACCCATAGCCTCTGGCTTCCCCTCCTGCACCCGCCCGTTGCCTCCCCACCCACTCCTCCTACCCCCGCCCACAACCCCCACCTCCCCCTCATACACCCACCCGCAGCCACCCGGAAGTACTTCAAGAAATATGGTGATTCGCAATCAAGCCACAAGACATACACGTGGATTTGGATTTGTTACGTATGTTGATCCTTCAATGTGCGAGTGTATCAAGATAAACACAGCTTGGATGGCAAAATGGTGGAAATTAAGAGCTCTATACCTCATGAGAAGATAGTTAAAGGTTTGAGAACTAAGAAGATAATTATGGGTGGCATTCCCACTTCAATACAGAAGGGGAGCTCAAAGATTTCTTTTCAAAGTATGGGAAAATAGTGGAAACGCAGATCATGCATGATCAAGCAAGATGGCACTTTAGAGGCTTTGGCTTTGTCACATTTGAAAATGAGGACTCTATCAATGATCTACTCTTTGAGGGAGGGCGGCTTTTGAATTTGAGAAACCCACCCTCCATTCCACCCTCAACCCCACACCACCCACACTACTCACCACCTCCCACCAATCCACCCACCCTCCATTCCACCCACCCTCAACCCCAGTCCACCCATGGCAACCCCAACTCCACCCACCCTCAACTCCACTCCACCCACCCTCCACTCCACCCACTCTCCACTCTACCCACCCTCAACTTCACACACCCTCCACTCCACCTTCATCCCCACACCACCCACACCACCCACCACCCCCACAACTCCACCCACACCACCCACCACCTCCCACCATTACACCCACCCTCAACCCCACTCCACCCACCCTCAACCCCACTCCACCCATGGCAACCCCAACTCCACCCACCATCCACTCCACCCACCCTCCACTCTACCCACCCTCAACTCCACCCACCCTCCACTCCACCCTCAACCCCACACCACCCACACCACCCACCACTCCCACCCCCCACAACTCCACCCACACCACCCACACCACCCACACCACCCATCACCTCCCACCAATCCACCCACACCACCCACCAATTCCCACCACTCCACCCACAACAACCACACCACCCACCACCTCCCACCACTCCAGCCACCCTCCTCTCCACCACTCTCCACTCCACGCCCGCCACGGTGTAACATAATCCTAGTAGGAGATGGTTGAACCACGCTCTAAGAGAGAGGATTAGGAAGTAATCCTCAACCATGGTTTTTGGGGCAAGTGGTTAGCCCATCACATTCCTAACCGGGAGCTTGTGAGTTCAATTCCTTGCATTGGTATGAGAGCCTAGCAAGTAGGCTTGGGCAAGGCGGCGTGGCACAACGCGTTGCAGGGTACACGGTGCCAGGGTACATAGTGCGAGCGTACATCGTGCCAGTCCCATAGCTGGTCAGGGTATATTATGCCAGGGTACATTCCCTAGGGAGTTCAAGGGGGGAAGAATGTAACATAATCCTAGTAGGAGATGGTTGAACCACGCTCTAAGAGAGAGGATTAGGAAGTAATCCTCAACCATGGCTTTTGGGGCAAGTGGTTAGCCCATCACATTCCTAACCGGGAGGTTGTGAGTTCAATTCCTTGCACATGGCAACCCCAACTGCACCCTCCCACCACTCCATCCACCCTCCACTCCACCCACCCTCCAACCCCCCTCAACTCGACCCAACCTCCACTCCACCCACCCTCCACTCTACCCACCCTCAACTCGTTTTGGGGCAAGTGGTTAGCCCATCACATTCCTAACCGGGAGGTTGTGAGTTCAATTCCTTGCATTGGTATGAGAGCCTAGCAAGTAGGCTTGGGCAAGGCGGCGTGGCACAACGCGTCACAGGGTACACGGTGCCAGGGTACATAGTGCGAGCGTACATCGTGCCAGTCCCATAGCTGGTCAGGGTATATTATGCCAGGGTACATTCCCTAGGGAGTTCAAGGGGGGAAGAATGTAACATAATCCTAGTAGGAGATGGTTGAAGCACGCTCTAAGAGAGAGGATTAGGAAGTAATCCTCAACCATGGCTTTTGGGGCAAGTGGTTAGCCCATCACATTCCTAACCGGGAGGTTGTGAGTTCAATTACTTGCACATGGCAACCCCAACTCCACCCTCCCACCACTCCATCCACCCTCCACTCCACCCACCCTCCAACCCCCCTCAACTCGACCCACCCTCCACTCCACCCACCCTCCACTCTACCCACCCTCAACTCCACCCACCCTCCACTCCACCCCCACCCACACCACCCACCACCTCCCACCACTCAACCCACACCACCCACACCACCTTCCACCCACCCTCCACTCCACCCACCCTCAACTCTACCCACCCTCCACTCCACCCACTGTCAACTCCACCCACCCTCCATTCCACCCTCACCCAACTCCACCCAACCTCAACTCCACCAACCCTCCACTCCACCCAAACTCCACCCACCCTCTACTCCACCTCAACTCCACCCACCCTCAACTCCACACAAACTCCACCCACCCTCCACCCCATTCTCAACTCCACCCCCCCTCCACTCCACCCACACTCCACTCCACCCACCCTCCACTCCACACAAACTCCACCCACCCTCCATCCCATCCTCGACTCCACCCACCCTCCACTCCACCAACCTTCAACTCCACCCACCCTCCACTCCACTCACCCTCAACTCCACCCACCCTCCATTCCACCCTCTCCCAACTCCACCAACCCTCAACTCCATCCCCTCCACTCCACCCACCCTCCACTCCACCCTAACTCCACCCACCCTCAACTCCACCCACCCTCCACTCCACTCTCTCCCAAATTCACCCACCCTCCACTCCACCCACACTCAAACTCCACCCACCCTCCACTTCATCCACCCTCCACTCCACACAAACTCCACCCACCCTCCATCCCATCCTCAACTCCACGCACCCTCCACTCCACCCTCCACTCCACCCACCATCCACTCCACCCAAAATCCACCCATCCTTAACTCCACACAAACTCCACCCACCCTCCACCCCATCCTCAACTCCACCCACCCGCCACTCCACCCAAACTCCACCCACCATTCACGTCCACTCCACCCAAACTCCACCCACCCTCCACTCCACACAAACTCCAGCCACCCTCCACCCCACCCTCAATTCCAGCCACCCTCCACTCCACCCGCCCTCAACTCCACCCACCATCCACTCCACTCATCCCCAACTCCACCCACCCTCAACTCCACCCACCCTCCACTCCACTCCACCCATGGAAACCCCAACTCCACCCACCCTCAACTCCACCCACCCTCCACTCCACTCCACCCACGGCAACCCCAACAACACCCACCCTCCATTCCACCCACCCTCCATTCCACTCCTCGGTCTTTTTTTTCTACAGATGCTTAGAAGAAAGGATACTATATACCATGAATGTACGAAAATTAGAACAAAATATTTTTATGAGGGACATGAACTATTCGAACAAAAAAGATTTCTTTTATCACAGCGAAAAATGCTCGATGGAAGCTTCCATATTGCCAACCATGAAGTGGCTACATAGTTGATAGTGTTAGATGAGTCATTGTAAATCTATGTATGCAAACATTTATCGAGTTCTTTGTTTCCTCTTTTTCTCTCCCGATCTCTCTCTCTCTCTCTCTCTCCCCTTAATTTATATGAACATGTTTGAGGTCCTCATTGATACCAAAATTTATGCCCTTTACGTATTTACAATATTGGAAAACTCATATTAGCCTTCCATGCCTTTCCTTTTTCCACATCTCATTCTTTATCCCATAACATTTTTTATTTAGTCTTCGTTTCGCTATAACATCTTGCCATGTTAAATTTTCAGCTTCTCGAGGGACTCGTTGTAGTGACCTTGGAAACAGTTCGGATGGATCTTATTTCAATATTGGAAAAATTATCCGGCCTCCTCCACAAAATCCTTTCTTCCTCGGTCTGGTGGCTCATAAACAACCACCTGAATTGCACACTACTCATTTATCTAGAGCCTTCTCCCCATGTTTATTTGCTGGTGAGATGTGAATGTTTCCATAAATATTGGTATATGTTCTTGAGAAAAAAGCATAAATTATACATCTTGCTTGACAGCTAGAGGAAAACTTAGGTAAGATCTTTTAAACCCTTAGCTGCAAAGGTTCTGCCGAAAGTGTTGCCTGATGTGAGGAGAAAAAAGTACAAAAAGACTAATGCCACACGAGGGGGACAGAAAGGTTATTGACATTCTTTGTTATTCTCTCTAACGGATTTGTTTTTGTTGTTTTGATAATCTATCCTGATCTTAAGTTCTATCCGCTTAAGGCTGTGGCCATTGACTCAACTTTGAGTCCTACCCTCGTGAAGGTGCTCAGCTCGATGGATGAAGTCCAAGTCTCAATGTTCTAAATACAACGCATGGAGGATTCTTGAATAAGAGTCAGCTCAGTCACGTTTATACTTGGGTGGCAAAATAGTTAAACTTGGAAGCAAAGTGTAAGTGGTAAAATTCTTATTGAAATCAACTGCAGTTGAAAGAAAATAGTAAATTCAGTTTCCGCATGAGAGAATGGTATCAGTTGGCTTTTGCATCATACTTTGAATGCAATTTCACATCCAATTTTAAATACTCCATCAATAGAATTTTAAATCTCTGAGTAAAAATATTGGATTCTATTTTTTCCGTATGCCCCTCACACAACTAATCTTTGTTGCTAGCTTCATCATATATGCTTTCTTTACCTGCATCGATGCATCTACTTCGAAGTTTTTGAGAAATTTGCATTATCAAGTTTAGCTTAGTTCAAACTGGTATCTGCTCACTTTGGATAAGTTAAATACTTCATAACCTCATCATCCAGCTAGAATAAAAAGATTCTGATGTTCTTCATTAATCTGCACTTAATGTCCTTCAATATGTGCGCTACACACCCTTCGAATGTCCTACCACCTTTCGGGTCTACTACCACATAATCTCTCCGATTCTCCTGTCCATTCGAATGTGCTCTGCATACTTGCATGATTTCCTTATTGCACGCAACACTATTCGCTGATTGCCTTTTTTTTATAGGCAGCGAAATCTCCTTTAATTTTCTGAGGTCTATCTTTTTCATATGCGTATCATAAGGGCGAAATTTTCTTTTCTTTTTATCGTTGTTTTGTTTTGCTTTTGTAATTTGTTTTTTTTCTAGTATTGAATTTAACCTTTAATTTATTTAGCCCATGTTTGCCTTGGTTTTGTTACCTCTTTTGTATTTTTCTTAAATGTTTTCATTCTATTCGTTGTCGTTTTTTATTTTCTTTTTTTCTTTTATCTGTTTTATTATTCTCTTTTAATTTCCACATCATGTACTATGGGATTATTCGAATACATCTCCCCTCTTTACATATACACATATGAATAATACTATTTATACCCCGATTCCATTCGGACCCAAAGTTCTTTATTCCATACTTAAAGAAGCAACAAGAGCAATAGTGAATAGTTAACTTCTTTATATTTTTTCAACATAGCAAAGAGGAGATGGATGAATGAATTTAATTAAGTAATAATTATTTTAATTTCCATTTTTAATTGTTGTACGTATCATTTCCAATTGAGAGGTTATATAAGAAAGAGGTTCCTATTATCACAAAAGTCAAGCTTTGAATAAGAAAAGAAAGAGGACGTCATCCATTCAATAACCATGGTGCCAGAAAAGGGCATAAGTATCTTCACAAAGGTGAATGGAAGAATGATGTTGGAGGCAATTATGCCTCTAACTAGATTTCTTATTAATTTTCATGATATGCATTATTTGTCTCATGCCTTTAGTAATTTGCGAATTATTTGCGTAGCTTTTTTATGCAGAGAGAATGGTTTTGCATAGTAACACATGCATGTATTGAAGTAGGATAGTTTTTGAAAAACTTCTTTTTTTGAAAGCGAAGGAAGCATGTGCATGAATTTACACAAAGACTGGAAATTTTATAATGCATGCATACATGCATTATTTTAAAGGTAGACGAACATACTTTTCACTCAAGTAAGTATATAAATAGCCTACAAAGACTCCATCACGAAGACGTAGGAGGGCCCCAAATAAACATCATCACCATTAAAATCCTCATACAAACTCAAGGGGTGGATGAAGCTTAATCTCTTTTATAAATCTTACTTTTGTTGCAAAAATGTAGGATATGTAATGCATGTTACGATAGGCATGAATTCAAGAGTGGATGCATAAGTATATTTGGATTTTTTTTTTCATCTCATCGATAATTATTCATGGAAAAGGTTTAAATTATGAATCAAATTGAAGTGCATGGTTTGTGAAAAGAAGGTTCGATTGTGTATAACAATAATTATGATTTATATAGAATGCACCTCCGATACATGGAAATGATGCAGTTGAATTGTGCACAATGCTTTGATCGGACAAAGTTCTAGACTTGAAATTTTGTATGCTTTAAAGGAGGGTTTTGTATTATAACGTTACACTTTTTCCAATAGAGATGAAGATGGTTTCTCGTAATTAAATATGCAGATGGAATGTATTACTTTGGTTTGTGGGATTAGAAGGAGATTTGATTTACGAAGCCTTATTCGTTTCTAAAGCTTGAACTGTTGGTAATGTAAGGGTCATCTAACCTTACCCATATGTTCATGTACATATATCTTTTATAGAGCAATTGATCAAGAAGATGATTATTTTGGTTTCAAGGCTCCCATCCAAGTGTGCACAACTATGCTCTCATCTCGCTTTCTCCCTCCATCTCCTCCTTTCTCCTCTTGTTTAGGTCAACAAAATCCTTCACTAGTGTGAGAGCTTGTTGAAGGATGTATGCAAGGAGCTTCAATGGAATCTTAGGGTAGAAGAGATGAATGTATAGGCTTACAATATTCTTTATAGCACCTAGATATTTCTACAATAACCCAAGCTAAAAGTTTGGGATTAATGCAAGTTGAAGTTCTATACATGGTTTGCATAGAGAATACAACTTCAAAGAGCGAGATATAGTCCGCGTAAAGTCCAAATACCTTATAGTGATGCAGAAGTCAAATCTCCAATAAATTGGACAATAGGTCATAATCTAGGTTGTAGATTGAATTCCAAAGGTTAGATTGAAATGATTCGAATCGGTACGTGTATGTTGAGAAAGAATCTCCACTAATATAGGTTAGAATATGTCGATATTTTGAAGTATAAGTTACGAAAACACCACAATGCTAGTAAAAGATGAAAATGGGTACAAATACTAGTTTCGGTTGTATCTTAAGCTACAAACCTCTAATTGCATTGGTTTCACTGTGATTTTGTAGCAAATGGCAATTTCATCTTTGATTTAAGATTCCTACTTTTGTGCAATTTCATCTTTGATTTAAGATTCCTACTTTTTGAGTGCATGTATAATCTTATTGTGATCATGTTTTGTTTATATCACTTAGATAGGAATTTGTTTGCTCATGGCAAACAAATTTGTGAGTGATTTCTTCAATCCTTGGTTAGTACTTATATTCTTGTTTTCTTTGTAGGCACATGATCCAAGTTAGAGCCCTACTTACATGTTTCTCACCTTGATTAGCTATTCTATATGCATATGGTCATTACTTTACTATTTTATTTTGTTGTGATCCTTGACATATGTGGATGCTGACTCCCACATGGTTAATTGGTTCTTAGAAAATTCATGTATAGTGGCATTATGAGCATATTTCATATATGCTACTTGGATATAGATTTGTTGCCTATTGTAGAAGATTTAATGAGAGATTTATTCGATCCTTGTTTTGTAATTGTATTCTTTTTTTTTCTATGTAGATATGTGATCCAAGTTGGAGCTTTATTTTTACACCCATTTGTTTCTTTGATTGGCTACTCTAGTCGCCTTTGTTCATTAATTTGATATTTTTATTTACTAGTGTAATTTTTGACAAGTGTGGATATATAGAATGATTTATTTTAGAACAAAACTATTCCTAGCGTACGTTTTTATCAATGTACCTCAAGTGAAGCAAATGCAAGAAATCATATAATATTTTCGTAGGTGTAACAACTAGCAAAATTCATAGGACTGATATTTATATACAAAGTGTTTCAGGTATTTTGGACTCCAAATACGAAACTATTATTCTAAAAAACTCCATGTGTTTCCATAGTCTACGAGACTTAAAAACTCTCAAAATACCACGCAGGATTTAATGGCTTTTCCACCTCTCTTGACTAGAAATCCAGAGAAAGGGTCTAGCGCTCTCTTGTGTTAACTTTGATAAAAGATTTTTCATTAAAGATAATAAATATAATGCATCTTAGAATTCGTTTTTATGGAGCTACAATATCGCCGATTCTTTCATCACACGTGATTGGAGAAGAGGAGTTGTTTATACATGAGATACTATCAAATTGCTTGCGTGCTCAAATGAGTAAGGAGACTTCGTGAAAATATCACATGTTTTTTGGACCACTATGAGAGTAGAAATAATAGATTTAAACAGTGGATATTCTATAATCATGAGATTACGGATCATAACTATATATACTTATAGATTCGTTTTCCTAATTCTTCACATGTTCACAGGAACTAAACTCAGAAGTAGACGTGTCTACAAGATTTACGTGAAAAGTGTTATGTCTAACGTGAACAGTGTTCTTTCTAACGTGAGCATTGTTCTTTGTAATGTGAAAAATGTTCTTCATTATTGCAAGGCTAGATCTAGAAGCAAATTTTCCTTCTCTTTCTAAGAGGAAATAAAGTATTGATCTGCATTGCACATACTGCACCTTTTCGTTTTATACTTGATCTTCAAAAAATAACTCTTTAGATGTTTTACGTTAATCATCAATCACATATTATAAGTGAAACTAAAATAAAAATGAGAAATCCCACTAGGAACATTCTACGCAAGTCATCTATCTGGTCAACTATCAGATACAATAATGACCTCTTCCGAAAAGACTTAATTTTTTTATGAAACTCTTCCATAGAGTCGGCTTCACTCACGTTCTAAATCTAAAATAATAATAATAATAATAAATAAAGGAGGTAACCGAGAATAACCTCATTTCCTACATCATAGAACGTAGCAGAAGCGTCCAAAGTATGGTTAGATAATTGTATAGTTTAGTGTGCGGGATACTCGCCGTGATAATCTGGTCGATTTTACGGCACATAATCAATGTAGAAGCTGAAATATTATTCATTATTTTGTCTACCCGTGGCAAGAATTTTCTTTTTACTCTTTACAAAATATTATAGGATTTCTTCGCCATTATGAATAGCTCGATTTATCCAAATCGTCCTGAATATACATATGGAATAGATCATTGCTCTTAATCATGTCCATTTATTGTCCCGTATGGAAAAAAAACTGATTACTTGAATTCGGATCTCGATACACCTTTGCGAAACCTTGAGCTCTGTTTCCTGCAAAAAGATACCCAAACAAGAGTTATAACAAGAGGATAAATTTTCCGACCAAAATTCTTGCATAGTTATGAAAGGATTCTACGAATAGCGTGAGTCGAGTTCCTTCATGCGGTATCTTCAAACTGTTTTTTCTTATATTATACCTTGAGAATGCTCATCAGAATATGCAAGAATCTAATAAAGTTACTAGAGCTATGTGGAATTCATGTTCTAAGAATGAAAAGAAAAGAAAAATGCAACATGAAACAAGAAAAGACTTCGGATCACAAATTAAAGTCTATTACTTACTCCGTAAAGCACAAAGAAGAGTATGCATTAGGAATATTTGCTTATACACGAGCGAAGGAAGAAAACCTCTTAAACAGTGAAGATTTTGCACGTTCTTTTACGTCGACACATGAGTACAAAATCATAATAACAAAATGAAGTTTAATTATTAATGCTATAATATCGTGAGAGAAAGAAAGGGATCTATGCGAATAGAATCTTTAGGACTTTTGTTTTCTTTTCTTTGGGGTCCATTGAACCATAGACTATGACAAGAGCGCGAGGAATCTCATTTCGTGTATCTGGATATTTGTCGAAGACTCATTGATTATAATCGCACTAGACTCAATGATGATTTTTCTTAAAATCATCTCATTGGTGAATTTAGTAATCCCAATTTTCTTATGTAAACCTATTAGATCAATGATCCTAATTTCGATTGTTCTTTATACCGTATCAAACAATGTTATGTGATGATTAGCTGAAAAAACAAAACCTTGGAAGGACGCATTTTGTGTATTTAGGTCAAAAGTTCTTCTAGTATTTGTGTATTTGTGTATTTAGGTCAAAAGCATGTGCCACCACCTTAGTGGATGTAATAATGCTTGTGTATTCCATAACTTAATGTCCTTATTTTATATTAAAATCATACATATGTAATAAAATTATACTAAATATATAGTAACATTTACTCTATGATGATGATGACTCTCCTACTAATGATGCTAGTATTTCTCCTACACATCATGGACATGCCATTTTATCAGTTAAAAGTTGAGGTTTTCAAGAATCCTCCACCTCAAGGTTTATAGATTGAAATGCCTAGAGATTATCCATTCCAAATGCATGGTCGTCCTCTAGTACAAACATATGATAGAAAAAAGATACAGATGATGACATAGAGGAACATTTCCTTTAGAGAAAATGATCTTAATTTTTGGGTTAATTTATATATGATTGCTATCTCCACCATCACAAGCATTTATTGTGGTCTCTTTTTTATAGAGGATTTGACCGTGACTTTGAACTTTCAAGTCATTCTCACATCATTTTATGTCCCTATATTTTAGAGGGAATTATTGACATCATCTTACATGTTACACTAAAAGCATAAAAACTTATGAATTACATCTGAATGTAACTTCTCTTGCTAGTAGAGGGATTTCATATGCAAAAAATCAAAGCTTACATATTGATGAAAGACCTTAGAATCATGGACATATAACTAGTTTATTAAACATTAGCGAATGATATAACATGTCAATGACTAATCGCACCTTTGAAGAGCATGAAATTCGTCATGAATCACCATGCATGAGTAGAGATGTAGGAAGATACATTAGTGAATTATGGATGGTGTAGACCAAGAGCACCTTTTAATGAGCATTAGACACCAAGATCTCGAGATCTAGATTCACATTCCTCATGTATTGCATGAAGACAAAGTATTTCTACACACTAAAAGCTATGAAAATAAGGCAAAATTGATAAATTCTACGGTGAGAATAAGAGCTTGCATCGAATGAAAACTTTTTTGTGTACCCATCTAGTAGATGAAAATGTAGGGAAAACCAACATGATTTTATATTCTCGAGAATATAAAAAAATGCATGGACGAGGAGAAGGATCTGGCCATGGGTCAAGGGATGAGTGTGTAATGCTTAGAGCTCGCTATTATGTATTAGCACTAGGACTTTCCTTTGGCTAAGACAGTACACTATTCACTCTTATGTGCATCTCACTTAAAACAAGTTCTTGCTACTAATATATATTAGGAATTTTCTTTTTAATGAGCGCCCCTTTACAGAAGAATTCCTTTCTTTAAAGCCACAATTCCTCTTAAACCTTGGAGAGAACCTTTAAGTGAGAATCATAAAACAAGTTTGTGCATCGAGAGTAACCTTCTGCATGTATTTCATGAAACTATGAACACTTTCTCCATATTAAGAGCTATGAAAATAAGGCCAAATTTGTATCAGCTAAGGTCAGAACAAGTTCATGGAGTGAATGCAAAATTTCTATCTACCCATCCCATATTTGAAAATGCAAGAAAAAAAAACACACATTTACATTCTCTAGAAAGAAAAATGCATGCTAAAAGAGTAGGAGCTAGCTATGGGTGGACGGATGAGTGTGAAACACTTATAGATAGCTCCCATGTAATAGTGCCAAGAACTTGCTTTGACTTAGACGTACAATACTCAAACTTATGTGTGTCTGAGTCAAACCAAGTTCTTGGTGCTAAAATACACTAGGAACATGATTCTGTATATGTTTATGTAGTGTTTCCTCAATCACAATCTATCCCCAATCACAATCTTTTGATTACTCAAAAATAAAAGTGGAGAGAAGAACGCAGAGATTGCACATGGTAAAAGAAAATCTGATGCGGAAGAGTAGAACAAATACGACGCAGAGAAGGAAGACTTCTGATATTATAGATGTGAATCAATGGTTACAATAGCTTTGGACAATAGCTTCTTGACAAAGCCTCTACCTCCCGACCATCCCCGACCTATCACAATCGCATTCTCACTCGCACTCTCAAGCACACTCTCACTCTCACTCTCACTCTCAATCACACTCTCAATCACAAGGTAATTCTCAGATTTCTGTGTGTCCTTCGTGCTGATGCGCACACCTTCTTATCTTTTACCGTTTGATCATAGCCGTGCTCCCCAAAGAAGTGTGCGATCCACCAAATTTAGAAAAAGTCGAGTTTCTCCAAAACTTTCGCAAAAAGCCATGCGATCGTAGTGTACTTCCTTTCTTTAGTAGCAGAAAAACACCAAGAAGACATATCCGAAAACATACATAATTAGACATGGTGACGCATGAGCATGAGAATCACAGATTCGAATAGAATTAGACAAGCCCTCATTTTTTTTTTCTGAAGTGTTGGAAAAAACGGCACTTTTCAAAGCCCTGTAACTCAAAAACAATGAGGAATTAGGTTAAGCTTGTGAGAGACACTTTTATTCAATTTTTCAATCTGCACAATATTGATAGAGACGTCTGAGGTGCAAATCCACCTCCAAATGCCACTTTTGAGCTCGGCAAGGTTTAAAATTCTAGAGAGAGTAAAATCAAGGAATTTTCTTACAATGAACTAAACGTAGGACCCTGAACGAAGTACTTAGAACATGATTCACAAAAATCTCACACAGGCACTTTTATTCTCTTATACTTGCTCTACCTTTCCCTCATAGAGAGTTTTCCTTAATTCTTTCATCTTCACCTTCAAAATCCCACTGGAAAACATGATGCAATTAAGGTCTAGAGAGAGAATATGAAACTTGTCAACCCAAAATTTTTCCTACATGCATTAAATGACCTAATTATTCGTTCTAAGCATTATCCCCACAATGAAATTCAGAAAGTTCAAAATGAAATATTTCACTAGAAAAGAGGCCTGAAGCTCAAAAGAGCCATCCTCTTTCAGCTTATAATTGTCCCGCAAAACATGAGCAACATTAGACACATATCTTTTAAGTAAGCTCACATGAAATACATGATGCACATTTAGATATTTAGGTAATTCCAGCAAATAAGCAAGAGATCCGATCTTTTTCAAAACTTTAAAAGGGCTTGCATATCGAGGAGAAAGTCTATGATCCTTCCCTAGCAACAAGTTAGATCCATAAGGAATAACTTTAAGAAATACCATATCATCAACTTGGAATTCAAGTGGTCTTCTCTTTAAATCATAGAACTTCTTTTGTCTTTTCTGAGCTTCTCTTATATGTTTCTTAATTTTTCCAAGTTCTTCATCCATCTTATCAAGCATTTCTTTGGATACTTCTAATTTATTTGGAAAACCCAAAAACAAAGGTGGAGTCAAATAATTATAACCATACATAGCTTCAAACGGAGTCATTTTTATAGATGCATGCCATGCACTATTGTATGCAAAAACTTGTCTCAAAGGTTGTTCTCAATGTCTATGCAAATTCTTAGTTTGTGGATGGAAAGCTCTACTCATACGAAGTTGAGTTCCAATGGATTGAAATGCCGCTTTCCAGAAGTTTGACGTAAATCTAGAATCTCTATCAGAAATTATGCTTTTAGGCATTCCATGCAATCGAAATATTTCTTTTACAAAGATTCTTGCAACATTCAAAGCAGTATCAGTCTTTTTCATAGGAAAGAAGTGTGCCATCTTGGTAAGCCGATCGACTACAACAAATATGGTATCATGCTTACTTCTGGTCATAGGTAGCTTAGTGATGAATTCCATAGAAATAGACTCCCACTTCTGGTTTGGAATATCCAAAGGTTGAAGCATTCTTGGCATCCTCTTAAACTCAGATTTCACCTGTTGGCATTTCAAACATTCATTTACATATTTTCTAATATCCCGCTTCATACACGGCCAAAAGTAAGAATACTTTGTTTTAACATATGTCCTTGAATAACCTAGATGTGCAGGAAAAGGTGCATCATGACAATCATGCAGTATTTTAACTTTTAGTGGAGATTCAAAAGATAAGCATAGCCGAATGTTACAATACAGTGTTCCATTCTGCAAATGAAATTTTTCCTCATACGTCGATCCCCTGCTCGCATTCAAAGCATTCAGAATAGGTGCATAAAAAGGATCTTATTTTATCTCTTCTTGAATTTGATTGAGAAAATCAGAATTTATTACAGAAACAAGATTACACAAAGGTCTCTGACTCAATGCATCAGCAACCTTATTTTCCTTACCAACAAGATACTTAATGTCAAAATCATACTCGCTTAATAATTCAATCCAACGCTTCTGCCTGTTGTTAAGCAATGGTTGAGTGAAGATGTATTTTAGACTTTGATGGTCTATTTTCAATTCAAACTTAACCCCTAACAATAGATGTCTCCAATGCTTAAGTGCATGCACAACAGCAAGCATTTCTAAATCATGAGTAGGATAGTTAAGTTCATGCTTTCTTAGTTTTCTGGACTCATATGCGACCACCCTGCCATCTTGTGAAATAACACATCCTATCTGACTACCACTTGCATCACATGCAACCACAAAAGGCTTTCCCATTTTTGGTATTTTCAAAACACAATTCTCAACGACTTTTTGTTTCAATGTTTGAAATGATTTTTGAGAGGCATCACTCCACGCAAATCCTACATTCTTTTTAGTTAATTCGGTGAGGGGAGTAGGTATCTTAGAGAAATCCTTAATATGTGCTCTTTCATATTGTGCCAACCCAAGAAAACTTCTAACATCCCTTACAGTCTTAGGAATCGGCCAATCAACTATTGTTTTTACTTTATCTTCATCTATAAGGATTCCTTCTTTTGATATTACTCTTCCTAGATACACAAGTTTATCCTTAGCAAAGAAACACTTACTCTTTTTCCCATACAATTTGTGTTCTCTAAGAGTTTGCAAAGTTTTCTTGAGATGTACCGCATGCTCTGAATCATCTTTAGAGTACAAAAATATATCATCAAGGAAGACTAAGATGAATTCATCTAGGTAATCGTGAAAAATATTATTCATCAAGCACATAAATGTGGCACGAGCGTTTGTTAAACCAAAAGGTAGAATTGTAAACTCATAGTGACCATATCGTGTTCGAAAAGCCGTCTTAGGAATATCCTCTATTTTGATCTTAATTTGGTGATATCCAGATCTTAAGTCAATCTTTGTGAATACCGTCGCTCCACTTAATTCACCTAAGAAGTCATCTATGTGAGGAAGTGGATACTTATTCTTAATTTTTCTTTTATTCAACCCCCTATAGTCAATGCATAATCTGTAAGAGCCGTCTTTCTTCTTGTGAAATAAAACAGGCGCACCCCAAGGTGAGACACTCGGTTTTATTAAGCCTTTCTTCAAAAGATCATCTAATTGAATCTTAAGCTCCTTTAGTTCATCAATGTTAAATCTATAGGGTGCTCTAGAATATGGTTCACTCCCTGGATATAGGTCAATGGCGTGGTCAATCTACCTAGGTGGGGGTATACCAGGCAAGTCTTCTAGAAATACATCGGCATATTCTTTCAAGAGATTTCCTACGTAATCTGGAATATCTTCGTCATTACCTTCCTGATGCAGATTGCTCACATACACTACAACTGTTTTGCAGCCATCACGTATACCTCTAATTATCTGCATAGCATAAATAAGAGTAGGCTTAGGATTAAAGACATCACCTAGAATATGAATAGATTCATCATTTCGCTTCACAGTGATCGTTCTTTGTTCACAATTAATTATCGCAGCATTTTTAACTAACCAATCCATGCCTATGATTACATCACTCTCTTTCATCTCAATTACATGGAAGCTTCTAGAAAAACGTCTATTAGAAAGAGTAAATTCAAGGTTTTCAACATATCCTTTCGTGTAGTGTAATCCTCCATTGGCCATCTCTACAGGTCTGGTTATCTGCATATTTAGGGCTATCCCTAGATTCTGTACCAATTTGAAAGATAGAAAACAATGGGTACTACCTGAATCGATCAAAAATTTGGTTTTATGCGCAGAAATCATACCCGGAATGGTGATTACAGAAGCCTTTGGGAAAGAACTAACCACCATGCAACGTAAAGTAGAGTTAGCGCACTTACCGCCATCATTTGCTTCCTCAATAATTGTACCCTCCTTGATGATGTTTATCACTTTTGATTGTGTGGGCCGAAAGACTGCCTTGTTCGGGCACTCATATGTCCGATGCCCTTGCTCCCCGCAATGAAAACACAGAACAAGTCTTTTTGCCCTCTCAATAAAATTAGGGTCTTGTTGCCACTCAATTGGTTGACGCCTCCTTTGATTTTCCACCGCCCGAGTAGGGTTCTTACCTTGGTCGTTAGAAGATGGAGTTCTCTTTGAATTGTTCATGTTCATTGCAATAGGTCTTTGTTGCCTATGTCCCGTTGCAATGAATCTGCTTCTATTTGCCTTCTGCAAATTGAACTTCTCCATCTTCTCAAAGTTCTCAGCCATCGCAACAGCATCAAGAAAATCAATGCATCCAGATCCCTTAACTTGATAGCGAAGTTCCTCACGAAGCCCTTCAATAAATTTACTCTTTAGAGCATTACCACTAACCTCTAATGCATATTTATGAAGACGTAGGAACTTCTCTTTGTACTCATCAACAGATAAGCTATGCTTGTCACTTTCGTGTTGTTGGAAATTGTAGAACGCGTTCAAGTCTGCATATATGACTTCCACCGTAGCTTCGCGATCCCACGCAGATGTAGGATCCCAACTTTTGCCTTGGACTCTTCACTAAATTGTCCAAGGTCAAAGAAATCCTCTAGTTCTTCAATCCATGCCTCAAGATCTTCGCCTCTCTTCTTCTCGCCATCAAAATCATTTAACTTTGCCTTCTTGAAGACTTGGTTAAGGGCAAACTCACCTGGTTCCATATCTTCAGAATTGCATTTTTGTTTTTTGCGAGGTACGCTGGATGTTCCCGCACCTTTATCTATTTCATTGTTCAGCTCCACAAACAGATTTGTTGCTCCTTCTGGTTGCTTTCCCCCTCGTTCTTTGCGCAATTCACCAAGAAGCTTCTGAATAAGATCCTCTTGTTCACGAACCTTTTGTGTTAGACCTTCCATCGTTCCCGCGGATTGATTCTACTTTGATACCACTTGTAGCATTTCCTCAATCACAATCTATCCCCAATCACAATCTTTCGATTACTCAGAAATAACAGTGGAGAGAAGAACGCATAGATTGCACAAGGTAAAAGAAAATCTGATGCAGAAGAGTAGAACAAATACGACGCAGAGAAGGAAGAATTCTGATATTATAGATGTGAATCAATGGATACAATAGCTTCTTGACGAAGCCTCTACCTCCCGACCACCCCCGAGCTATCACAATCGCATTCTCACTCGCACTGTCAATCACACTCTCACTCTCACTCTCACTCTCAATCACACTCTCAATCACAAGGTAATTCTCAGATTTCTGTGTGTCCTCCGTGTTGATGTGCAGGCCTTCTTATCTTTTTCCGTTTAATCGCAGCTGTGCTCCCCAAAGAAGTGTGCGATCCACCAAATTTAGGAAAACTCGAGTTTCTCCAAAACTTTTGCAAAAAGCCATGCGATCGTAGTGTACTTCCTTTCTTTAGCATACCTGTCAAAAATAGCAGAAAAACACCAAGAAGACATATCCGAAAACATACATAATTAGACATGGTGACACGTGAGCATGAGAATCACGGATTCAAATAGAATTAGACAAGCCCTCGTTTTTTTTTTGAGTGTTGGAAAAAACGGCACTTTTCAAAGCCCTATAACTCAAAAACAATGAGGAATTAGGTTAAGCTTGTGAGAGACACTTTTATTCAATTTTTCGATCTGCACAATATTGATAGAGACGTCCGAGGTCCAAATCCACCTCCAAATGCCACTTTTGAGCTCTGCAATTCTAGAGAGAGTAAAATCAAGGCATTTTCTTTTAATGAACTAAACGTAGGACCCTGAACGAGGTACTTAGAACATGATTCACAAAAATCTCACACAGGCACTTTTATTCTCTTATACTTGCTCTACCTTTCCCTCATACAAAGTTTTCCTTAATTCTTTCATCTTCACCTTCAAAATCCCACTAGAAAACATGATGCAATTAAGGTCTAGAGAGAGAATATGAAACTTGTCAACCCAAATTTTTTCCTACATGCATAAAATGACCTAATTATTCGTTCTAAGCATTATCCCCACAATGAAATTCAGAAAGTTCAAAATGAATTATTTCACTAGAAAAGAGGCCTATTACAGTTTATCACTTATGTGACACTTGATTTTTTGTTATATTTGAGGGTTTCTTTTAGACCTCCAAGAGCACCTTTTAGTGAGCATTAGAAACAAAGAGCTCTAAAACGTCAGTCATATTATTCAAGTCTGGCATGATGACATGAACCATTTCTCGATGTTAAAGACTATGGAAGTAAGACCAAAGTGATATGAACTACTCTATAAAAGATATATGTATATGAATATAGGGGTAAAGTTACATGACTATTGTTGGAGAGTTCCTCTCCTAATCGCAGCGGAAAGTGTAGAAGACCTTCTTAGGATCAAGACTCTTGTCAACAGCAGAACCTTCAAATGAACACTAGTACCAACTGAAATATCCAATGAACTTGAAACTTTGGTCACTCAAACTAAACAGCTAGAGCTTTCAAATGAGATATCGAACACTCAATTTGGAGTAGATTTGGGTTGGCAAGTATCTGATTCAAAATAGACTACCTGTCCACTCAGTTAGGCTGAAAACTGGACTTCACTAAAACCTGCATAACTCACAGAGCATGAAGAATTTCATGAAACTGTTTTAGAGAGAGGAATTACTTGACATAAGCTTTTCAACGAATATTTAAACACTAAAATTGAATACATATATTGAGAGATATGACTCTCACAAGTAGACTACCCAAAAATGGGTATGCGGCTGGACATACTCTATGAGAGTAAACTGAACGAAATGACTCAAAACAAATGAAGTAGCTACAAGGGGGCTTCCACGCCTTCTTCCTCTATTCTTAAGTGTCCTCCCTTCCCTCTTTTATAGCCAAGTGACCAAAAACTCTCATGATGAGTTTGAGAGCTCTTCTCCATCATTTCTCCACTACTTTGGACAGCCACTCCTCTTACACTTTTGATTTTGGATTTGATTCTCTTTTGAATGATTCTCTTTTGGCCTCCACTACTTGCTGAATTAAATGCTTCTATTTTTCATTTTTTTATTTTCCTTCTACTTGAAGAAAATCCTTTTTGCAAAAATATATACGAGCTTACTTCTTTATTTTTAACACTCCCCCTTAAGCTCACATGTGAGCTTGCACCTTCAGCCATATCCTGCAAGTTGATGTCGTCCTTGAACCTCTTTAGCTTAGAAGCATCTAGGGACTTTGTAAGCATGTCGTCAACCTGGTCATTAGTTCCAATGAACTTTATATCCATCCTTGCTCAAAACTTTTTCTGGAACATAATGATAATGCACTTCTATGTGCTTGCTTCGTGCATGAAACATTGGATTCTTTGTCAAGTGAATGCTTGACATGTTGTCACCATAAATTGGAATGGTCTCCACCTACACATCAAGATCAGCCAAGAGCTTCTTAATCCACATAACTTCACAAGTTGCAAAGGCTAAACCTCTATATTCAGCTTTTGTAGATGATAGTGCAACAGTAGGTTGCTTCTTTGAGCTCCATGTGATAGGTTTGCTACCTATCATAAACACATAACCTGAAGTGGATCTTTTATCTTCCTTCGAACCAGCCCAATCAGCATCACTAAAGCCCTTTACCTGCAATTCTTCATCATATCTATAAAACAATGCATGATTGACAGTGTGCTTCACATATCTTAGCACTCGTTTGGCTGAATTTAAATGTTCACTTGTAGGAGCTTGCATAAATTGAGAAAGAACTCCAACAATATAACACAAATCTAGTCTTGTGATCGTAGCATAGATCAAGGAACCTATAATACTCCTGTATGTAGTTACATCATGTAACTTCTCTCCATCATTTGAACATAGCTTCACATTTGTGTCCATAGGTTGAGTGAGTGGTTTGCATTCACTCATTCCAAATCTGAAAAGAACATCCAACAAGTACTTTCTTTGCATCAAGTAGATGCCATCTTTCCCATAGACTATCTCAATGCCTAAAAAGTATTTCAACTTACCAAGATCTGAAATTTTAAACTCCTTATCGAGTTTCCTTTTGATCTCTTGTATTCCTATAACATTTCTTCCTCTTATGATGAGATCATCAACGTATATGCAAATATATACCTGCTTGCCTTCTTGTTTCTTCATGTAGAGAGAGGGATCTGCATAACTTGGACTATACCCACAGCTTGTGAGGTACTCGACGAATCTTTGATTCCAAGCACTTGGTGTTTGCTTTAACCCATACAAAGCTTTCTTCAATCTACAAACAAAATCTGGATGCTTTCTATCTTCAAATCCAATTGGTTGACTCATGTATACCTCTTCTTGAAGTTCACCATTGAGAAAAGCATTATTTATGTCAAGTTGGTACAATGGCCATCTCCTTGCTGCACTCACTCCAATCAAGGTTCTAATTGTTCCCATCTTTGCAACCGGGCTGAAAGTCTCTTCATAGTCTATGCCGTGAGTTTGCTTGAATCCTTTTGCTACTAGTCTAGCTTTATGCCTAGTGTAGTACCCCTCCTCCTTTCTCTCTCTCTTGCTAGGCATGCAAGAGGTCCACATTTCATGGGTTGTGACATCTCTATACCCGGTGACCAAGGATGTACATTGGAATGCAGATACAGGTGTGGCTCATGCATGCTGTGTGAATCCATGTGCATGTTGTGTTTGTTGTCCGGGAGTGCATGATGATCTTCTGTATTTGTCAAACCACGGTTTCGTTGCCTTGGTTTCTCTCTCTCTCTCTCTCTCTTTTCCCTCTATCTCTCTCTCTCTCTCTCTCTTTCTCTCTCTCTTTCTCTCCCTCTCTCCCTCTCTCTCTTTCCCCGATTTCTCTCTCTCTCTTTTCACTCTCTCTCTCTCTCTCTCTCTCTCTCTCTCTCTCTCTCTCTCTCTCTCTCTCTCTCTCTCTCTCTCTCTCTCTCTCTCTCTCTCTCTCTCTCTCTCTCTCTCTTTTCCCTCTCTCTCTCTCTCTCTCTCTCTCTCTCTCTCTCTCTCTCTCTCTTTCTCTCCCTCTCTCCCTCTCTCTCTTTCCCCGATTTCTCTCTCTCTTTTCCTCTCTCTCTCTCTCTCTCTCTCTCTCTCTCTCTCTCTCTCTCTCTCTCTCTCTCTCTCTCTCTCTCTCTCTCTCTCTCTCTCTCTCTCTCTCTCTCTCTCTCTCTCTCTCTCTCTCTCTCTCTCTCTCTCTCTCTCTCTCTCTCTCTCTCTCTCTCTCTCTCTCTCTCTCTCTCTCTCTCTCTCTCTCTCTCTCTCTCTCTCTCTCTCTCTCTCTCTCTCTCTCTCTCTCTCTCTCTCTCTCTCTCTCTCTCTCTCTCTCTCTCTCTCTCTCTCTCTCTCTCTCTCTCTCTCTCTCTCTCTCTCTCTCTCTCTCTCTCTCTCTCTCTCTCTCTCTCTCTCTCTCTCTCTCTCTCTCTCTCTCTCTCTCTCTCTCTCTCTCTCTCTCTCTCTCTCTCTCTCTCTCTCTCTTCTCTCTCTCTCTCGCCTCTCTCTCTCTCTCTATCTCTCTCTCTCTCTCTCTCTCTCTCTCTCTCTCTCTCTCTCTCTCTCTCTCTCTCTCTCTCTCTCTCTCTCTCTCCCTCCCTCCCTCCCTCCCTCCCTCCCTCCCTCCCTCCCTCCCTCCCTCCCTCCCTCCCTCCCTCCCTCCCTCCCTCCCTCCCTCCCTCCCTCCCTCTCTCTCTCTCTCTCTCTCTCTCTCTCTCTCTCTCTCTCTCTCTCTCTCTCTCTCTCTCTCTCTCTCTCTCTCTCTGTCTCTCTCTCTCTCTCTGCCATCCTCTGCCCCCACTATCCCCGTGCTTCCGCGCCATCCCCCGCCCCGCTGCCCCCCGCTCACACCCGCCCGCCCCCGCTGTCCCCTGCCCTGCTCCCCGCTGACCCCGCCTTGCCCCCCACTGACCCCGCTGTCGGAAAGTTTTCAACTTTCCAGTTCATGACCAGAGAAAATGAAAATAACTTTATTGGTGAACTTTAACCTTTTATTTCACTGTTGATCAGTTGTGTTGATTGGAATTGACTACTTTTGAAGTGTTTGCAGGTAGAAGAAATGATAAAGAATACATGTTCATATTAGGGTTTACCCTAATTACTCATTTAATGAGTTGTTTTATTCATACATTTAAGAATCATGGGTATTTAACACTAGGATTTCATAAGTTGATATGATTTTATGTCAGTTGGGTTAATCCAAAGGGTCTCAAAAGATTCTAATGCGTTAATGCTAGGGTTTATTTAAGTGTTAATGGATTAATGATAGGGTTCAGAAGAGTTTTAAAGGGTTTTCATGGGATTCTGATGGGTTTTTAGTAAGTTTTCTAGGGTTTTAGTATGTCTCAAGGGCTAGAATAGTTATTATTCAATATATAAATTACATATTTATGTATTAAAAATTAAACTATGCTATTAATAATTACTTTAATCATATGTGTGCATTTAAATACTAAGGTTCTAATTAATTAAACCCTTAAACTAAGATTGAATTAAATGATTTATTTAAAATAAGAAATATAGGCTAATTAAATTAAAAATGGTAAATTAAATGGATAAATAACTAGTGGTCTATATGAGTATTAGGAAAAAGAATGGTTTATAGAAGATGTGTAACTAAAGTGATTGAAAGAGTGGTTGGAATAAATGATGCAATTAAAGGAAGTTAAAGAGAAACTTTAAATGAATGGTGTATATGAAAAAGGTTAAAAGAATGGAGTAAGTGAGTTGTGTAAATAAAGTCAATTTAAAGTGTGGTGAAAGTAAGGAGATTAAAGTGTGGCTGTAGATTAAAAGTTAAAACCAAAAGAGTGGATTAGGAAAGACTTGTGTATGTATTTAAATGTGTGTTGAGCTCAAGTTTCTCCTAATGTTTTTTGCAGGTACTGTCTCCTGCTCTTTACTTTCTTCTGTTTTTCCTTCTTTCTCATTAGACCCTCCTCATGCTTGGGATATTGAGCCGTCATGTCCTGCTGTGTACGATGATCTTAATATGCCCCATGCTCCTGCATGAATGATTGTCTGGCCGAAAGCATAACCATGCCTATTCCATGGCTTGGTCTGCGTCCCTGCAGTAGTATGTGTGTGATATGTATGTGTGTGTATGTGACGTGTGTGTGTATGTGTTATGTGTATGTGCGTGTATGTGTGATGTAATGTATGTGTGTGTATGTGAAGTGTATGTGTGTATGTGAAGTATATGTGTGTGTGTGTGTGAAATATATATGTGATGTGTGTGATATGTATGTGTGTGTATGTGACGTGTGTGTGTGTATGTGTTATGTGTATGTGCGTGTATGTGTGATGTAATGTATGTGTGTGTATGTGAAGTGTATGTGTGTATGTGAAGTATATGTGTGTGTGTGTGAAATATATATGTGATGTGTGTGATATGTATGTGTGTGTATGTGACGTGTGTGTGTATGTGTTAGAGAGTGAGAGAGAGATAGGCAGAGAGAGTGTGAGAGAGAGAGAAGTTAGTTATATATATATATATATATATATATATATATATATATATATATATATATATATATATATATATATATATATATATATAGTATTTAATTAATGATATTTAGATAGCTATTGCGTTGTTTAATTACCAATTGATATTGCGTAATTAGATAAGTATTGCAAAAGTTTAATTAGATTTTATTATGCATCTGTATGTATTAGTAATCCATATGCATAGACATGTAATTGTACTAGTGTATGCATGTGCAATAAATGCATCTAAGTACTAGCATGAATGTGCATTAGTTTGTGCATGATTCATAAGAGAAGTCTGTAAGTATATGAATATGTATTTGCCAATATGACTTAAGTGTAGGAATGCATGTGCATCCATGTAGAATGTTAGTTTACATAAATCAAAGTATATGCATGAGTTAATGAATGTGTGCATGTTCATGCATGTTAGTCAATATTAATTAATTAATACATTTGCATGATTATATATATTTAGAAAATGCATGTGTGCTAGTATGTGTGTGTATTAGCATATATCAGTATGATTGAAAGTATGCATGTAAAGTACATTAGTATGCATGAGGAATGTATACATTAGAGTGTATGTGAATGCTTTATTGTGTGCATGAACATATGCATGTGTATGACAATGTTGTGTGAATGATATCTTTTATGTTTCTTATTAAGTTCTTGTTAGATTACTAATAATCCTAATGTTTTTTGGAGACATTCAAAGCAAAAGAATCGAAGAGCATCGTGGCAAAAGTGAAGATTTCATCAATTCAATTATCCGACAATCTGAATTAAATCCATAGAAATTATCCTTGATTAAGCTTTGTATAGGATTCACTTATTGTTAGCCATCTTTTAGAGAAATTATATCATTTTATAGCATTGTAATCATCCATTAATGTCATTAGCATTAAGTCAATTCTAATTTGCATTATCATTCTTGTCAATGTTATCTGAAATCGTTGAAGAAAGTCTGATATTACCTATACCTCAAGAAGCTATTGATAGATATAGAGCAGCCCAGCCTTACGGTTCTTAAACGTTTAAAGTGTTACAATTATCTACTCCATATTTCCTAGATTTAAGAGTAATTTAGAATTTCTGATACCTTAGAGGAAAGAAAAATATACCTAAAACACCTAAGATTGTCTCATGCACCCTGCGTGTGCCGAGGGATTTAGTGGCTGACTGATCCACCAGCCTTATGTCCGCAACTTCCCGACAATTTGGTGAACCCGACGTGAAATTCGGCACGACACCGTAGGTATAAAGGTATATTTAATTTCTGTTTTGCATATGCATATATAGGCAATTTGGCGATTGAAGAAGAAGATCGACATCCTTTGTAGCTGCAGCTGATTGTTCCTCGTCACGTCACCTTTCTCCATCAACTTTCATAAAAGTGACGATTGCACATGCATGAAAAGATTTTGCACTGAGCACATTCACAACGAACCTCTTCATCAAGCTGGTTGATCAGGTATATTTATTTTTATTCTGTTGCATAATAGTAGGAAAAGTTTTTTTCTAGTTGCAAAGAAGTAAGAAAATTTTCTTTATTGCACAATAGTAGGAAAGTTTTCTTTATTTCTATTTCTAAAGCAGTAGGAAATTTTTCTTTATTGCATAGTAGTAGAAAAGTTTCTTTATTATACTAGGAAAGCTTGCTTTATTTCTTTGTTTGCAAAGCAATAGGAAATTCGTTAGTTTTTTCTATTGCAAAATAGTAGGAAAGGTTTTCTTTATTTTTATTTCTAAAGTAGTAGGAAAGGATTCTTTATTTCTATTTACAACATTGTAGAAAAAGTTTCTTTATTGCCAAAGCATAGGGAAATTTTCTTTTTGTTTGCAAAATAGTAGGAAAATTTTCTTTATTTTTGTTGGCAAAGGAGTTGGAATATTTTCTGTATTTCTGTTTCGTTTTACCACGGAGTCGTATCAGGATCAAGATATAGACGGATTATTACGAGAATTATATACGTATATTTCATATTTATCTATAAAGTTAGACTTATCCACTATGGCTGACCACTTTGAAGAGCAGCGAATTTGGAAGATCATAGATGCAATTAAAACAGATAGGGGGGAATTTACTGGAATAAATGTAACAGCTTATCTTAAATATTATGATCAATTGACAGAACAATATGGGTTACCTGAAGACAATAAAAAAGATACATTTATACGAATTGCTCATGGGTTCACTAGAGAGAGAATCCAATTGCGAGTAGTCCAACCAAACATGACTTGGGCGGATTTCAAGACTCGGCTTCTTACTGAATTTTTGCATGAAGATTACAGTAAGAATAATAGAGCCACATTCATGCGATGGGTAGGAACAACAAAGTTAGACCAACACATAACCCAGGGATTAACTGAGTTTGATATCAAATTTAACCAAATGCCTCAAGCAGACACAACAGCTCTTGAACCAGATAAATTAAGAAATTTTCTAAACATGCTAGATCCATCTCTTAGACGAGAGCTAGAACCAATGCTTGAGGATGGAACGATTGCGAGTGGGCTTACTGGAAATTGGGATAACGTAAGAGCAACTGTCCATAGATTAGCCCAAAGGCAGGAGCGAAATCAGATGCAAACTCCAAGAATATATGAAAGAGGTGTACCAGGAAAGATAGATAATGACCCCACTTCTCATAACCCTAGAAAAGATGACTCAGAACTTACAATGTTAAAAACATCAGTAGAATCACTTGTCAAACATGTGGAGACTTTGACGACTGAAATAGCTACTATAAAAAGTATGCAAGAGCTTAAATTGAGAGATCAGGAGAAACCAAAAGAATTAGAACAAAATCCTAGGAATCAGATGCCAGCTAGAAGACCATTTAACCAAGCACGTAGATGTCTCTGGTGTGATGATTTGGAGCATCCACACTGGACATGCAACTTATTCAAAGAGGCCAAGGATAAGAAATGGGTCACAGAAGTAGATCAAAAGATCTGTGACTATGTAACAAAAAGGCCTTTGGCATCAAACTATGGCAAAGGGGGAATGCAAACCTTCTTTGAAGCCTCCACAAGCCAAAATACATATGCTTGTAGGCTGGATAGTGAAGACTCTAATTGTGATTTCTGGGAGCAGGTTTATGGTACTGCTAGTCGAGGCAAGTTATCAGTTGAGAACTTATATGCTACGAGCTCAGATATTAGATCAAAGACATGTTGGAATGAGCCAATCCATATGTTCTCAGTATATGCTCATGAAGTTAATGTAGACGAGAAAAGAAAACGGGATGAAGAGGGACAGTCTAAACGAACAACTAGGGCTAGAAAAGAGGGTGAAACGACTGATACAATTAAATAACCGCCTATGATGGAGCCTAGTCAGGAACCAAAACAACAGGAACATGAAAAGAAGTCTCAAAATAAGGGTAAAGGAAAGAAAGTAGGAGAAAATTTAGAAAAGAAAACTACAAGTGAAGATAGAAGTCAAGATAAACCAAATGAAACACAACCCATACGAGAAGAAGGTAGTAAGGAAGAAAAACCGAAAAAGAAACCTCCGACTTTTCGATTGATCTCTCAAATTGAGAAACAAATAGACATTCGGAAAGTTATGGATGAGAAAATCATGAAGGCAGAAGTAACCATGACATTAGAGGAATGGTTAGCATTTTCAAGAACAGATGTGAAAGAAGATTTCATGAGTATCATTAAAAGACGAAGAGAACCTATAGAGTATAGAACGGAAGATATTGAAATGGAGGAAAGAAAAGATCAGGATGAACCGAAAGTGAGTGTTGTACAAATAAATGAATCTGAGCATAGAGAATCTTATGATCGTAGAAATTATTTGGGACCTGTTATTGGACATTTGGAAAAAGGAAATGATGACCCAAATAGCCATTACACTCAGAAACATTGGGCTAGGGGTACTACTGAAACTATGGTTAAGATAGGTAATAATAATAAACCGTAAGTAGCATTAATCGATTCAGGATCAGAAATCAATGTAGTTTCAAGGGAGATTTATAATGAGGGAAAATGGCCTATTGATCGTGACCATGGGTGGAAAATGAAGGCAGCCAACAATGCTTCTGGCTATTTACTAGGAGCTTGTGCTAATGTTCCTATTACTATTCGAGATGTTAAAGAGGAACATAATTTCTTTGTTCATGATGACTGCTCGTACCCAATTATTTTGGGGCAGCCGTTCATTTGTGAACAAAGAATGGAGACAAAAGTATTGGATAATGGAAGTGCTTTTGCAAGAATTCGTTCTCGTGATGGCCTTAAATCTGTTCAATTCATGACGCTTTGTATAAATCATCCTCGTAATCGTAGGTCTTTAAGAAAAACTCTTTTAAGACACATTGAACAGGATTTCGAGTAAATGCCACTGTTGAGCGAGACGACAGTGGACTTTGGTTCGAAATCTCGCAAAATCTTGTACAGAACTTAGATAAAATGAGTGTTTATTTTCCATCTGCTACGTTAAATATTTTTCATTTTAAACAAATCCCAAGAAAACTTATAAAAAAATACGAAAAACATTTGAAAAACAAAGGAGATCTATTAATGGATGAAAGTATTGAATATATTATTGAAACTACACATTGCTTTTCAACATTAGAAGAATTAGAACTTTGTTATGAGAGTAAGTCTAATTCCCATATTCTTATCTCTTCACTTGATATGTATGCATTAATTCAGGAATATGCCTCTAGTATTAATCATGAGTATGATGCCTTAGTGGAGACCAAATATAAAACTGTTAGTAAGAAGGTTAAACCCGTAGCTCAACCACTACCAAAATTTAGTAATGATATTATAAAGAATGTAATTCATGAGCCAATCCTCAGAAATCCAACAAATATTGGCCATGTATTTACTAAAGAATCCTTAAATCAAATTAAATTAGATGCTAGTGGTTTCCTTCTTCCAGCAGAAAAAGAGTATTTTTTGAAGATTATTGAGCAACATGGAAGAGCATTTTCTCTTGAGCCTTCAGAGATAGGATGTGCAAATCCTCGGATAGTTGCACCGATGATAATTTTCACTATTCCCCATATTCCTTGGAATTTGCGCCCTATTCCTGTACCTAAAGCTCATCTTCCAAAGCTGAGTGGAAAACCTCAGTTTATTCAAGATCTTCAACCAGTTAATAAAGTGACTATTAGAAATGTGGGTACAGGTCCAATTGTGGATGAATTTGCGGAAGCATTTTCAGGCAATTCTATATATTCAATGGGTGATCTCTACTCTGGGTATGATCAATTTCAATTCGCATTAGAGAGTAGAGACATTACTACCATGAAAACACCTTTGGGATTAGTTAGGATGTGTACATTACCTCAAGGTGCGACCAATTCAGTAGCACACATGATGAGTGCAATGAATTTGGTTTTGCACGATTTTATTCCTCACATTACTATGCCCTTTATCGATGACATTCCCATTAAAGGTTGCTTGGAAGAAGAGAAAGATAGGACTCTGGATGAAGATGGTTGTCGTAGATTTGTAAAGGCTCATATCCTTGATTGCCAAAAGATCTTTCAGCGATTTATTCAAGTTGGCTTAACATTATCAATAGAAAAATCTACTTTTGGTGTTAATGAGGTCCTAATTGTAGGTCATCTTTGTGGCTATTATGGACAAAAGCCATACCCTCATAAAATTGATGCCATTAGTAAGATTTCGGAGATATGTCAAAATGTGAGTGAACTTCGTCGATTTTTAGGAGCTTGTATCTTCTATGTTATATGGATACCACATTTTGCACATATAGCTGACTGTCTTTATGATTTATTAAGGAAGAAAAGAAAATTTTTATGGACAGAAAAACATACTCAAGCAATGCGTAGATTAAAGAAGTTGTTACAAGAAGCTCCAATCCTTAAACGAGTAGATTATACGAATAATAAGCCTATTATTTTGACTGTTGATACTAGTCCTATTGGAATTGGCTGGGTCATAAGTCAAGATGATGAAGAGGGTAGAAGATATGCTATTAGATTTGGAGCTAAGGTTTTACATAATACTCAAAGAAATTATCCTCAAATTAAAAGGGAACTTTGGGGTTTAGTCACAGCTCTAAAGTCTGATAAAGAATATTTCATAGGAGCAAATGTGATTGTGGAGACAGATTGTTTACCACTAATTGGAATGATCACAAACTGTTCTTCACCGGATATTGCAATGCTTTGTTGGATTTCTTATATTAAATTTATAAATCCAGTTTTAATTCATATATCAGGAAAATCTAACTCTGTTGCTGATATGCTCTCAAGAGCTAGGTATGATGAGAATGATGAAGTCAAAGAAGATACTAATATGATAAATTATGATTCCCAAGTTTATGTATATGAAAAATCTAATTCAAATGAATATGAAGGAGAGTGGCTAGAGATTGGAAAGTATCTTAGTACTTTAGTTAGATCACCTTCATGGTCTTCAAATAGATTTAGAAATATTAGAAAAAGAGCATTTAACTTTTTCTTAAAAAATGGATTACTTTGGAGACATGCAAGGGGGAAGATCAAAATGCCACAAAGAGTACTAGGTACTAAGAATCTTTAGATGCGATTAAGCAGCTTGAGCAAGGGAATGAAAGACTAGATGAAGCTATAGCTAAATTAAAAACTTCTCGACTTAAAAATAAAAAGTATTTTGATAAATCGCATAGGTTAAGACCAAAGCCAATTCAAATTAATGATTGGGTATTGATATATGATAGCACATTCGATACACAGTATGATGCTCGTAAAAAATTAAAAAAGCGATGGTTTGGACCTTATGTGGTGGTCAAAATCTATGAAAATGGAACGTATGCCTTAAGAGAGTTAAAATATTTAAACAAAGAAATGAAGAATATTATGATTTATTATCTGATGAAGAAAATGATGAATGAATGTTTTAATAAAAATAATGTTTAAATTTTTTGTTAAATATGTTTTTTCTTTCCTATGTATGAAAATAAAAATTTTATTTAAACTAATTTTCTTGTGAGTTTATATATAGCAGGAGTTGAAAATGTTTTTTTTGAACCAATTAATTAAAGACTGATTTATGATAAAGATGAAGCGCAGGAGACTGAAGATAGTACATGCAGTTTCAAATTTAAGCAATCAAAGTGATATTTGGATGAAAGGCAATGCTAAAGATGGAATCAATATAGATCAGGTGAAACAGTTCTAACCCTAATTAATGTTTTAAGTTTTGTTTTTCCCTGCATTATCATAATTAGATATGTACATTCTTCAGCTAGGTTAAGAAACTTCTTAAAATTATGACAAGTAGAATTTACACTGAAGTAGGAATGTGCTTGAAGAGAAGATAGGGATTAGAGACCTATGGCTGTCATATGAATAGTTGAAGGAACCCTTAACTTGCAACTCCTAGTAGAAGTAGGCTTGTTTTATATAGGTAAGCTTCCTTAAATCTGAACCATTTAGCAAAAGAGATCCTAGTTCCTGCTTTAGCTTACCTCTAGATCCTTTGCTCTGATTAGGGGTTAAGCCTTTCCCCTTCATAAAAAAAAAAAGTTGCAAAGAAAAATTGAAAGCAGTACATTAATGGTTGCTGCATATGAAAAGAGGAAAAATGACAAAAAGAAAAATTATGATGAAAACCAAAAACAGATGAAAGAAAAATCAAATCATTTCAATGAATCAGTTGTGGTCTTGAAATCACTTCTGAATTGAAAAGCGGGCTATATAAGGCGGATGTATGCTAGAGGGGAATTGGTTTTTTTTGTATCTTAATGGCAAGTGGCTAGGAGATGAGGATAGAAGCCTTATATAACATATGCTTTACTTATGAACAGAGTTAATAGAAGAGTTAGTACAAACACTATTTGAATGACTTCTATAGTTTCCTTCTAAAACCTGTTTCCAATTCATGCATTGAACGAAAAGGTTGAAATTCAAGCTTACATAATTTTATAAGTTTTCTTTTCTATCAGAAGATGTACTAATGATAGAAGCATTTTTATATAAAGACAATTTGAATTTGAATCATGAATAATTTTCAAAAGAATTTGATATTGCTTTCTATGATCTGCAGGTTGGCCCATCGAGGACGATGTGCAGGTTTGGCCGGGGCGAATCGGAAAGTTTTCAACTTTCCAGTTGATGACCAGAGAAAATGAAAATAACTTTATTCGTGAATTTTAACCTTTTATTTCACTGTTGATCAGTTGTGATGATTGGAATTGACTACTTTTGAAGTGTTTGCATGTACAAGAAATGATAAAGAATACATGTTCATATTAGGGTTTACTCTAATTACTCATTTAATGAGATGTTTTATTCATACATTTAAGAATCATGGGTATTTAACCCCAGGATTTCATAAGTTGATATGATTTTATGTGAGTTGGGTTAATCCAAAGGGTCTCAAAAGATTCTAATGGGTTAATGCTAGGGTTTATTTAAGTGTTAATGGATTAATGATAGGGTTGAGAAGAGTTTTAAAGGGTTTTCATGGGATTCTGATGGGTTTTTAGTAAGTTTTCTAGGGTTTTAGTATGTCTCAAGGGCTAGAATAGTTGTTATTCAATATATAAATTACATATTTATGTATTTAAAATTAAACTATGCTATTTATAATTACTTTAATCATATGTGTGCATTTAAATACTAAGGTTCTAATTAATTAAACCCTTAAACTAAGATTGAATTAAATGATTTATTTAAAATAAGAAATAAAGGCTAATTAAATTAAAAATGGTAAATTAAATGGATAAATAACTAGTGGTCTATATGAGTACTAGGAAAAAGAATGGTTTATAGAAGATGTGTAACTAAAGTGATTGAAAGAGTGGTTGGAATAAATGATGCAATTAAAGGAAGTTAAAGAGAAACTTTAAATGAATGGTGTATATGAAAAAGGTTAAAAGAATGGAGTAAGTGAGTTGTGTAAATAAAGTCAATTTAAAGTGTGGTGAAAGTAAGGAGATTAAAGTGTGGCTGTAGATTAAAAGTTAAAACCAAAAGAGTGGATTAGGAAGGACTTGTGTATGTATTTAAATGTGTGTTGAGCTCAAGTTTCTCCTAATGTTTTTTGCAGGTACTGTCTCCTGCTCTTTACTTTCTTCTGTTTTTCCTTCTTTCTCATTAGACCCTCCTCGTGCTCGGGATATTGAGCCGTCATGTCCTGCTGTGTACGATGATCTTGATATGCCCCATGCTCCTGCATGAATGATTGTCCGGCCGAAAGCATGACCATGCCTATTCCGTGGCTTGGTCTGAGTCCCTGCAGTAGTATGTGTGTGATATGTATGTGTGTGTATGTGACGTGTGTGTGTATGTGTTATGTGTATGTGCGTGTATGTGTGATGTAATGTATGTGTGTGTATGTGAAGTGTATGTGTGTATGTGAAGTATATGTGTGTGTGTGTGAAATATTTATGTGATGTGTGTGATATGTATGTGTGTGTATGTGACGTGTGTGTGTATGTGTTATGTGTATGTGCGTGTATGTGTGATGTAATGTATGTGTGTGTATGTGAAGTGTATGTGTGTATGTGAAGTATATGTGTGTGTGTGTGAAATATATATGTGATGTGTGTGATATGTATGTGTGTGTATGTGACGTGTGTGTGTATGTGTTATGTGTATGTGCGTGTATGTGTGATGTGTGTATGTGTTATGTGTATGTGCGTGTATGTGTGATGTGTGTGTGTGTTATGTGTGTATGTGCATGTATGTGTGATGTGTGTGTGTGTGAGTGAGTTTCCCCCCCTCTCTCCTCTGTCTATAGCATGCAGCGCGCATGCCTCTCCCTTCCCCTCCACGGCGGCTGCAGACGCAGTGCGCGCGCAGAGAGAAAAAGAGAGAGAGAGAGAGAGAGAGAGAGAGAGAGAGAGAGAGAGAGAGAGAGAGAGAGAGAGAGAGAGAGAGAGAGAGAGAAATAGAGAGAGAGAGAAATAGAGAGAGGGAAAGCACAGAGAGAGAGAGAGAGAGAGGAGAAAGAAAGAAAGAAATAGAGAGAGAGAGAGAGAAAAAACCTCTCCCTTCCCCTCCACGGCGGCTGCAGACGCAGCGCGTGCGTAGAGAGAAAGAGAGAGAGAGAGAGAGAGAGAGAGAGAGAGAGAGAGAGAGAGAGAGAGAGAGAGAGAGAGAGAGAGAGAGAGAGAGAGAGAGAGAGAGAGAGAGAGAGAGAGAGAGAGAGAGAGAGAGAGAAATAGAGAGAGAGAGAGAAATAGAGAGAGAGAGAGAAATAGAGAGAGGGAAAGCACAGAGAGAGAGAGTGAGGAGAAAGAAAGATAGAAATAGAGAGAGAGAGAGAGAAAAGCCTCTCCCTTCCCCTCCACGGCGACTGCAGACGCAGCGCGCGCGCAGAGAAAGAGAGAGAGAGAGAGAGAGAGAGAGAGAGAGAGAGAGAGAGAGAGAGAGAGAGAGAGAGAGAGAGAGAGAGAGAGAGAGAGAGAGAGAGAGAGAGAGAGAGAGAGAGAGAGACAGAGAGAGAGAGAGAGAGAGAAATAGAGAGAGAGAGAGAGAAATAGAGAGAGGGAAAGCATAGAGAGAGAGAGAGGAGAAAGAAAGAAAGAAATAGAGAGAGAGAGAGAAATAGAGAGAGAGAAAGCACAGAGAGAGAGAGGAGAAAGAAAGAAAGAAAGAGAGAAAGAGAGAGAGTGAGAGAGAGATAGGCAGAGAAAGAGAGAGTGAGAGAGAGATAGGCCTAGAAAGAGAGAGTGAGAGAGAGATAGGCAGAGAGAGTGAGAGAGAGAGAAGTTAGTTATAATTATATATTTATATATATATATATATTTTATTATTTAATTAATGATATTTAGATAGCTATTGCGTTGTTTAATTACCAATTGATATTGCATGATTAGATAAGTATTGCAGAAGTTTAGTTAGATTTTATTATGCATCTGTATGTATTAGTAATCCATATGCATAGACATGTAATTGTACTAGTGTATGCATGTGCAATAAATGCATCTAAGTACTAGCATGAATGTGCATTAGTTTGTGCATGATTCATAAGAGAAGTCTGTAAGTATATGAATATGTATTTGCCAATATGACTTAAGTGTAGGAATGCATGTGCATCCATGTAGAATGTTAGTTTACATAAATCAAAGTATATACATGAGTTAATGAATGTGTGCATGTTAATGCATGTTGGTCAATATTAATTAATTAATACATTTGCATGATTATATATATTTAGAAAATGCATGTGTGCTAGTATGTGTGTGTATTAGCATATATTAGTATTATTGAAAGTATGCATGTAAAGTACATTAGTATGCATGAGGAATGTATACATTTGAGTGTATGTGAATGCTTTATTGTATGCATGAACATATGCATGTGTATGACAATGTTGTGTGAATGATATCTTTTATGTTTCTTATTAATTTCTTGTTAGATTACTAATATTCCTAATGTTTTTTGCAGACATTCAAAGCAAAAGAATCGAAGAGCATCGTGGCAAAAGTGAAGATTTCATCAATTCAATTATCCGACAATCTGAATTAAATCCATAGAAATTATCCTTGATTAAGCTTTGTATAGGATTCACTTATTGTTAGCCATCTTTTAGAGAAATTATATCATTTTATAGCATTGTAATCATCCATTAATGTCATTAGCATTAAGTCAATTCTAATTTGCATTATCATTCTTGTCAATGTTATCTGAAATCGTTGAAGAAAGTCTGATATTACCTATACCTCAAGAAGCTATTGATAGATATAGAGCAGCCCAGCCTTACGGTTCTTAAACGTTTAAAGTGTTACAATTATCTACTCCATATTTCCTAGATTTAAGAGTAATTTAGAATTTCTGATACCTTAGACGAAAGAAAAATATACCTAAAACACCTACGATTGTCTCCTACACCCTGCGTGTGCCGAGGGATTTAGTGGCTGATTGATCCACCAGCCTTATGTCCGCAACTTCCCGACACCGCCTTGCCCCCCCGCTCATCCCCACCTGCTTCCCCTCACACCCTTGCAGCCCCCTCTCGCTCACCTCCGCCTGGTTCCCCTCACACCCTCGCCGCCCCCCCTCGCGCCCCCGCAGCCCACCCCTCACACCCCCGCAGCCCCCCCTCACACCCTCGCAGCCCACCCCTCACACCCCCGCAGCCCCCCCCGCTCACCTCGGCCTGCTTCCCCTCACACCCCCGAAGCCCCTCCCCCTCGCACCCTTGCAGCCCACCCCTCACACCCCTGCAGCCCCCCCTCACAACCCCGCAGCTCACCCCTCACACCCCCGCAAACCCCCCCCCTCAGCCCCCGCGAGCCCCCCTCAGACTCGTCGTACCTCACACCACCCCTCACACCACCCCTCGCACCCCCGCAGCCCACCCCTCACACCCCCGCAACCCACCCCTCACACCACCCCTCACACCCCCGCAAACCCCCCCCTCAGCCCCTCACACCACCCCTCACACCCCCACAAACCCCCCCCCCCCCCCCTCAGCCCCCGCAAGCCCCCCTCAGACCACTCGTACCTCCCCCCCCCCAGCCCCCGCAAGCCCCCTTGACTCAGGATGTCTACTGAAGTGGACAAAGGGATTTGCAATATCTGATGGGATTGGGAAGGAAGTGATCAGTCTTTGCAAGAGGTGATGAAGAAGCAAGGTGTCAACATGAGAGTTGCAGCTTGGGTTAATGATACTGTGGGAACCTTGGCTGGTGCTCGTTATTGGAATGAAGATGGGATGATGGCAGTGATTCTAGGAACTGGGACGAACTCTTGCTACATTGAACGTGCAGAAGCCATAACAAAATATCAAGGAGACTGTAGTAGCCATGGATGGTGGGCTTTATGAACACTACCCTAACTTTAGAAGTTGACTTGAAAGGCCGAAGGCGTGAATTTCTACCATGCTGCAGGAGACTATAGTAAATGAAGAAGTACATGGGCTTTACTAGTATTGATGCTACCCCACGTGTCATCCCAACTTCTCGGACTGCATAAATAAAGGGCCCCAAATTGCAAGTAAGAAGAGGAAAGGTAATTGTTAAAAATGGGTTGCCGCCAATCATTCATGAGGAATACCTATTTTTGTGGAACCAATTCAAATCAAGCGGAATATTTGACCTACCCCTTCAATTTTGGACAATCCACCGGTGCGTGATCAGTGGACGTGAGGATTCGGCGAGGCCCTCTTGGCCTATTAGAGCCTATAAAAACAATGGATTTGTGCTCATTGGGGGTACAATTCTAGAGATACATTAGTCAGATATGCATTTGTATACGTGCATACAGAGGTCCTCTCTTGGCACTTGTGGCTTCAAGCCTACTGGAGGAAGTCACTCTGTGGTGTGGATACAGAGTGTGGGCTTCCTAGTGGAGGGTTGATAGCACCATAGTTGAAGAGAGTGACTTGGTTTGCCATTCTGCGTAAGTCTGTGGGATTTTCATGTTCACTTAGAGCAAGTCTCTATACATTGTATTGCTCAGTACTACTCTGCATGAGATGTGATCACTATACGGATTGTACGAGTCTCTTGTATTGAGGTTGTTTAGTCCTGTTCTGGAGTGTTATGTTAGCTCAAAGCACCAGTATCTGTAGCATTTCCTGGGCTTATAGTGTAATCATTTGTTGATCTAAGGAATGTTTGGGTTCTCCAAAGATTGTCATTTATTTTAATTCTTACTTTGGGAATTATTGTTATCTGCCTGCTCACAGAAGTGTTAAAGGGTATACTTCCCTAAAGATAACCTCCCTTGAGTAGGTGAAGTACTGAATGTGTTTATTCTTATTTCTCTACTTTTAATAAAAGTGGATACCCCAGTAGCTCCTCTACAGTTTGGCACGCCTGGTGGGACCTTTGCATTTCTGTGAGAGGTAGTTTTGCCCTATTAAAATTTCCAAGTAGGTACATGACCCATACACGAGTACATAAGGAGTCACTTCGCGAACGAAGGATCCTGAACATATTAGACATAACCACAACTAGTGAGCCTACCTCTCCTCCACCCTCCTTGAATTTATCTATTGACTTAGGTGCGACACCATTGTCAAAAGAGAAGCATAGGAGAACCTTAGACTTCTCCTCGGATACATCAGAAGAAACACCAGTCCAAATGGAGGATCTTTCTCATTTACTCTCCAGACTCAACATCAAATTCCCTACCTTCAAGGGACAAGCTTATGAGGATGCTGATGATCATGTGAGGAGATTCATCTCTTTATGCCGTGGACGAGGTCTGCAAAATAGAGAGGATGCAATGCTGGCACTCTTTCCATCCACATTGGAGGGTCTTGGAGACAAATGGTATAGTCAATATGCACATGGCCATTTCATTACATGGGAGGCTCTGAAGGCGGCGTTCTCACAGACATTCCGACCAAGTGATTCCTCGGAAAGAGCTCTAGATCAGCTAGAGAACTTGAAGCTAAGATCAGGTGAATCCTTTCATGAACTTCACACTAGAACAAAAGCACTTGTTGCACGTCTGCCACATGCTCCATGTGACTTTTTGGTTAAAAATGGATAGAAAAAGCTCTGCCCAGGTCATCTCAGCTGAAGCTCCGTGAGTCTCTTAGATTGGATGCAACCCTCAATGATTTTGTTGCAACGGCATCACGCATAGAAGAAGCAAGGCAACATTTTGAAGAGGATACACAAAGAAATTATGCTGCAGACCTGGATCCTATTGGGCAACTAAGGAGGGAACTGGAGGCATTGAAAATGCAACAGAATCCACAAGAAGAGAAGGTCTTGCCACCACTGCGTCGCACTGATGACGAAGTAGCCCAACTTCGCCGTGAGTTAGAAGATTTGAAGACCACTCAGGATATAAGGAGACAAATTTGGTGTACAATCTGTAACAACAATGGACATTCCAATGCTAATTACCCTAACAAGGTAAGCTGTCAATTTTGTGGAAAGGATGGGCATGAAGCTAGAGACTATTAGTACCTCAAGGGTACACAGCAAAGAGGTAACCCTCAAACTTTGGATTCATACTATGCTAGTACTTCAAATACATCTAATAGAGAGGAGAATCGGTCTGCAAAGCCTAGATATAATAGACCTTTGATCTGCTATCTTTGTGGTGAGTACGGCCACATGCAAAATAGGTGTTCTCTTCCAGAAGATGCACCTCCTTGTCAACATTGTCCAGAGGCCAAGGATCATTATACCAAAGATTGCCCAAGAGTTCGTTCTGCTCCAATCCACATGATTGCAGTCTCTCCACAAGAAGAAGGTATGACCACCCAGTCTTATGCCGTTTCATCCTCTGCAATGCCCATGATGACCAGAGTTAGGCAAGCAGCAGCAATCCTTAGGGAGGAACAACAAGGATTTCATAGGGAGGAACAACAAGGATTTCAGGATAAAGAGGAAGAAAAGAAGTCTCGATGGAAGGACCAAGCAGAAATCGAAGGAGCTTATGAGAAGATGGCTACTTCTCTAAGGGGCCAACCAACAAATTTGCAAGAAGACACTCATAAGGTAGACATTGAGCAAATCTTGAAAGGTATTCATCACAAGGTTAGTTTGTGCGAACTTATCAAAATGGATTAAAAAATAAGAAGTGACTTACTGAAGATTATACACTCTGCTCACTTTGTCCAATCACCTAGTATAGATGGTTTCATGGTTGATTTTCCCCCTGCACCCTTGGCAGACTACCAAAGCTCAAGATTATCTGTTTGTATAAAGGATGAAGCTCTCACGGGGTGTGATCATAGATGGAGGCTTTGGTATCAATTTGATGCTAGATTTTACAATGAAGAAACTGAAATTGAACCCCACCAAGTTGGCACCATTCACGATTACATTAGCAGATCAACATCGGGTTGCGCCACTTGGCATTATTGAAAAGGTACTGATGGTAGTACAGGGCTGCCACTTTGTTCTAGATTTTGTTGTTATTGCACTTCCACAGGAGACTTCTTACCCTTTACTCCTAGGGAGACCTTGGCTGAGACAAGCAAAAGCTTTGCAAGATTGGGGGAAAAACAAACTATGGATTTCAACAAGCACCAATAACCAACTGCAACTACATTTGGAAGAAGGATTCGACTCAGGAAAAACTACTGGATATACTGTGGACACTCAGGTAATGCCCTCTCTACCCCAAGAAGATGATACATTGTTAAATTGGATGATGGGAAGTGCAGAGTGTTGCACACTGGCAATCAATGAAATTGAGGAAGAAGTTGCAGATAAGGTAATTACAGGAAAGGGCAATGAAGATCACAAGGGGCAACCAATATAAAAGTATCGGAGGTGGAAGGGCAATTGGAGGAAAATACAAGCTTTGAAGGGGCAACCAATATAAAAGTATCGGAGGTGGAAGGTTATGAACCTAAGAGTAGAGAAGATATTCCTTTTGCAGATATACCTCGAGGATGGATAGAAGAACATGTTGCAAAATATAAATTAAATTCCACTCCTTCATATAGTGGAGATGATTTCTCAAACAAGACCAGTGCTGAAACATTGGTTCAAGAAGTAAATTGGGGATGAAGAGAACCCTCAAGTAGTCCACTTAGCATCCTGGTTGTGGCATTATCCTCCTTTACTGCAGAAGGTAACTTCTTTGCTTTTTGCCTATAAAAGTGTCTTTGCATGGTCCTACAAAGATCTAACAGGGATACCAGAAGAGCTTGGGTTACATCGGATACCCTTAGTTGACGGAGCCGCGCTTGCAAGAAGTAGACCATATCGAGTGAATCCGAAATATGCAGAGGCTGTAAAAGCAGAAATTACAAAACTAGAAGAAGGAGGTATAATTGTCCCAGTAGAACATTCCAGGTGGCTTTCTTCTATGGTTATTGTACCCAAGAAAAATAGTGGAAAAATAAGAGTATGTGTTGATTTCCGTGCTTTGAATAAAGTGACTGTTCAAGATGGATTTCCTCAGCCCTTCACAGAGCAAGTACTTGAGGAAGTAGTTGGTCACACTTTGTATAGTTTCTTGGATGGTTTTAGTGGCTACAACCAGATAGTGATCCATCTTGATGATAGGGACAAAACAACCTTTGTTACTCCCTGGGGCACTTATGTCTATACTCGCATGGATTTTGGTTTGAAGAATGCGCCAGCTTCATTTAATAGAACGATGTATCTGATATTGGGCAAATGGTTAACAACCTTTCTATGCATTTTCATGGATGACTTTTCAATATTTTCAGGTACAGATAAAAGAGCAGTAGTTCAAGATTTCCATGACCATTTGGAAAATCTAAAACAAATTTTTTAGCAATGTCTCAAAACAGGTTTGAAATTGAATCCTGATAAATGTCACTTTTTGGTCACCAAGGGTACTCTTCTTGGTCACATAGTATCTGCTGAAGGTATAACTGTGGACCCTGCAAAGGTTACGGCTATTCTTTCCATGCCAATTCCACAAAGCCCAAAAGAAGTGCAAAGTTTCTTGGGCCATGCAGGGTATCACAGAAGATTCATTCGGATGTATTCAGAAATTGCTAAGCCCTTGTCAAGGTTTACCAGTAAAAAGGTCCCTTTCTCATGGAGTGCTGAAGCTGACAAAGCATTTTGTGAACTAAAATTGAGGCTATGTACTGCTCCACTTTTAAGTGTTCCTAATTGGTCATTGGAATTTCATGTGCATATAGATGCTAGTCTTCATGCTGTAGGTGCAGTTCTAGCTCAACCATCATCATATAAGGTGGATAGACCTATCTCCTATGCGAGCAGACTACTCAACCAAGCCAAAAGGAACTACAGTACAACGGAAAGGGAAGGTTTGGCTATTGTATTTGCACTTCAAAAGTTCCGACATTATCTCCTTGGTGTACATTTTATAGTTATATCTGATCATCAGCCCTTGAAGTATTTGATAAACAAACCTAGAGTAGCTGGAAGGATTTGGAGATGGTTACTCCTATTCCAAGAATTTAATTTTGATATTCATATTAAGCCAGGAAAAGAGCACTACATGGCAGATCAAGTGTCCAAGACGGCAATGAGCGAAAAAGCAACAGGTATTAATGATGAACTGGTGGATAGCAATCTTTTTCTAGTAGCAATTCGGACTGGTTGGTATGATGAAATTCTCCATGTTCTCACTACCGGAAAGATCCTAGAACAATTGACACCTGTAGAAAAGAGAAGATTGCTCCTGAAAACCAAAGCATATTCTCTTATAAATGGAAATTTATATAAATATTGCCAGGATGATATCTTGAGAAGGTGTATCTATCTAGAGGAGGTAAATCCTTTGCTAGAGGCTACACACAATGAAGGACATCTAAAGGGGGAAGAATTGGCTCACAGAATCATCCACAGGGGACTATGGTGGCCTCATATTTACAAGGATGCGATCAAGTTCGCTAAAGAATGCCACATGTGCCAGAGATGTGCTCCTACACAGACCAGAATGAATTTCCAACCATTAGTCATGGTATATATTAATGGCCACATGTTATGCCACTAAATGGATAGAGGCTAAAGCTACTGTGGACTACACGGCTTTAACAGTAGCTAAGTTCTTGTATAAATGTATTTTCTCAAGATTTGGTTGCCCACTGGAAATCACTAGTGATAGAGGCACACATTTTATAAATCAATTGCTCCAGTTTATATTTGACAGGTACAAAATCTTCCATAAAAAATCTTGTGCCTACTACCCAAGGGCAAATGGCCAAGCAGAGAGTTCCAATAAGATTTTGATTGGATTATTTCGCAAATTATCCTTTGATCATCAAAGCTTCTGGCCACAAGCATTGATCGGTGCAATTTGGGCTTTCAGAACCACAAAGAGGGGCAGCACATGCGAGACTCCATTTCATTAAGTATATGGGAAAGAGGCATTGGCACCGTTCGATTTCATTATCAGAAAGGAAATAAGAATCAAAACCATTGGAATTGAACCAACCATTCAGAGATTGGTGGCATTAGAAGAGTACAGAGAAGGGGCAATGCAAAAACTTTAGGTAACACAAGAAGAGCGCAAGAGATTGCATGACAGGTATCTGAGATCCAATCAAGTTCGGGGGGGATCCATGGTTTTTATTCCACCAATTCAAACTAAATTGGCACCCAAATGGGCAGGACCATATAAGGTTATCAAGGTATTACCACATGGCGCAGTGCATGTGGAGGATTTGCAGGGTATAAGGATTCCCCTAGTTAATATCTCCAGGGTAAAGAAGTATCTAAACTAAGTCAACTTGGAAGGATTTGAACCACTGTATATACTATGTGTCATTCAAGTTTTGGCAGTTATTTCGTTTATTCTATAAGCGGATGAGAAGGAAATTGCACCGAGGCGGTGCAAAATCCTGATGTGGGGATCTGTAGTACCCCTCCTCCTTTCTCTCTCTCTTGCTAGGCATGCAGGAGGTCCACATTTCGTGGGTTGTGACATCTCTATACCTGGTGACCAAGGATGTACATTGGAATGCAGATACAGGCGTGGCTCATGCATGCTGTGTGAATCCATGTGCATGCTTTGTTCGTTGTCCAAGAGTGCATGATGATCTTCTGTATTTGTCAAACCACGGTTTTGTTGCCTTGGTTTCTCTCTCTCTCTCTCTCTCTTTTCCCTCTTTCTCTCTCTCTCTCTCTCTCTCTTTCTCTCTCTCTCTCTCTCTCTCTCTCTCTCTCTCTCTCTCTCTCTCTCTCTCTCTCTCTCTTTCTCTCTCTCTTTCTCTCCCTCTCTCCCTCTCTCCCTCTCTCTCTTTCCCCGATTTCTCTATCTCTCTTTTCCCTCTCTCTCTCTCTCTCTCTCTCTCTCTCTCTCTCTCTCTCTCTCTCTCTCTCTCTCTCTCTCTCTCTCTCTCTCTCTCTCTCTCTCTCTCTCTCTCTCTCTCTCTCTCTCTCTCTCTCTCTCCTCTCCCACCGATCTCTCTCTCTCTCTCTCTCTCTCTCTCTCTCTCTCTCTCTCTCTCTCTCTCTCTCTCTCTCTCTCTCTCTCTCTCTCTCTCTCTCTCTCTCTCTCTCTCTCTCTCTCTCTCTCTCTCTCTCTCTCTCTCTCTCTCTCTCTCTCTCTCTCTCTCTCTCTCTCTCTCTCTCTCTCTCTCTCTCTCTCTCTCTCTCTCTCTCTCTCTCTCTCTCTCTCTCTCTCTCTCTCTCTCTCTCTCTCTCTCTCTCTCCTCTCCCGCCGATCTCTCTCTCTCTCTCTCTCTCTCTCTCTCTCTCTCTCTCTCTCTCTCTCTCTCTCTCTCTCTCTCTCTCTCTCTTTCTCTCTCTCTCTCTCTCTCTCTCTCTCTCTCTCTCTCTCTCTCTCTCTCTCTCCCCGCAAACCCCCCCCCCCCTCAGCCCCTCACACCATCCCTCACACCCCCGCAAACCCCCCCCCTCAGCCCCCGCAAGCCCCCCCCCCCTCACACCCCTCGTACCTCCCCTCCCCCTCAACCCCCGCAAGCCCCCTTGACTCAGGATGTCTACTGAAGTGGACAAAGGGATTTGCAATATCTGATGGGATTGGGAAGGAAGTGGTTCAGTCTTTGCAAGAGGTGATGAAGAAGCAAGGTGTCAACATGAGAGTTGCAGCTTGGGTTAATGATACTGTGGGAACCTTGGCTGGTGCTCGTTATTGGAATGAAGATGGGATGATGGCAGTGATTCTAGGAATTGGGACGAAGGCTTGCTACACTGAACGTGCAGAAGCCATAACAAAATATCAAGGAGACTGTAGTAGCCATGGATGGTGGGCTTTATGAACACTACCCTAACTTTAGAAGTTGACTTGAAAGGCCGAAGGCGTGAATTTCCACCATGCTGCAGGAGACTATAGCAAATGAAGAAGTACATGGGCTTTACTAGTATTGATGCTACCCCACCTGTCATCCCAATTTCTCGGACTGCATAAATAAAGGGCCTCAAATTGCAAGTAAGAAGAGGAAAGGTAATTGTTAAAAATGGGTTGCCGCCAATCATTCATGAGGAATACCTATTTCTGTGGAACCAATTCAAATCAAGCGGAATATTTGACCTACCCCTTCAATTTTGGGCAATCCACCGGCGCGTGATCAGTGAACGTGAGGATTCGGCGAGGCCCTCTTGGCCTATTGGAGCCTATAAAAACAATGGATTTGTGCTCATTGGGGGTACAATTCTAGAGATACATTAGTCAAATATGCATTTGTATACGTGCATACAGAGGTCCTCTCTTGGCACTTGTGGCTTCAAGCCTACTGGAGGAAGTCACTCTGTGGTGTGGATACAGAGTGTGGGCTTCCCACTGGAGGGCTGATAGCACCATAGTTGAAGAGAGTAACTTGGTTTGCCATTCTGCGTAAGTCTGTGGGATTTTCATGTTCACTTAGAGCAAGTCTCTATACATTGTATTGCTCAGTACTACTCTGCATCAGTTGTGATCACTATACGGATTGTACGAGTCTCTTGTATTGAGGTTGTTTAGTCCTGTTCTAGAGTATTATGTTAGCTCAAAGCACCAGTATTTGTAGCATTTCCTTGGCTTACAGTGTAATCATTTGTTGATCTAAGGAATGTTTGGGTTCTCCAAAGATTGTCATTTATTTTAATTCTTACTTTGGGAATCATTGTTATCTGCCTTCTCACAGAAGTGTTAAAGGGTATACTTCCCTAAAGAGAACCTCCCTTGAGTAGGTGAAGTACTCGATGTGTTTATTCCTATTTCTCTACTTTTAATAAAAGTGGATACCCTGGTACCTCCTCTACACCTAGCTAGAGAACCATCAGCATTTCTCTTTATTTTAAACACTCATTTATTTGGAACAATCTTCATACCTTCAGCCTTTGGAACTAGCTCCCATGTGTGATTATCCTTGAGAGCTTTTATCTCTTCTTGCATAGCTTCCAACCATTCTTTTTGTGTACATGCTTCTTCATATGCATCCGGTTCTTTGTCTTTGATCACCTGTGTCATATATGCAAAATGCTTAGCAATAAAACTATCATAGCTCAGCCTTTCAATTGGATACCTTGCTCTTGAAGACCTCCTTTCATTTCCTTTTGAACATTGCTTCTTCAACAGGTTCAACTTTACCTTTGGTGTGATCACCTCTTCATACTCTTCTTCACTTGCATTTGAATCACTATTTTGGGCAGCACTTTCAGCTTTAGATCTTTCATAAGTTGATGTTGGTGATGAGGAATGACTCCTTAGCATCCCCTTCCATGTTGAGTTTTCTCCAAGTGATGTAGAAGCTTCTGGACCTGACATTTGAGAGCTTGTTTGCTGAAATTCTTCTTGGACAACACCTCCATCATCTTCGCAATCTTCTTCAAGAATCTTCTCTTTCCGTTTGTCTCCAAACCATGGTCTTAGCTCATCAAATACCACATCTCGTGAGACTCGTAGCTCCTTTGTCACCGGATTGTAGCACCTATATCCCTTTTGCTCAGATGAATATCCAATAAAAATACATTTTTCGGACTTTGCCTCCATCTTTGTCCTTAGTTCTTGAAGGATGTGAACATAACATGCACATCCAAAAACTTTGAGATGTGTAAGGTCAGGTTTCTTACCGGAATAAACCTCCTCGGGAGTTAGATTATGCACTCCAGCCGTTGCGCACTTGTTCATCAAATAAATGGCCGTACTAGTTGCTTCAGCCCAATAGTTTAGTGGCATCTTCATCTTGTTGAGCATGCATCTTGCAACTTCTGTGATATGTCGATTTTTCCTTTCAGCTATTCCATTTTGTTGAGGTGTGTACCTACATGTAAATTGTCTCTTGATGCCATTTTCATAAAGAAAATCTGAAAATTCTTTGGAGAAATATTCTCCTCCTCCATCGGACCTCAAGGTCTTTATGTAGCGTCCTGTTTCCTTTTCTACCTGTGCTTTAAATCTCTTGAACATGGAGAACATGTCTGATTTTCGTTTTATGCAAAAGATCCATACTTTCCTTGAATGATCATCAATAAAAAAGACAAAATGTCTATTACACAGCCACTGATGGTTGTTGTGATGGTCCCCATACATCCGTGTGTATCAAGTCGGGGACATTCCTTGCCACATAGTTGCTTTTCTTGAATGGTTGTGGAGTTTGCTTTCCTAGTTGGCATGCTTCACAAAACTCATGTAGTCCGGCATCATTGAATCTTGGAAGACCTCTTACCACTTCATGGTTGCTCATGTCCTTGAGCTTGGGAATGTTGATATGTCCAAACCTTTTGTGCCACAAATCGATTTCAGCAATCCTCTTGTTTCCAAATTGAATATACATCACCTTTCCATGTGGTTGTTGAATGTCCAAAGTGAGCATCCTTCCTTCTTTCCTTCCTTGAGCAATGACCTTGAATCCTTCTTTTGGATTCTTTATAAAGCAGCCTTTTTCATTGAAGATAACATGATATCCTTTTTCTACCATTTGTCCTACTGAAATCAAATTCTTTGCAATAGTAGGAACATGAAGAACATCAGCCAATACCTTTCTATCTCCAAGCTTGATATCTCCAACATGCTCAATTGTGTGTTGAGTTTCATCGTCGGTCTCCACACATGCTTTTCCTCTTGGAGCTTTTAGCTTTGTGAATAAATCTCCTTGGCATGTCATATGGTTGCTGCAACCTGAATCTATGAACCATTTTTGTGTTCGGAGAGATGGTTGGATACACTCAGAAGATTGAGTTGGTGCTGCTATACCTGCTTTACACCAGCCCCCTTTGACTCCAGATATGCTTAGTAGACTTGATTAGCTTCCAATTGATACCAAGAAAGCATATATGTACTTTGCAAATGATATGTGTAATGATCAAATCAAAACAGATAACTTTGCACTTCACAAATCCAAGAAAACTTGCTATTTTGGTATTGACACCTGCTCAGTCTTTCACTCAGTATGACCAACACACTTACAATTGATCAAATTCCTTCTGGAAATATTAAACTAGCTTTACAAGCTACCATTTGCAAGTGGAATGAGAAGAAATGACAAACTATACTCTGAGAAATAAGTTTAGCAAAAATATATGTACCCCCGACTTTTTAGGAGCTCTGCAGGCAAATACCAGAAGTCACTTCGAGCGCGATTTCTCCGAGATGGCGGATCCAATGTTCTTCAAATTTTGTAAGCATGTAGAAGACTTTGAGCTGAATCCAATATGCTTTGAATCACTTGATTTGGTTGAGAAACCACTTAGATATGCTCTCTTGAAGTTGACAGACTTCGAGATGATGACTCAGAGAAAACCAGAGATAGTGAATGTAAATCTTTCTATTAGTTCACATGAATGTACAATCTCATTGGCTTGATAGACATAGCCTAATGAGTTGGAGATGTGTAGGCTATAGTGTAGCACTCACACATTCAGAGATAGTGAAAATGGAGCTCGGAAGTTCACCCTATACACCGCGCGTTTTTTCCATGACTTTTATATGTGATGGAGATGTATTTGAATTTCAAAATTCAAACTAAGGCTCCCTAAAATCACTCATATAAGAGTAGGGAGATATTCTCTCTAATTACACCATCCATTTTTCCACGAATCTAATCAAGTAGGTGTGATCATTTACATGCCAAGTCATTTAGACTTTTACAAGAGATAAAATAGTAAGAAGTCATAAGCATAAGTTCCTATGACTCTTGCTTCATGTAGAGATATCCTTCAAGGGTTCCAAGCCAAATGTGAAGGCTTGAATTGCACCAACAGCTCCCCCTCAAGCCAAACATTTTGGCTCAAGTCTTCATCTTCATTCTTCAATCACATCCTGTAATCCAATCATGGATTTGAATCTGCATAACTTGTTTCCATCCAAAGCTTTAGTAAGTAAATCTACACATTGCATATTAGTGGACACATAAGTCAATTGAATGTCTTTGCTAAGCAACTGTTCTCTGACATAGTGGTAATGAACCTCTATGTGTTTTGTCCTAGCATGACATATTGGATTTGCTGCAAGGTGAAGAGAGCTTGTGTTATCTCCAAAGATAATTGGAGGCCTTGTGTATAGGCCTAACTCTGTATACAAAAGCTTTAACCAGATAGCTTCTTGAGTGGCATTGGCTAGCCCTCTATATTCTGCTTCTGTGGATGACAAAGCTACTGTAGGTTGTTTCTTGGCTCACCAAGAAATAGGTTTATCACCTGCAAAACATATGTATCCTGATGTGCTTCTCCTATCATCCTTGCATCCTGCCCAATCTGCATCTGAATATACTTTAATATCAATATCTGATGTATAAGGAAAGTACAAACCATGGTTCTGAGTTCCCTTTAGATATTTCAAGATCTTCTTTGCTGCCTCTAGGTGAGGTACCCTTGGTTTGTGCATGAATTGGCCTAGCACACTAACTCCATATGCTATGTCAATTCTGGTCAAGGTAGTATAATTCAAACTACCTACCATACTTTGGTATCCTGTAATGTCTTGGACTTCATGAGCACTAAGTTTTAGGTTGACCTCCATAGGAGTGCTTAAGACTTTCGCATCCTGCAAATTAAACTTCTTGACCATATCCTGTACATACTTCTTTTGAGTAATATATATACCCGAATTAGTGTAGATTAACTCAAGACCTAAGAAGTATTTCAATAATCCAAGATCATTGATCTTGAACTCCTTCATCATCTGTCCTTTGATGCTTCTAATCCCATTGACATCATTGCCTATAATGATGATGTCATCAACATAAACACACAAGTAGATTACCTCTGTACTACTCCTCTTTATGAATAGAGAAGTGTCTGCTTTACTCATCACAAATCCTTGGTCTTGGAGATATGTTGTCAACCTGTAATTCCATGCTCTAGGTGCCTGCTTCAATCCATATAGAGCCTTCTTCAATTTACAAACATAATTTACCTTCTTGGGTTCTTCATAGCCAGGTGGTTGTGACATGTAGACTTCTTCACATATCCATCCATTCAAGAAAGCATTCTTGACATCTAATTGGTACATGTTCCAATTCTCGGATGCAGCTATACTCACCAAAATTTTGATTGTTGGCATCTTAGCCACAGGAGAAAATGTCTCCTCATAATCAATGCCTTGGGTTTGTGCAAAACCCTTCGCTACCAACCTAGCTTTGTACCTATTGATTGTTCCATCTGAGTTTCTCTTTAGCTTGTAGATCCATCTGGATCCTATCACCTTCATAGAGTCCTTCTTGGGTACCAAGTCCCATGTGTCACTCTCCTTGAGAGCCTCTATTTCTTCATCCATAGCTTCTTTCCATTCTGGTTTGGTGATTGCCTCTTCATATGTACCTGGTTCTTCATTCAATAGATCCTTTGCAAGATATACAGAATGCTTAGTTACAAGAGAAGTGTCATACCCATATCTGATAGGCTTCTTACTTTCTCTCTGAGATCTCCTCATTGCTTGAGTTGAGGATTCTGGTATATCCTCTAGCTTCTTCATCTTCATCTTTCCTTTGGACTTCCATGCCTTGAATTCCTCAAGATTAATTGTGTCATCATCATCTGAGCTTGAGTCTTCTTTCTAGATTGGTTCCTCCTTGGTAAGGTTTGGGAAGTCTTCTTCCATATCATAAGGTAGACTAACCTTCTTGCATTCATTCTCATACCATGAGTCATTCTCATCAAAGATGACATCTCTGCTTACCTTGAAACCTTTGTTTGAGGGGTTGTAGAATCTCTACCCTTTCAGGTTCAAGTCATAACCAATGAAGATACATTTTTCAGCTTTAGGGTCTAGCTTTCCCCTTACCTGTGAGGGAATATGCACATATGCAACACAACCAAAGATTTTGCAATGATCCAATGATGGTCTTTTACCATGCCAAGCTTCATAAGGTGTCATTCCATCAAGTGACTTTGATGGCAACCTGTTAATGAGATAGGTGGCAGTAGATACACTCTCTGCCCAAAGATAATTTGGCAATTTCTTTTCATTAAGCATAGACCTAGCTGTTTCAACAATGAGTCTATTCCTTCTTTCAGCTACCCCATTTTGTTCAGGTGAGTACCTTGTGGTTATCTCCCTCTTGATGCCTCTTTCCTGCAAGAAGTCTTCAAATTCATTGGAGAAGTATTCACCTCCTCCATCTGACCTTAGCCTCTTCAAGTTTCTACTTATTTGGTTTTCAACAAGTGCAAGCTACCTCTTGAAACAATTAAATACTTCATCTTTATGCTTCATAAAGTATAAGACAGTCCATCTGCTATAATCATCAATGAAAGACACATAGTACCTTGATCCTGAAATAGAGGGATCCTTGCTAGGTCCCCAAACATTTGTGTGCACCAAGTCTAGGTAGTCTTCATGCATAAAACCTTTCCTTGTATAAGGTAACCTGTGAGACTTACCAAATTGACAAACACCACACTTGTAAATCATGTGTTGCTTGGATACATTGGGTATCCCAAGCACACATTGATCCCTACTCATTTCCTTTAGGGTCCTTTCACCTATGTGGCCTAACCTCTTGTGCCAAATTTCCAATTCTGAAAGTGTTTGATCCTTGTAATTGTATAAAGCAATGTTTTTTGTGTCTTCTAGTTCAAAGGTAAACAATCTACCTGATTTTTCTCCCTTGGCTATCCTTTTGAATCCATGTCTTGGGTCCTCCACACTCATTAGGTTCTTGGTAATGGTTGGTACATACAATACTCTGCTCAATAAGTTCTGATTACCATCACTAGTCTTTACATTACCAACTTTTACAACAGAATGCTTAGTATCATCACCTGTCTGTACCTGATGTTTACCTTTGGGTTCTTCCAAATCAGAAAGTAGTGCCACATTACCAGCTACATGGTTAGAACACCCTGAATCAATATAAAATAAATTATCATCATTTGTACCTGCCTTGGAGGTCATATTCATGATCAATAGGGAGTCATCTTGCTCCTCTGTATAGTTGTTGTAGTCCTTTCTATTTCTGAATCCACCTTGGTAGTTACCATTGTGGTTGTGGTTGTAATTGTTGTTGTACTGATTGTTGTATCCATTGTAGCCTTGGTGTTGGTTGAATCTGCTTCTACCTTGAGAGTATCCACCTCTTTGATAGCCTCTTCCTCTCTGATTCTTATAATTTCTGTAGCACTCATCTGTGGTATGGTTAGACAATCCACAAATGTTGCATGGTGATGAGTTGTAGGGTCTCCCCCTACCTTGCTTACCTCCTCTGCCTCTACCTCTTGAAGATCTACCTCTCCCTGCATAGTTTGCTTGGGAGGTAGAGCCTTCTTCTTCTTGCTTCTTCCCTTTACCTTTATCATTAATCTTCTTATCAGTATATAAAGCAGAGGGGTTGTTACCTTTTGATTGCTCTCCATTCCTTGTAAGCTTTGCTTCATGTGTGAAGAGTTGACCAATCAGAGTTGTTAAATCTGGAGCATGTATGTCCATGTATAGGTCCATTGCTGTGGTAAAGCTCTCCCATTTGTCATCAGCTTTTAGTCCATTGATTACCTGCCTTACTATTTGTTCCTCTTCAATCTCCTCTCCAATACTTGCCAGTTGGTCTGCAATGTCTTTGACCCTAGTGACAAAATCTGAGACTGATTGCTTTGATTGCTTCCGAGGAGTAGTGAATTCAATCCATAGTTGATTCTTTCTGGCCCTTGTACTTGATGAAAAATATGTTGACAAGGTTTCCCAAGTCTCTTGGGAAGTCTTGCAATTCCTTATGTGAGGTAAAAGGAAATCAGATATAGAGTTAAGAAGATAAGACCTTGCCAATGCATCTTTTGCACACCATGTGTTGAGTCTCTCTTGTTCATCCTTGGTGGGTAGGCCTCTAGCTTTGAATGAGGGAAATTCCTCATCTCCTGATATGAATCCAAATAAGCTTCTTCCTTGTAGATAGGTCTTCATCCTTAGAGACCAAGCTTGGTAATTGTTCCTGTCCAATTTGTCAATGAAGGAGGGAAAACCATCTCCCATGTTGCCTTATTTGCTCTGATACCACTGTTGGGAGAGATGGTTGGATACACTCAGAAGATTGAGTTGGTGCTGCTATACCTGCTTTACACCAGCCCCCTTTGACTCCAGATATGCTTAATAGACTTGATTAGCTTCCAGTTGAAACCAAGAAATCATATATGTAGTTTGCAAATGATATGTGTAATGATCAAATCAAAACAGATAACTTTGCACTTCACAAATCCAAGAAAACTTGCTATTTTGGTATTGACACCGGCTCAGTCTTTCACTCAGTATGACCAGCACACTTACAATTGATCAAATTCCTTCTGGAAATATTAAACTAGCTTTACAAGCTATCATTTGCAAGTAGAATGAGAAGAAATGACAAACTATACTCTGAGAAATAAGTTTAGCAAAAATATATGTACCCCCGACTTTTTAGGAGCTCTGTAGGCAAATACCAGAAGTCACTTCGAGCGCGATTTCTCCAAGATGGCTGATCCAATGTTCTTCAAATTTTGTAGGCGTGTAGAAGACTTTGAGCTGAATCCAATATGCTTTGAATCACTTGATTTGGTTGAGAAACCACTGAGATATGCTCTGTTGAAGTTGACAGACTTGGAGATGATGACTCAGAGAAAACCAGAGATAGTGAATGTAAATCTTTCTATTAGTTCACATGAATGTACAATCTCATTGGCTTGATAGACATGGCCTAATGAGTTGGAGATGTGTAGGCTATAGTGTAGCACTCACACCTTCAGAGATAGTGAAAATGGAGCTCAGAAGTTCACCCTATACACCGCGAGTTTTTTCCATGACTTTTATATGTGATGGAGATGTATTTGAATTTCACAATTCAAACTAAGGCTCCCTAAAATCACTCATCTAAGAGTAGGGAGATATTCTCTCTAATTACACCATCCATTTTTCCACGAATCTAATCAAGTAGGTGTGATCATTTACATGCCAAGTCATTTAGACTTTTATAAGAGATAAAATAGTAAGGAGTCATAAGCATAAGTTCCTATGACTCTTGCTTCATGTAGAGATATCCTTCAAGGGTTCCAAGCCAAATGTGAAGGCTTGAATTGCACCAACATTTTGGTGATCACTTCTCGAGTTGTTGTAGTCATGCTTCATGGCAAGCATGGTTTGCTTGTCTCCTTCACTTGATGTACTCACATAGTTATTTTGGCTCCTTTGGTTGCCTCCATTCAGCCTTCCATTCTTTTGCCAACAATCATTTGCATAATGTCCTAGTTTACCACAATGATAACATGTTATACTTTTATGAGGATTGTATGAACCTCGACCTCTTCCTCTATTTCTTCCTCGACCTCTTCCATGTGTGTTGTCATTTGAGTTGTCCTTGTCCTCCGAGTTGTGTTGGCTGAAATTTGTATTGTTGTAGCTTCTTCGTCTTCCTCTCGAGCCTCCTCTTGAGTTCCTTCCTCTACCTCTTCTTGCATATAACATTTGACTAAGGTTGTCCTTATCTTTGTTGCCTTCTCCTTGTTGAGCAACCTCTTCAGCCACAAGATTTGGTATAATCTCGTCGAATGTTGGAAGAGGATCTCTATAAAGGATGTTTGTGATGAGGGGCTTCCACTTTTCTTCACTCCTCAAGCTGTTGAGGGTTGTTTGGACGATGTCCTCCTCTTCTATCTTTCATCCAAGTGATGCTAGCTGATCTCAAAGCTCCTTGATCCTCAATGTATGCTCACTAATGCTTTGGTTTGAGCTTTTCTTCATGTTGTTGAGTTCATTCTTGAGTTGCATCTTTCGAGACCTTGTTGAGGTAGCATACACCTTCTCCAATGCTTCCCAAACTTCTTTGGTTGTTTCTAAGCTTTGCACATGACCAATCATAGTGTTAGAAATAACTTGTGAGATGAGGAACATCACCCTTCGATTCCTCTCTTCCCAATCAGCAAATTATCTCCTTTGTGCCGGAGTAATGTTGGGATCTTCAAGGTCCACCGGTTGTGGATGGTCTCCACTAACTAAACTCCATAAACCTTTACCTTTAAGGTAACTTATCATTCTATACCTCCAAGACTGAAAATTGTCTTTGTCTAGCTTCTCAACTTGTTGTCCTAAATCAGCCATTGAAAACCTCCAACATTGAAGTTTACCTCAAGTATGGTGTGGCGCTCTCTCTTGAATTCACGAAGCTCCCCCTTGATTTGTAGCCTTCCCTTTGCTTCAGTTCAGTTACAATGCTTTGCCTCTTCAAACTCCAAGGCTCTGATACCAATTGTTGGAGAATTCCTCTCCTAATCGCAACGGAAAGTGTAGAATACCTTCTTAGGATCAAGACTCTTATCAATAGCAGAACCTTCAAATGAAAATTGGTACCAATTGAAATATCCAATGAACTTGAAACGTTAGTCACTAAAACTAGACACCTAGAGCTTTCAAATGAGATATCAAACACTCAACTTGGTGTACATTTGGGTTGGCAACTATCTGATTCAAAACAGACTACCTGTCCACTCAGTTAGGCTAAAAACTAGACTTCACTAAAACCTGAATAACTCATAGAGCATACGAAATTCTATAAACCTGTTTTAGACAGAGGAAGTACTGGAGATAAGCTTTCCAATGAATGTTTAAACACTAAATTTGGATACATATATTGAGAGATATGACTCTCAGAAGTAGACTACCCAAAAATGGGTGTGCGGTTGGACATACTCTATGAGAATAAACTGAACGAAATGACTCAAAACAAATGAAGTAGCTACAAGGGGGCTTCCACGCCTTCTTCCTCTATTCTTGAGTGTCCTCCCTTGCCTATTTTATAGCCAAGTGACCAAAAACTCTCATGATGAGTTTGAGAGCTCTTCTCCATCATTTCTCCACTACTTTGGACAACCACTCCTCTTACAGTTCATATTTTGGATTTGATTCTCTTTTGAATGATTCTCTTTTGGCCTCCACTACTTGCTGAATTAAATGCTTCTATTTTTCATTTTTGTATTTTCCTTCTACTTGAAGAAAATCCTTTTTGCAAAAATATATACGAGCTTACTTCTTTATTTTTAACAACCATTACATCCCCAACACTGAAACTCCTTACCAAAGCTATGCCTAGATTTAATGAATCTCTGTCTAATCCCACAAACCTAAGTAATAAATTGCATTTCCATGCTTAATGTATGCAAAATAGTTTAGATATCCATCAAAAGAGGTGTACCATGCATAAGGTTCAAAATGTGAACCCCACCTTAAAGCATGCAAAAGTTTAGATCTTGAACTTTGTTCATTTAGTGCACAATGCACAATTCTAATGTATCTTTGCCATGTACCATTTGCATTCTACATAAACCAAAATTGTTGCTATGCCCAATCAAGCATGATTTTTATTATTCATTTACATGAATGTGTTAGATTATTGAAATCATTTCCATGAGTAATTATATATGGGATCAATTAAATTTTATCACATGTACTTGTGCATCCACTCTTTATTGAATGCCTATTGTAACATGCATTCAATGTTTTATTTTTTGTGAAAAAAAAGAAAGACTTAACAAGAAGTTTAAGCTTCACCCATCCCTTGACATTTTGTGAGTATTCTGATGGTGATGATATGTAGTTAGGGCCCTCTAACCTCTTCCATTGATGGAATCTTTGTTGGCAATTATTTTTCCTACTTGAGTACCAAAAATTTGCATGATGGTTTGAAATCATGCATGTATGCATGCATTCTACAAGATCATATATCTATGTAAATTGAGGCACATGATTCCTTCATTGTTACAAGATAAACATCTCAAAAAATACCCTTCTCCATTACATGCACGTGCTACTATGCAAAACCATTCTCTCTACATAAAACAATTATGCACATAATTCCTAACAACTAAAGGCATCAAAAAACTTATGGATAATATGAAAATTAATATGAAACCTAACAAGAGAAATAAGTACCTCAAAAATCATTCTTCCATTCACCTTTGTGAAGGGACATCATCTATGCATTTTTTTGGCACCATAGTTATTGAATGGATGACATTCTCTTTGTTTTCTTATTCAAAGTTTCTATCTTGTGAATAAAGGAATCTATTCATGTATACCTTGTCAATTTCAAATGATATATAAAAGAAATAAGAAAGATAAAATAAAAGAAAGAGTACATCCGTGATATCATTCGTCCATATCCTCTTTGCTATGTAGAAAACATATTAAAAAGTTAACTCTTCACTATTGATCTTGTTTGATTTTGAAATATAGAATAAAATAATTGGGAAAACATGAATTTGTGTAAAAATGAAAATTCTTCATATGCATAACTACTAAGAGTGGAGATAGACTTGAATAATTTTATATGAGATGATGGACACGGAAGTGTAGGCTTATATAAAGGAAAGAAGAGCATGCTATTTATTAGTAAGATGAGAAAAAGAGGAAGTTGCGTTCAACAGTGTCCAATTAGACTTGAAGTCTATCTGCTATTGAAGAAGGAGACTGAACATTACTTTGAGCAAAGAAGATTTGCAGAACGGGACCAAAAATCCCAAATGCATAACGTTTCTTGTCTTGCAATCCTCTCATTCTACACAGGAGGCTAAAATGTACAACATACATGGGTTCATAATGATCACATGATTTCCACGCTTAGGAAATCACATGAAAATATGTTTCTTCTAAAATATAGCCATTGAGGATCTCACACATGAGTCAAGTGGCTAGGATAATCTTCCAATTAACGCCAAGGTACAAAATCTTAGCAGAATTGACCCTAAGATTCAATGACTCCTTAGATAGGTTAAATAAGAAGGATTCCCAAACATTTCACACCTAGAAAAGTGAGGGTTCTACCCATTAGATCCATGTAGTTATGAAACTAGTAGTGTTACTAAGTTTCTGCATTGAGTCATCAAAGGAATATAACGGAGGATAACATTTATCTAATATTAGTGTGTTTGAATTGTAAATTAGTAAGAATGAAAATATGAAATCTAGAAATGCGGGGGTATCAAGAGGAATACTAACTCCAAGGGAGTTTTATGCACATATAAATGTTGCTTTTTATGTAATTCATGGCTTTTAATTTTTTGAAAGAGACTTAGAGATGAACATAAAAAAGGTAACAAGGAAAGGGATGATGTAAATTTCCAATGTAAAAATTTAGAAAGGAAAAAGAGATAATACTAGACCCTAATAATAGGAAATTGACCAAGGTGTAAAGGGTATTGGGATCTATTGAGTAGGAAAAGGAAAAACACAAATCTAGAAAATCTAAATTTTGGAAATGACAAAAGGAGAACTATAATTGAATGCATCAAAGAGATACATTCTCTAGTATCATTCTATTCCAACCAATATTTGGAATAAAATTAATAATTAATAAACTCAAAAAGATTTCTTACAAGGAGATCAGATATTAAATCTTGATTGTTAATAAATTCGCGCTTTAACTAGCTCTATTATTATGACAGAAATTATAAAATCTCAATGGCGTTCAAAATTTTATTTTGTGATATAGATTTCATACCAACGTATAACAAGATATTAATCCTTTTATTTTCACTACTAAGGTGACTCTATACACGAGAGAATAAAAATACAAGCACTAGAAAGTGATTTATGTAAAGAGAGATTCAGAAAGAAATCAAGGGTTGATTTAAGGGAAAGCTTAGCTGGAAGAGAAATAAAATAAAAGGGTTGATTTTTAGAAAAAGGTAAGTTAAAAATCAAAGAGGAGTAAACATAATAATTTAAGTGGCAGATACTAAAGTAACATGCAGAGTCTAAGGGACATTGAAAGAATGCTATAATTCTTTGAAATTAGAACTCTTTGAGAGTAACTTAGGGTGCATAAGTAGAGCCTAAAGTAATTAGATTTATGAAAGATGAAATAGGAGCTTGGATTTACCATGATCCTTTAAGTGGTAATGATTATCTATCATACTTGAAGGATTGAAAAGAAGAAAATCTAGAATGTGAAATATGATTGGTGCATTGAGAGTGATAAAAAAAACCACATACAATGTAGAAATGATATAATAAGAAATATTAATTTATTGATGAATCAATGGCATGCAAAGATTAAATACAATATAGAGCATTTTTTCTAACAATATTGTTTAAATATAGCATGAAAGGATCCCAAATGCCAAATTTGTCTATAGATGAAAGATTCATAACAATGTGAACGCAAGAGGCAAGAGGGAAAACATAATCTTCACAATATACGTCAAGGATCCTTCAGAATCCATTGTACCTATATTACATACAAACATAAATTTGGACTTTATCATTTGAAAATGTACAATTGAGTGCTAAAATCTTACATTGTCTTCCTGATAAGGGGTTTTCCTTCTCTAAATCTCATATTCTTAATGATTTCTAAATATAATTTAGAATGGGGAAGATGTAAAGTATTTCGTATAGAAGGTATAATTGCATAACCACGTATGTGACAATTCCCATATAAAATTACATCTCATTTTAAGGATGAATGGTTGTACAAAACCGATAAATATTATGTGTCTTTAATTGATGATAACTAGAAGAAAACATGGCTGAATTGCCTAACATCTACACAAGAAATGTTGTTCCATTCTAACTTAGTTCATAACACATCTTGGGAGTGCATCCAAAATGTATGGTGAGGTTATTTAGGACAGATGTAATAGTACAATATATCTTCTATCAATAAAATATGTGTCCTTATTAATATAAGTCACTAGAGCACTAAATTCTAACCTTCTAATAGATTGGATAGGATTTCGGAACTATACTTCTTATTACAAGATCATCCATATAGTGGAAATGATAGAAGAGCATCAAGCTATTACAAGAAGTTCTAAAATGCGGGACTGATAGGAATGGGTTATTGGACTAGAGATAATAGAGGAGATTCCATAACCCAGGATTATAGGTATGAAGGAAGATAAGTGGGTTACAAGAACTCCCTTGAGGGAGATGAACTAGATGCAAGAAATAACTAAAAAAGATATCATACTATGATATAACAATAGGACAAGAAGAGATTTCCAGGATAGTAGACTAGGCAAGAATACAAGAAGGAACAAGAATAGAACTTCAACAAGAACTTGGAAAGTACTTAGTTGGAGATCCCATCTCCTTGAGTCCCCAAGATTGCATTCGCAAGACTAAGAATGTATAAGGACAAGGCCTCCTTATATAGGTGTTCAAGTTTAGTTATGAATGGATGATGTTGAAAATGCAAAATAGGACCTTTAGATGTAATCATTAAGCAAACAAACAATAGATCTTAGAGTTTTTCATGTTCCCAATGCAATCGAAGTATTCCTATCTCCAACTTTTGAACACATCATGAGATATAGAGGGTCACATGGAAACGAAGGTTTACAATGGTTTCCGTTGCCTCCATCACATCACCTCCCTCTCAAATGATGATCTCCATGAGGAGGGGTCATGTTCTCTTATCTCAACTTCCTTTGATTCTTCTTCTAAAATTTTCAAACCTTGATTGGTGCTCTTTGAAGATTTTCTATAGGCTCCCAAGATGATCACTTATTTCATACCCTTTTGAATGAGAAAGGAAGTCTATTCATCCTCGTGAGATTCTTGAATATATGACATACTCAAATTCAAAAGCTTTAAAATCACCAATCTCAACAGTTAGTCAGGAACTATGTCTCTCCTTCCTAAATTATGAGATTTGATATGGTTTATACATGGATACCTAAAAATTCCGATGTATTCTCATAGTACTCAGTAACTAGATCTTGAAGATGATTGGATTAATCTTGGCTTAGATAGTGAAAGAAATAGACCTCTGATGATCTAGCTTTGCACAGGTCCTTGAAATTTTCAACTTATTTGTAAGCAATCAAATTTTATCGCAAATGTGATATGATAGATTTTGAACACAATGCTGACCGACATAGTCTATGAGGTATTGGGCCTTATCTCTAGAACTGATTTGAGATTTCTATATCCATCCTATGATATTTGCCATTATTTTTCGAAGAAGAGAGTTTTCTTGGTACATGTATGAGTACTGTTGTTATAGGCAAACTCTTCAAATGGTAAAATCTCAAGCCAATAATTTTCCTGATCGTTGATGATAACACGGAGATAGTCTTTTAGGACTTGATTCACAGATTCTATTTGTCCATCAATGTGAGAAGGGGTTTCATTATATATTTGATTTTTATTAGAGACCTATTAACACAAAGATATCTACTACAAAGATTAAAATAAAAATATTTTTATCTAAAAATTATGGGTAGATGGGTAAGAAGAAAAATATATATCGAACATAATAGTAATATAAGATAAAAATGAATATGGAGAGTGCATTAGAGAGAGAATTGAAATAATAATTTCCATCATTTGGAGAAATAAACATCCACGTGATTTGAAATAAACGGGACCATAAAGTGAAAAAATATTTCTATATTAGTGTTTCTACGTATAGAAAAAGCTTACTTTTTAAATGGGTATCCTAAACCCATAACATTGATACGCAATAGTTATCATTTGTTTTAGCAGCATTCATAAATATGATTGTTTTTGAAATGATACTTTTCTCCGTAGCAAAGACATTCTAACAAGTAGATTGCACGAAGTCTTGCTTAATGGTCCTTGATAACAAAGAGTAAAAATTACATGGATCAAGAAAATTTATTCAAAGTTAAAAAAGTGGTATCAAACATGTGTAGGCTCAAAATGTTTCCCACTTACTATGTACCCAAATTATGCTAATATTCTTCAAGGTATGAATGGTTTGCGGAGTGACACGTTTTTAATTTATTTTAATCCGGTATGAATGAAACTGACACGTTTTTAATTGATTTTAATCGGAGTGTAATTACTTAACGTATCCGCATGCTTGGACGCAAGACAATCTAGGCCCGATGCCTACATGGTCAACCCAGTTTTTAAAATATTTTTCAGAGAGGTTGAGAACATGGATTTGGCCCATATTTATAATGGTGTGTATTTAAATCGTCTGTAGTTAGTTATTTTTTGATGTTAAAGGACTACCCATATTGTTTGGTAACTATTGCAGAACACATCTCGAAAGAGGTAAGATTTTACATGCAAGGGTAAACCACTTTGTGGTGTAGCACCACTCTATCACATAGATACTGAACGAAGGTCCATGCAAAACAGAGTTAGTAACTACTAAGCAGAAGTACATTCACATAAGTAAATGTTTTCTTGATATAAGAAAACCTAAAAAATATCAAATGATATTTTGAACTATCAAAGGCACACTTCAGCCTAAGATAACTGCATTCTTATTGAATTCCATAATATTTTTGCCCTGATGCGTAAATGGTCAACCCCATTTCGAAAATGTTTTTCACAAAGTTTGAGAACATGGATTTAGCCCATGTATTTATAATGGTGTCTATTTATATATATATATGCGTGTAGCAGACTTTGTGGCGATTATATTGGGGAATCGAAACGTGTTTATATCTTTGACACTAAAAAATGAAATTGCTTGCACACGTGTTGCCATAGTGCATTCGGAAGCCGAAATGATCTCAGAGTGTGATTTTGATATCACAAAAAAAAATTACTTTGAACTCTTAATCATCATGAATAACCTCGCCAAATTTCATGCGATTTTCAGATTGTGATTAGAGAGGTGAAGATGATGCCTTAGATGAAGCAACGACCTACTATGACACCAATTGTTGGAGTTTCAAGTCTGCAGAAGCATGTGAACAACACAAAGAAGAAGAAAAAACTTGGAGCACACCCGTTAGAGATATAAGCATATATACAAGCCGGGAAAAAACCTCTTAAGGAGGGAAAAAAGTGGGCGGACTGCCCTACTGTGTTCACACACATCACTGCCTAATCATCTCAACACCCCCTGTAACCACAGTAGTCGCGGTCAACCAGCCGTGTATATGCAAACACGAACCCATATGCAAAGGTTTGCATTGTCTCGACTTGCGACATTGTAGCCTTTACCATTTCACGACACGCTAGAATGTAGGTTTTGGAATTGCAACTTCCAAATCAATGTGCTTGGAGACTTGTTAGCATGAGCTTTGGCTGTTTCTAGTCAGACTAATATGCGTCGACGATACAAATAAACGTCCACGCTGACAAACAAGAATCTGTACGTAAAGCTTTGCGTTGTCTCGACATGCGACAATCTAAATCGCCTTGACATGCCAAAATCGCACTGCTGGATTTGCGACTTGCAACGAATCTCTGTTCTTGGCAACGTAAATGCATGTTCTTTGGCCGTTTGAAGTCAGATCAATAAGCGTCGAATCTATAAATAAGGGCCCACGCGTTCCCCACTAACCTCTTGAAATTTGCGCGTTGGATTTTAAAGCGATGGTAGCTTCTAAGACAAGCTAGACGTCTTTTGCTCGTGACTCGTCAGCAACATACTTATCCAATCTTCCACAGTTCCACTGCTTCGGTTTTAGGTTTTAGGTTTGTACAACAGTCGATTATCGACATGCTGGTGATATCCCGAACCCTGTGGACCTATTTTGAGCCTGTGTTGCGCCATAAGACTCAAATCCACTTAAGCGCCTGCACCATCAGGTTTCGAGTGTCCATCAGCAACTGGAACTGACAGTCAGACCAATACGCTTCGACGCTACAGATATAAGGGCCCATGCGCGTTGGATACTACGGTACCTTAAAGGAATGGTGTTTTCTAGGAACAGCCAGACGTCTTTTGCTCGTGACTCGTAACAACCTTATCCAATCCTTCCACTGCATCGGTTACAGAAACTTCCGGAATACCCAAGCCGAGGTTTTAAGTTTGTACAACATAGTGGTGATATGAGGAACCGTGTGGACCTATTTTGCGCCTATGTGTTGCGCCATAAGGCCCAAATCCACTGAAGCGCCCGGACCATCAGCAACTCGAACTGACAGCCAGAGGCGAGAAAGTGGCTGCACTTTGTGGCATGCAGTGCATGTCGCACACGAAGTCTGCAAGAGCCTTTGTTTTGTTGTTTTGGTGGTGAGCTCCTAATAGAAAAGCAATATTGTCACAGGTCTGCCTTCCCAATAGATCTGATTTATGTGGACGTATAAGAACTGTCACCAATAGATCTGTAGCTGTAATCAATAACAAATATTAAGACTTTATCACTGTTTGCGTATTTTACATGTAGTGATGTATGCATTATTCATCGACCACTCATAACTTGATACGCAAGAACTCTTTCTAATCGACAAAGGCATTACAAATTTTTCTCAAGAATCAAGGCGTTCCAAGCGAAAAAGAAAGAAAAAGATTAAACAATTTTTCCGTCATACCTGGCAGTTAAAGAACCTATTTCGATATTATCTGAATATATTAAAATAAATACATTGCTCTCATTTTTTTCTCGTAGGCCATTTGAGATAAATGCGGGGCAATAATAGTTTAAGCAAAAAATAGAAACTGAACTCCTGATTTTTTGTCCTCCGTCTTTTTTTTTTGTTTGCAGACTTTACAAGGATACTCTAGCTGTAAACGTAGACTGAATAAAGGATCAGAAAAAAAAGAACTCAACTTGAATTATTTGTTTCTGTACAAATGTCTAAACAATGCAAGCCACTATCGACAACTAGCCCGGGTGAACTATAAGATACGTGCACTATTTCTCATGAAAGAGTATGAGCTTGAGTCTACAAGTACAAAGAAGTACAAAGGCTCTTGAATATTGCACTACATTTTAATTAATACTAGAAAGAAACCAAACATAGGAGCACAAAATGGAAGAAAAAAACGACCATGCATATATAAGATCTACTCTTGGTTCACTTTTACTTCGCTTTGGTAAATAGGTTTGGGATTCAAGCATATCAGGATAATTAGAAGAGTCTTTTTTTCCTTAATTGTTAAAATTTCTAAAGTAACTTTATTTGAAAAGAAATTAGAAATATTCATTCAAATTAGTACATTGTCTTTCCTCCATGCTTACAGTCACTCCTATAAATGACTTGGATCTTCTAACTCGCCTTGTGGCATTCAATCTAAGTTTCCATCCATCTATCCGATTATTTGGAATGGAATCTTGACGTGTTAACAATGCTTAATAACATCATAAGATCTTTTGATATGTGTATAATATCCCTTTTGGAATTTAATGCTACGGTTTAGCTTCTATCACATTCAAATCAAGTATTTCAGATCATTTCATAGGAATAGAATCATTAAGATAAAATCTTATCTTTATTTTATTACCGATGGTTTCAAACATCTTAGGAGAGCCTATATTAGTCCATATTGAATTACTTCAGGGTCAGTTACAATATTCCAAAATAAATGTAGTTGTAATTCTCTTCTTAAATATACAAGTCCCATAAGCAACACTGTTTGAAACACACACAAAAAAAAAAGTTTCCTTTAGCCAATTTCTACTAGGATCATTCAAAATCTCAAGAGGATTGAAACACATAGAGAGAGAGAGTGAGATAAGTATACAAACATACAAATGCATGCATACATACAAACACATGCTTACATACATACACAAATGCATACACATAAAAATATATATGCATACATCCATACACACATGCATGCAAACACATACACATACACACATATGCATACACACACAAACACACACATACACCCACATACAGAGATAAACACACACATAGAAACATTTGCATCCACACACATATACATGCATATACATATACACACACATATACAAACATATACGCATACACACACATAGACATACATAGATGCACATAAACATACACACAAATATACACATATGTATAACACACACACATAAACACACATACACATATACACATATACACATACACACACATACACATACACACACATACATATACACACACATATACATACACATACACATACACACACATACAAATACACATATGTATAAACACATACACAAACATACTCATACATACATACAAACACATACACATACACCCATATAGACATAGACACACATACACACACATGCACATACACACACATAATCATACACACACATACAGAAATACACATACACATAGATGCATATGCACATACACATATACATATACATACACATATGCATATACATACACATAGAGATACACACATACAGATAAACATACATATACACATATTCGTACATAGACATATACATACAAATACACATACACATAAACACACACATAAACATACACATACACACACATATTCATACACACACGTACGTGTACATATAGACATACATACACACATACATACACATACGCATACATACATACACATGCATACACACATACACACACATACAAATACAAATACACACATATAGAAACACACACACATACACATACACACATATACATGTACTTAAACATACACATACACACACATATATACACATACACATATGCATAAATATACACAAACATACACACACATACACATACATACACACATGCACAAACATACACATCCAATCATACACACATAAATATATATGCATACGCACATACACACACATATACAGACACATGCATACATACATAGACACATGCATACACACACACATATATGTTAGAAATGTAGAAGCTCAAGTGTGTGTGACCCAAGCCTAAATGAAGTGCCACATCACTTCACCTTTTGGTAAAGTCTACAACCACTTTTCTAAGAGTTTTTTAGCTCAAGATTATATTTAAGTTGGTGGATATAAGTGTGTGTTGTTGGAGCAATTGTTTGAGATCTAACTCTACACCAAGTTTTGGAGCATTATATTACAAAAGGCTGGGAAGAAATTCATGGCCATCCTTAAGCTTCATTTGTGGAATTTTATGTTCTCATTAGGATTGTATACTCTAGGTCTAAGTTGCAACCCTCAACTCCACCCACACCACCCACCATTCCAACCACCTCCGACACCACCCACCACCTCCCACAACTCCCCACACCTCCCACACCACCACCTCTCACCACTCAATTTGTAAGATAGACAAATATTGATGTTGGAGTTTCGGTGACATCAGAAGATGATTACCTTTGTGATCAGATGATCAAAAGATACCAAAAGAATTATGTGAATTATGTGAGGGATGTGCTTCTAAGGGTCATTACAATATCACGGGCCACACATAATGAGGATCCTACAATCTTTGCTTAGGAGCTCATAAATGAACCGAGATGTCCAATCCAAGTGATCTGTTTGGTTAAGAGAGAGATCTCAGCTTGCATTCAAAAGTCACAATAAAAGGGTAAAAAGATAAATGACTGTTGCCGCCAACCATTCGTGACAATTGCCTATTTTTGAGGATCTAATTCAAAACTGGAGGCCAGTACCATATTTGATCTACCCCTCAAATTTTGGGGAAATCAATGAGCACATATTCAATGAATGTGGGAAATTGGCAAGGCCCTTTTGGCGTATAGAGCCTATAAAAGCAATGGACTAGTACTAATTGGGGACACATGTACAAGGTTGATTCTGACATCTCTTTTGGACCTCTCTTTGCACTCTGTAACTACAAGCCTACTGTAGGAAGTCACTCTATGGTGAGGATACAGAGCGTGGGCTTCCCAGTGGAGGGCTAGTAGCACTAGAGTGTGAAGAAGTGGCTTGGTTTTGTCATTCAGTGTGAGTCAGTGACATTTCCGTGCTCTTTCCCTTAGAGCAAGTCTTCATATCTTTGTACTGATCAGTGAAAGTCTTCATTTAGTTATGCCCATTGTATTGGATGAATCTCTTGTATTGATTTTGTTTAGTTCCAGATTGACATGTTAGCATAGAGCACCAACTATTGGAGCATTTCTTTTGCCTACATTGTAATCGTGTGTTCGAACTAAGGAGTGGTTTCATCCTTCACTATTGTCTTTTGTCATTAATTTTATTTATGAGTGTCTGCAATACTGTTTGTCTATTGCGATAGTGCATGCTCATAGGAATGTCAAAGGGTATACTTCCCTAAAGAGAACCTCCCTTGAGTAGGTGAAGTACTAGAAGTGTGTATTGCCTGCATTGTTAAAAGTAGGCACCCCAGTACCTCCTCTACAGTTTGGCATGCCCAGTGGGACCTTTGCGTTTCTGTGAGAGGTCTGAGCATAGTAAATAGTCATTTTCCATTATTCTTGCCCTATTGCATCTTGCAAATAGGTACATGACCCATACTCGAGCGGATAAGGAGCCTCTTCGTGTACAGAGGATCCTTAAAAAATCCTTTTTACCTTCGAATAGTAAACCTAGATCCCCTCGAACCTCCTTGAATGTATCTATTGATTTGGGTGCGAAACCACTATCAACGAAAAAGCATAGTTGAACATTAGACTTCTCCGCAGATACGTCATAGGAAACACCAGTGCCAATGGAGGATCTCTCTCACTTACTCTCTAGACTCAATATCAAGTTCCCTATCGTTAAGGGACAAGCTTATGAGGATGCTGATGATCATGTGAGGAGATGCATCTCCCAATGCCATGGACGAGGCTACAGAATAGAGAGGATGCAATGCTAGTACTCTTCCCATCCATGTTGGAAGGCCTTGCTGAGGAATGGTACAGTTAATATGCAGATGCCCATTTTGCTACAGGGGAGGCTCTGAAGACGGCCTTCTCACAAACATTTCAACCAAGCTCTAGATTAGCTAGAGAACCTAAGGCTGAGATCAAGTGAATCCTTTCATGAACTTCACACTAGGACAAAAGCACTTATTGCACGTCTACCACATGCGCCAAGTGATTTCTTGGTTAAAAAATGGATAGAAAAAGCTTTGCCCAGGTCATCTCAACAGAAGCTACGTGAGTCTCGTAGATTGGATGCAACCCTTACTGATTTTGTTGCAGCGGCATCACACATTGAAGAAGCTAGGCAACATTTTGAACAGGAAACACAACCAAATTATGCAGCAGAACTAGACCCTATTGGACAAGTGAGGAAAGCACTAGAGGCATTGAGAATGCAGAAAAATCACCAAGAAGAGAAGGTCTTGCCATCGCCGTCACGTCGCACTGATGATGAAGTAGCCCAACCTCGTCACGAATTAGAAGATTTGAGGACTCCTCAAGATATAAGAAGGCAGTTTCGGTGTACAATATGTAACAACAGTGGACATTGTAATGTTAATTGTCCTAATAGGGTAAGTTGTCAATTTTATGGAAAGGATGGCCATGAATCTAGAGACTGTTACTACCTCAAGGGTACACAACAACGAGGTAACCCTCGAGCTCTGGCTTCATATTATGCTAGTACTTCAAATGCTCCTAATAGAGAGGAGAATCGTCCAACAAAGCCTAGATACAATAGGCCATTGATGTTTTATCACTTTGGTGAGTATGGCCATATGCAAAATAGTTGTTCCCTTCAAGAAGATGCACCTTCTTGTCAACATTGTCTAGAGGCTAAGGATCATTATACCAAAGATTGTCCAAGAAGCCCCCTGCTCCCATTCACATGATTGCAGTCTCCCCATAAGAAGAAGGTACGACCACTCACTTTTATGTTGTATCATCTTCTTCAATGCCCATGTTGACTAGATCCAAACAAGCGGCAACAATCTGTAGAGAGGAACAACAAGGACCCCTGAATGCAAAGTATAAGCTAAATTCCACTCCTGCATACAGTGGGGATGATTTCTCAAGTAAGACGAGTCTTGAAACACTTGTTCAAGAAGTAAATCTAGGAGATGAAGAGAACCCTGAAGTAGTCCACTTGGCCTCTTGGCTATGGCATTATCCCCCTTTACTACAGAAGGTAACTTCCTTACTTTTTTCTTATAAAAATGTCTTTGCATGGTCCTATAAAGATCTAACAGGGATACCAGAGCAGCTTGGATTACACCGAATATGCTTAGTTGAGGGAGTCGTGCCTGCAAGAAGTAGGCCATATAGACTCAATCCAAAGTATGCACAGCTGGTAAAATTGGAAATTTCAAAACTAGAAGAAGCATGTATAATTGTTCTAGTAGAACATTCTAGGTGGCTTTCTTCTATGTTTATTGTACCGAAGAAAAATAGTGGAAAAATAAGAGTCTGCATTGATTTTCATGCCTTCAATAAGGTAACTCTTCAGGATGGATTTCCTCATTCTTTCATAGAGCAAGTACTTGAGGAAGTAGCCGGACACACTTTGTACTAGCTACAATCAGATAGTGATCCATCCTTATGATAGGGACAAAACCAACTTTGTTACTCCCTGGGGCACTTATGTCTATATCCGCATGGCTTTTGGGGTGAAAAATGCACTAGCTTCATTTAATAGAATAATGTATATGATATTGGGCAAGTGGTTAACAACCTTTATGCGCATTTTCATGGATGACTTTTCAGTGTTTTCAGGCACAGATAGAAGAGCAGTAGTTCAAGATTTCCATGATCATTTGGAAAATCTAAAGGAAATCTTTGAGCAATGTCTTAGAATAGGGTTGAAGTTAAATCCTGCTGAATGTCACTTTTTTGTCACGAAGGGCACTCTTCTTGGTCACATTCTATCTGCTGAAGGGATAACAATTGACTCTGCAAAGGTTACTGCTATCCTTTCCATGCCTATTCCACAAACCCCAAAGGAAGTGCAAAGTTTTTTGGGCCATGCAGCATACCATAGAAGATTTATACGAATGTATTCAGAAATAGCTAAAACCTTGTGAAGGCTTACGAGTAAAAAGGTCCCCTTCTCATGGAGTCCTGAAGCTGAGAAAGCATTTTGTGAACTAAATTGAGGTTATGTACTGCTCCACTTTTAAGTGTTCCTAACTGATCATTGCAGTTTCATGTGCACACAGATGCTAGTCTTCATGCTGTTGGTGTGGTTTTGGCTCAACCATCATCAGACAAGATTGATAGACCTATCTCCTATGCCAGCGGGCTACTTACCAAGGCAAAAAAGAACTACACTACGATCGAAAGGGAAGACTTGGCTATTGTATTTCGTCTTCAGAAGTTTTGGCATTACCTTGTCGGTGTATATTTTATAGTCATATCGGACCATCAGCCCTTGAAGTACTTGATAAACAAGCCTAGAGTGGCGGGAAGGGTTTGGCGATGGTTACTACTATTTCAAGAATTCAACTTTGATATTCATATTAAGCCAGGAAGAGACCACTACATGGCAGATCAAGTATCCAGGACTGCAATGAGGGAGAAGGAAACAGGTATTAATGATGAATTGGTGGATAGTAATCTCTTCCTAGTAGCAACTCAGCTTGAATGGTATGATGGAATTCTCCATTGTCTCACTACTCAAAAACTCCCAGAACACTTAACACCTATAGAAAAGAAGAGATTACTCCTTAAAACCAAAGCGTACTCACTTATAAATGGGAACTTATATAGATATTGTCAAGTAGTATCTTGAGAAAGTGTGTTTATTCAGAGGAGGTAAACCTTTTGCTAGAGGCAGCACACGGTGAAGGGAATCTAAAGGGGGAAGATTTGGCTCACAGAATCATCCACAAAGGACTATGGTGGCCTGACATCTATCGGGATGCGATCAAGTTTGCTAAAGAATGCCACATTTGTCAAAGATGTGCTCCTACACCAATCAGATTGAATTTCCAAATACTAATCATATCTACAGGAATGCTCTCATTCAAATGATGGGGTCTTGATTTCATAGGACCAATTAGTCCAATTGGTCAACCTGGGGGTAAGAAGTATATTTTGATGGCCACATGCTATGCAACTAAATGGATAGAAGCTAAAGCTACTGTGGACTACACGGCCTTAACAGTAGCTAAGTTTTTGTGTAAACATATTTTCTCAAGATTTGGTTGCCCACTAGAAATCACTAGTGATAGGGGCACTCATTTTGTAAATGAATTGCTCCAATTTATATTTGACAGGTACAAGGTCTTTCATAAAAAGTCTTGTCCCTACTATCCAAGGGCAAATGGCCAAGCAAAAAGCTCCAATAAGATTTTGATTGGATTGCTTCGCAAATTATCTTCTGATCATCAAAGCTTTTGGCCGCAAACATTGATCGGTGCAATTTGGGCTTTTAGAACTAGAAGAAAAGGAACCACTAGTGAGAGTCCATTTTCCTTAGTATATGGAAAAGAGGCATTGGCACCATTTGAATTTATTATCAAAAGAGAAATTGGAGCCAGAACCATTGGAATTGAACCTCCCATTAGAAGACTGGTGGCACAAGAAGAATACAAAGAAGGAGCAATGCAAAAACTTCACGTAACACAAGAAGAGGGCAAAAGATTGCACGATAGGTATCTTAGGTCTAATGAAGTACACGAAGGATCCTTGGTTTTGGTGCATCAAATCCCAAGATTTTCAACCTAATTGGCACCCAAATGGATAGGACCATACAGGGTGATAAAGGTATTACCACACGGAGCAGTGCATTTAGAGATTTTGGAGGGTAAGAAGATACTCCTGGTCAATATCTCGAGGGTGAAGAATACCTGCATTAAGTCAAGTTGGAAGAAATTCATTCACTCTACATACCGTATTTCATTCAATGTTTGCAGTCTTATTTAGATAAGCAAATGAAGGAGGAATTGCACAAGGACGGTGCAAAGACTTGATGTGGGGGTCTGTAGCGCAGTGCAAAATTCTCTCTCTCTCTCTCTCTCTCTCTCTCTCTCTCTCTCTCTTTCTCTCTCTCTCTCTCTCTCTCTCTCTCTCTCTCTCTCTCTCTCTTTCTCTCTCTCTCTCTCTCTCTTTCTCTCTTTATCTCTTTCTCTCCTTTTGCACCCCGCCTTTTCTCTCTCTCCCCCGCCATTCCCTCTCCCGCCCACCTGCTCGCAGCCCTTGCCACCCCCTCACACTCCCGCCAGCATTCCCCATAACCCCCCTCGCCCCCTCGCCACCCCCTCATACGCCTACCCACAGCCCCCGTAGCCCACTCTCACGCTTCCCTCTCACAGTCCCCCACCCCCGCCTAGTTCCACACACTCTCTCTCTCGCTCTCTCTCTCTCTCTATCTCTGTCTCTTTCTCTCTCTCTCTCTCTCTCTCTCTCTCTCTCTCTCTCTCTCTCTCTCTCTCTCTCTCTCCCTATTGTTTCCCATCCTCCGTTGTCCCACAGGCCACCCTCCCGCAGCCCTGCCTCTTCCCAATCCTCCAATTGTGCAAGCCCACAGGTGTCCATTTCCAATGACCCATTAATTCGCTCCTCTCCACACGCACGTACATGGTTGCCTATAACTCTTTTTCTCCTACAATGATGCAAGGTGACAAAAAGAGAATAAATGAACCTCTGCATAAACATTGATAATAGTACATTGGTCTAATTTCGGCTGATTTAGGAGTAAGCATTAGTGTGCGACTTCACTCACATTTAGTCGAGCTTGAGGATAAAGCCTGCGATTGAACGAGGATATGAGAATGGAGGCCCACTATCCTTCCATCCCACCATCCCTCCATCCCTGCATCCCACTGTCCCTCCTTCCCACCATCCCTCCATTCCACTCCACCCTCTCCTAACTCTGCCCAGCCTCCACTCCACCCACCCTCAACTCCACCCACCCTCCACTCCACCCACCCTAAACTCCACCCACCGTCAACTCCACCCACCCTCCACTCCACACACCCTCAACTCCAGCCACCCTCCACTCCACCCACCCTCAACTCCACCCACCCTCAACTTGACTCACCCTCCACTCCACACACCCTCAACTCCACCCACCCTCCACCCACCCTCAGCTCCACTTCACCCACCCTCAACTCCCCCCACCCTCCACTCCACCCTCTCCCAACTCCACCCACCCTCAAATCCACTCCACCCACCGCAACCCCAACTCCACACACCCTCCACTCCACCCTCCCCCAACTCCACCCACCCCCTCCACTCCACCCTCCCCCAAATCCACCCACCCTCCAGTCCACTCACCCTCAACTCCACCCACCCTCCACTCCACCATCCCCGAACTCCACCCAACCTCCACTCCACCCACCCTCCACTCCACCCACCCTCAACTCCACCCACCCTCCACTCCACCCCCCTCCACTCCACCCAACCTCCAGTCCACTCCACCCACGGCAACCCCAACTCCACCCTCCCTCCACTCCACCCTTCCCCATCTCCACCCACCCTCCACTCCACCCACTCTCAACTCCACCCACCCTTCACTCCACCCACCCTCAAATCCACCCACCCTCCACTCCACCCACCCTCAACTCCACCCACCATCAACTCCACCCACCCTCCACTCCACACACCCTCAAATCCACCCACCTATCACTCCACCCACCCTCAACTCCACCCACCCTCCACTCCACACACCCTCAACTCCACCCACCCTCCACCCACCCGCAAGTCCACTCCACCCACGACAACCCCAACTCCACCGAACCTCAACTCCACTCCACCCTCACCCAACTCCACCCACCCCCAACTCCACTCCACCCTCTCTCAAATCCACCCACCCTCCACTCCACCCACCCCCAACTCCACCCACCCTCAATGCCACCCACCCTCCACTCCACACACGCTCAACTCCACCCACCCTCCACCCACCCTCCACCCACCTTCAACTCCACCCACCCTCCACTCCACTCCACCCATGGCACCTCCAACTCCACCCACTCTCCACTCCACCCACCCTCAACTCCACCCACCCTCCACCCACCTTCAACTCCACCCACCCTCCACTCCACTCCACCCATGACTCCTCCAACTTCACCCATCCTCCACTCCACCCACCCTCAACTCCACCCACCCTCCACTCCACTCACCCTCAACTCTACCCACCCTCCACTCCACCTACCCTCAACTCCACCCACACCACCCACCACCTCCCTCACCACCCACTACCTCCCAGCACTCCCCACACCACCCACACCACCACCTCTCACCACTCAATTTGTAAGATAGGCAAAATTCATGTTGGAGTTTCCGTGACATCAGAAGATGATTTCTTTTGTGATCAGATAATCAAAACATACTAAAAGAATTATGTGAATTATGTGAAGGATGTGCTTCTAAGTTTCATTACAATATCACGGGCGGTAGATAATGAGGATCCTACAATCTCTGCTTACGAGCTCATAAATGAACCGAGATGTCCAATCCAAGTGATTTGTTTGGTTAAGAGAGAGATCTCAGCTTGCGTTCAAAAGTGACAGTAAAAGGGTAAGAAGATAAATGACTATTGCCACCAACCATTCGTGATGACTGCCTATTTTTGAGGATCTAATTCAAAACTGGAGGCCAGTAGCATATTTGATCTATCCCTCCAATTTCTGGGCAATCAATTTGTGCATATTTAGTGAATGTGGGAAATCGGCAAGGCCCTCTTGGCCTATTGGAGCCTATAAAAGCAATGGATAAGTACTCATTGGGGAGACACGTAGAGGGCTGATTCCCGCATCTTTTTTGGACCTCTCTTTTCACTCTGTGACTACAAGCCTACTGTAGGAAGTCAATTTGTGGTGAGGATAGAGAGCCTGGGCTTCTCAGTGGAGGGCTAATAGCACCAAAGTGTGAAGAAGTGGCTTGGTTTTGTCATTCAGTGTGAGTGAGTGATATTTCCGTGCTCTTTCCCTTAGAGGAAGTCTTCATATCTTTGTAATTATAAGTGCAAGTCTTCATTTAGTTGTGCTCATTGAATTGGATGAATCTCTTGTATTGATTTTTTTTTTAGTTCGGGATTGACGTGTTAGCATAGAGGATCGACTCTTGGAGCATTTCTTTTGCCTACATTGTAATCATATGTTCGAAGTAAGGAGTGGTTTCATCCTTCACTATTGTCATTTGTCAATAATTTTGTTTTTGAGTTTCTACAATACCGTGTGTCCATTGCGATAGTGCCTGCTCACAGGAATGTCAAAGGGTATACTTCCCTAAAGAGAACCTCCCTTGAGTAGAGGAAGTACTGGAAGTGCGTATTGCCTGCATTGTTAAAAGTAGGCACCTTAGTACCTTCTCTACAATCTTGCCTGAGCAAAAAGGCTTCATCAAAGGTAGATTTATTCTTGATGCTATTATTTCTCTATGGGGAGGTATTGAGTATGCCAATGAGTCCAACCAACCCTTTTATTTCTTCAAATTGACTTTGACAAGGCTTATGATAAGATAGAAAGAGACTTTGTGCTCAATTATCTATACAACATAGGAGGTGGGAAAAGGTTCATAAAAGCTATCAGTACTCTCTTTGGCAATGCCCACTCAAGGATGGCTATAAACGGGAATCTGTCTCCTCATTTCGGACATAGAAGGTCTATCAGGCAAGGTTGCCCTTTAGCCCCCCTCCTCTTTGCCATAACTAGTGATGCCCTTGGGTCAGTGGTTAAGGACGCTATTGAGAGTAAGAAAGTTGAAGGTATTTCAATGTCAGGTAGTTATAAGCAGCTTTGTCTTCAAACCTTTGCTGCTAGTGGATCAAACATTAATCATAAAAAAATAGCTTTTAAGTCTTCCTCTAATCATGTGCTTGCTTGCACTGAGAACATTGGTTGTGAAATTATTAAAGATGGGGAAGTGTTCAGACTTCTTGGAATTCCTATGGGTTCTGAAGTCAGTAGTCATCAAAGATGGGAATTGGTTTTAGACAAATTCAGGAAAAATTTGTTCTTGTGGTATAATTGTCAATCTTCTCTTTCTCATAGAGTTTTTGTTCTTAACCATTATATTCACCCAATTTATTTGCTAGAAATATTACGATTTGGTTTTGTATTTATGAGAATTGATATGAGCATTACATTACCATACAAAGCTGATCTGGATTCTCAGCAAAATATAAGCGAGTCCTTCTCGTATAAGAGGAATGCTCTATTTACATTGGATAACCCTAGTTGAATTGGAATTTTAATTTTAGCGGATCATCTAATCATAACACTTCAATCCAGATTAGTGTTGATCAAATTTGAGGATCATTAGAGGAGGTTATAGTATGATTTTTTTAATCTATGTTATAATTTTGACTTTAAGTTCTAAAATGGATGCAGTGAGCATGTTTTATGATAGATTTGAATGTCAAACTATAGACTCCATTTCTAGCTGAGTTTAGTAATGAAAATGTAGTTTCTATGTACGCCTTCAAATGAGAACATTGGTTTTGAAATCATTAAATATGGGGAATTGTTCAGACTTCTTGGAATTCCTATGGGTTTTCAAGTCAGTAGTCATCAAAGATGGGAATGGGTTTTGGACAAATTCAGGAAAAAGTTATTCTTATGGTATAGTTGTCAATCTTCTCTTTCTCATAGAGTTTTTCTTCTTAACCATTATATTCTCCCAACCCTTGTTTACGTTCTATCATGTTAGGCTCCTAAATAAAGCATTTCATCCAAGTTATTTGTCATTCGAGGAGGTTCTTATGGGGAGGAAACTTACTTCACAACAAGATTCCTAAAGTTACTTTGAAAGTTTGCTATTTGCCTAAAAAAGAACGGGGTCTTGGAATATTTTGTCCTCTTAAAATGTGAGCTAACCTTGTTGCCAAATGGATTGTTCAGTCTCTTAATTTTGATGATTTTTGGGCCATTCTTATAAAAAGGAACGTACATAACTTTGCTCTTGCAGATTACAAAGTTTGGAAAAACTAATCTCTATGTACGTTCTGGTTTCTCCCCACACTTTCTCCCAACAATAATTGGATGTGGTAAGCTTGGATGGAGGTTAAAATGTTGTGTTGTCCCAACAATAATTCTTTTGATGATTTTGAGTTTTACCTATAGGAGAATATCTCGACAAGATGGCTTTCTCTATGGAATAATGGCACTCTTGAAATTAGAGAGCATAAATGTCTCAAACTGGGGCTCAACACTTGGAAGGATCTCACTTTAAATGAGGAGATCATGTATGAAGCTCAAATTTCAAATACTCAATACTCTTCTGGTTGTCTTTAGGTTCTTCTGAATCAAAGAAGCATGTTGGCTAGCAGAGCTGAGATCAGTGTCCAGAGGAAACTAGTCAAGCTAGCCTATGTTGCTCAAGACAGGTTGAAGAAATACGAGAGTAGGAGAGGGACAATCAATATGATCCTGCCCAAGCTTAACAAAATGTGGAAAGTGAATTAGAATGCTAATGAATGGACTCATTAATTTTTGTGTATCCAGCACCTTCTAAAGAACAATTAACCACGCTTACCTTCTCTAGCTTATAATGCACAATGTAGTTTGATGTGGAGCTTAGGACAAGAAGTTTAACATTAATAATGGATTATGTATTTTTTCTAGAAGTGTGGAAGATCTCCCCCACCTGTTTAACGATTGCAAGCATGCCCAATCTTTGTAGAATTCCTCTTGCCTTTTTGCCAAATGCACAACACACCTTGGCTACAAAGAGCTGCTGCTAGATATGATGTTGATTTATGGAACCTCTCGAGAGCTAATATATCATGGAGTATTTGGAAACGCAGAAATGTGGGTATCTTTAATAACAAGAAGGCCACTAGTGCTATAATTTACTCACTACACACAATTCTGAAGAGAATTAGCTTTAAAGTTCTTCGTGACAATGTGGATGCTCTTGATGATGAGTTCTCTCTATCCAGTCAGCTAATGGAGGGCTTCTTTGTTGAAGTTGTACTCTGCCTGTAGGATTGAAATAGTTGATGTATGCTGTTAGTTACCCTTTTTGTGCATTCGCCTTATGTTGTATGTTATCCTCCATATGGATCTATTGAAGGTACAGCATGCTGTTGTGTGCCATGACACTAACAATGTGATTTGCTATTACATTCATCAAATTGCCGAATACCACTAGTTGTAGTTTTTGGGAATAGTCTTGCTCTCTGTACATTATTACATTCCATTATTAATTTACTTCTTGTTCTCTCAAAAAAAAAAGATTCCTCTATCTACTTATAACAATGTGACAAGTGCCACATGTTTACACATGTAGAAATGAACTAGTATGTGGAATATAAAAAAAAAACGCAATACTTTCATTATATATAATTGTTTTTCCCTCTTAGGTTTATGAAGTGAAAAAAAAATTATGTACCATAAGCATGCAATTTTTTTATGCTAAGATGCATATCTTTTTGTAGCTATCATATGGATGCTATCCATTCGAATTCAACATTTATACATGTGATTTTTTCTTCAGTATTGAAAAATTTCAAGCTTAATTAAGATTGAGAATGCTTTTGATGTGTCAAAGTTGATTATGATCTTTATTTATAGGCTCATGCATGAGATTAGGAATGACGTAGATGTATATGTTTACGGCCATGTTTATATAAAGGTTTATTTCAATGTTGATTAACGATTTTATGTCATTGTTTATGTAGTGGTTTGTGCTGGTTCATGTTGTACAAGCATGTGCAAAAGCACACATACAATAGACTTCATAGACATGAAAAGATGATTTGTTTTTTTGTTATGTGGGTTTCGTGTATATAGACATGTACAAACACAAGCCTACTCAAGCCAGCACGTGCTCTCATAGGCCTAGAAGAAACCATATAAATACACACACATACATACACGCATGCACACAGACACATACACACACACAAACACACACACACACACACAAACACACACACACACACACACACACACACACATATATATATATATATATATATATATATATATATATATATATATATATATATATATATATATATATATATATATATATATATATATGTGTGTGTGTGTGTATATATATAGTTATAGTTATAGTGACATATATAAAGGTTGCTATAAAGACATTATTTTGTAACCATTTTTCTATTAAAAGATGGTATTTTCGTTAATCAGTTATTGACTAGTATATGGAATCGCATAGAGAAACACTATATCTTATTATGGATAATGTGCATTTGGACCATCATAGCCACAACTATTTCAAAAACTTTTCACGCATACCCATGCATATTTAGAGACATTTTGCGATGTCCATGGGGGAAGTAATGTTTTCATCATGACAATTATTTAGAGGGAGCTTGCAACCTCTTTTGTCGAAATACATATTGATAAATTCCTAATCTTGTTGTAGTGTATGATATTTTGATGAAAGTGCACTATGGATCGTTTAAGTATGAACTAAGAAAATTTGTTGGTTGTACTTGGGGTTTTGTAAACAAAACGCAACAATATACATGCTATAGTGCTGGTAACATGGAGCTAAATGATGAAATGTTCAAATTCTTGAAGAAAATGCGATATCAACCAAACAACGTATGGATTCTTTCAAATTGATTTGTATGATTTAAACAAGTTCCCTAACGATGAGACCTTTCTAGATATCAGAAAAAAATGTACAATGCAGGAGTACCACACCCAAACTACTCTCAGTTTCCTTGCATAACTATTCGTTACAATAACAAATTACCATAAAGTTTTTGAGTATCTGTCTCCAGTGTGTCACAATCATTAAATCACATTGTGAGTTCTTGGATTCGACAAATCCCCTATGGATGTAATATGACACTTGAATACCTTTGCTGTTCTTGTAAGGTTAAAGTATAAACCATTTCTCTGTTTTTGGTAGTACACGAGCTCTTATATCAAATTATTGTAATTAGCTTAGTAATGGTGATGAAACGGCACGTACTATAGGTAAATTCAATCAGCATATTATAGAGTGATGAAAAGGCGGATAGAGATATATGAGAGTATGTATGCCTATCAACTTGATCTAAAAAAATATATGTTCCAAAAATATTGAGCTGTGTAAAGATTTGAAGATAGAATGCATGACTCTGCATGGATCGCATTGTCTGAACGTTTCACTTTACATGTGTATTTTATACCTTAGAGATGCGAAGATTGGGGATTCCCACGTTAACAACCGCTCAATGAAATACAATAAAACATGTAGTTTCATAATTTATTCGCTTGAAATATTACAATTTGGTTTTGTATTTATGAGAATTGATATGAGCATTACATTACTATACAAACCTGATCTCGATTCTCAGCAAAATATAAGTGATTGTTTCTAGTATAAGAGGAATGCTCTATTTACATTGGACAACCCTGGTTGAATTGGAATTTTTATTTTAGCGGAACATCTAATCATAACACTTAAATCCAGATAAGTGTTGATCGAGTTTGAGGATCTTTAGAGGAGGTTATAAGTATGATTTTTTTTAATCTATGTTATACTTTTGACTTTAAGGTCTAAAATGGACCCAGTGAGCATGTTTTATGATATATTTGAATGTCAAACTGTAGAATCCATTTCAAGCTGAGTTTAGTAATGAAAACGTAGTTTATATGGACGCCTTCAAAAGGAAGAGAGCAGGTCTTACGGTCAAGCTCGTGTCCTATTCTAATATAGTGGTAGCATACTCGTGTTTATGGTACTGTATGGAGTTGCTAGATTTTGCCCTATGAAACATTGAAAAGGCCGCCATGGGTTAAAGTATTAGGATTTATTTTTAACGGTCAATGAACTGTTTTAAAAGAAGTAGGAGTTCCGTGTTGCAGTGGTAAGGATTTTGGACCATACTGCTCATAATGCGTCTTCAGCTAAATTTTTAGTCTAGAACTTCACTGAGACTTTTCCATATCTGGAGAGGTATCAAATATGCAATACGTTCAGCGTAGAATATAATGATCTGACAAGACCAGGATGCTTCCATTGGAAGATGTGTAAACTTGCATGATATATTCATGAGTCATGACGCCTTTTACTTGGCTATTTCCTATTTCTTCTTATGTTCGCTTTTCCTTATGAGTCATGAAGGAAGCCTAATTTCCGTCCTTGTTAGAATAACTCCGATTTTTGAAAGCAATCAGGAATCAGCAACAGGAGATTCATTCACAAGAGTCTTGATCTGTCTCCCTATATCTGTATAGTATGCGAAATGGGGAATAACGTAAATGCGATTGTCGCCTTTATGTCCTCATATGACCGTATCGGTCAATGGTATTCCTTGCCAAAGCCCTCAGTTACCAGCTCTGTAGTATTTCTGTAAGATCGGTAAAGCTAAGACGTATTTCCTTTGCAGAGCACGCTGGCTGATTAACGACTGAGTCACGAATAGCGGTACATATTTAATCAGATATACGAATGCGTACTATCGAACAGTATAATTAAAAAAGTGAAGCATCAATGTCCTCTGGAACAGTTATGTCTTTGAACGAAAATTTCATAAATCGTGTGACTACCAGTGCCAGGAAACCAATATATTTCACCGTGCAGACTTCAGATCCTTATGAAGGCTTACCGCACATAACAATACTATTTTCTAGGTCTTTCCAGGAGAGCATCTCATATTGGAAAAGATCGCATGTCTCTTTTTCTTCCTCGAGAATCTTTATTTTGTTTCTAGCTTCAGTATCTTTATGAAGTTAAAGATTTGATACAGGACGTTAACGGTTTAAAAATTATCCAGCAACTCCGTTTATGAACTCAAAAGAACGCTTCAGCGCTGTCAAATTTTACTGTATCTGATGCGTCCACATGTTGGAACCTTGATCTTTTGTTTTCATTAGAGGACGTTATTTTAGAGGACATCCGGTTACAAGTAGCGGCTTAGCCTTTTCCCACATGGAGCAAACCTCACAGTTGGACAGCAACACTTCAAGTAGTCTATCGGTTTTGATTCATTAATCTTAACAAAAAAAACAGATTGATATCTGTTGTTCTGCATCTTTACAATAATATTTTTCTTTTTTTTGATTTTCTGCATGCGTATGCGCCGATTTCCTTTTCATTAGTGAATTTTCTTTTGGTTTTACATACATCGACATCAAGAAGCTGACGGTTTCTTAAATTGTGCATGCACCTGCCTGGATCGCATGCTTAGACAAACCGTAGAGAAAATGTACGTGTATCTTAATACAAAATACACTTCTCGTAGTACTGAAGATCAAAGGCTTTTCTTTTCTTTCGTTTTCCCGTATGACTTCTTTCCTATCTTCGCACGGAGATCCTAGAGAAACAACCTTAATAAATGATTTAATGGACAGAAATGCAGTTAGGAAGACATATGTCATGCTTATCGATGGAAACTGCTCCTCTCCCCCTCCGTGTGACCTAACACACACACATATATATATCAAAAGAGACCATGAGAGAGTTTGGAAACATCGCGATAAAACTTCAACACAACAAATAGTGAGAACAAATTTCAACACTTTATGAAAACCCAGGTATCCATAGAAGAGATTAAATGAAAAAGAAGAAGAGAGAGAAGCTAAATATCAAAATCTCTTAATCAGAAGTTACCAGAACACAAGGAGGTGGCAGAGGTTTAAAATCAACTTGTTTCTTGGGGGACGCTTTAGGTTGGTGAAGCACATGAAAAGACTGCTGATTCTACTTTATTAAGCTCTAAGATCCAAGAGTTTGTCCATACTCTCCAAGACGCTAAACACCTGCATTTTGATGACCTTACTAATGAATTTCGCTCAACCTTTAAACATATTGTGGTAGTCCCACTTTGCCTAGTTTAGAAGGAGCCCTTTCTTCCAAGTTGCTTAAATGAATGTGTGATACAGCTCATCCATTAGAAAGTTGGTAGCAATAATAGAATCAAAAGTAGGTATCCTATCACCATGCTCTTGATCACCTAGAAGTCTTTTTAAAGATCTCGCATCGATAGCAGGTCCTCTTCACTCATGAATTACTGAGGATCAAAAGGTCTTCATAAAAGGTAGATCTATCCTTGAAGCCATCAAGGATATTTGCGAGGGTATAGATTATTCAAAGGAGTCTTCCCAAAAATCGTTCTTCCTCGCGATTGATTTTAGTAATGCTTATGACACACGGGAAGGGGAATTTATATTTCAATCTCTCAAGGTACTAGGATTTGGTTGTATATTTGGAAGTTCTTAAGTTTGGGTCAACATTAACGTTCAACTCTGCCCCCCATTTTTTGTAAGTACCCTATAAGATAAGGTTTCATGTCTGGACCCTTTTGTTTTCACTAACACTTTCAATGGGCTCCGTTGCATTGCTAGAAGTCAAGTGTAGTTAGGAGTAAACGATTCTAAAATGCTTTTTTGTCCACACAAATGTGTTTGTACATAATGACTTGGGATATTCTGTATGGTCATTGAAAACCACTTTCATGTCGCCTTTAAACGTCCCTTTTCATCTCCTAAGAGCTCAAGGATAGGAAGAGCTCCCATGTGGCCATTTATTCTCCATGATAGGCATCATAGTGGATTTTGGGGTTTCCATAATCCAACTATCGGATTGCGTGCTTGCAAAGATTTAGAACAATCTCTATTTTGGGAATGCAATATAATGTTGCATGGCATATTGAAGGGTGTTCAAAACTTTGCTTATGTTATCGATTAGATACTCTTTAACTTACTTAACTTAACAATAGGGAATTGATGAAGATGGAAGGGATTTCAAGAAGTCTCCTTTGGACCGGGGATGATAAGAGAAGGGATGTTATAGTATTGAATTGGAGATGTGCTCTAGCATAAGGACTTCAGCGGTTTGGGCATTCCAAAAGTGTTTATAAATTTATGTATCTCTCTTTTACCTGCTCTCTCTCTCTCTCTCTCTCTCTCTCTCTCTCTCTCTCTCTCTCTCTCTTTCTATCTATCTATCTCTCACTCTCCCTCTCTCTCTATCGCTCCATCCCCCTCTCTCTCTCTTAGTCTCTCTCTCTCTCTCTCTCGTCTATTTTCTTACGTCTTATTCTCTCTATCTTTCCTTGTTGCATGCTTTCTACTTGGATCATGTGGTTGGCTTGCATGTGTAGCTAGCAATTGCTATATGTGTTAAGACTATTGCTGTTGGAAATGCGTATAAATCTTCGACCTGGTTTGATTATTAGGAAGTGCATTTCTCTATTTTTTTGACGTGAAAAAAGAATTTTTTAATGAAGTAGCATTTTGAGCATTCCGCATAGTTTTGTAAGATTGAAAAGAAAATCACTTTGTAGCATCACACATGTCATTCATAGCTTAACCTGAATTAGGAATTTAGATAGGGGGTTTCACATGTGGAACAGTCCCTTGATCCCTTACGATATCTTCATCTTTTCATATGAAAATTTTGCTAATGATCCTCTTCCCCTCTCCCCACACCTAGTGTTATCTTGGTTTCACATACGCATGTTGTGTATATTTATATGCACGATTGTATATATGTGTGATTGTATGTATATATGCGCATGTATGCATATATGCAGGATTGTATGTATGTGTGATGGCTTTTTTATTATATCTGTGAAATGTGTATGTGTACATGTATCTTTGTATGTATGTTTACGCATATATGATTGATGTTTCTATAGATTTAAGTATGCGTTCATGTATATATGTGTATGTATGTATTTATTTATTTTATCCATAGTTCACTATGTATGGGTATATGGATGGAGGTATGTATGTATATACATACATATGTATTTATATATGTATGTATGTATGCATATATGTATGTTTGTATTGGTGTATGTATGTATGTATACATGTAAATATATTTGTATATATGGATGCAAATATGCATCTCGGAATGTATGAATGTATGCACGTACGTATGTCTGCATGTATGTACTTATGTATGTATACATGTATATATATTTGTATATATGGATGCAAATATGCATCTCAGAATGTATGAATGTATGTACGTACGTATGTATGCATGTATGTAAGTATGTATGTAGGTATGTATGTATGTATTATGTACGTTTATGTATTTATCTCTCATATTTTTTTGTATGCGTGCACGAATCCATGACTATGAAAACTTACGTGTACTATGGACATAGAAAAGCTATCAAAATATAAGCTTCAGAAATAAAGTTCACTCTTAAATTCATCTTTTTCTTATGTTCGGATATCAAATAATTCAAAATTACAAATCAATAATGTCTGTATGTATTCATTCACGCGTGTATGTGTGTACGTTGTATGCATGTGTGCATTATGTGAACATCATAAGTTTCGTATGTGTGCCTACATCTATGCATGAGATGATGCTTGATAATGGTTCAAACCAACATAGGAAAAGAACAAAACCAAAAACAGAAATGTATTAGATAGGATCCGTATCTATTATGCCGCTCTCTCAGTCTCTCCTTCCTCTCTCTTTGTCTCTTTATATCTTTGTATCGCGTTGTCCCCTCTCTGTCTATCAGTATCACTCTAAAAGCTTGAAGACTATTGACGAGTATTAGGCCATGTACCTCTGGTGCCTTCTTATACACGAAATTATTTGGCACAAAATGAATAAAGGTTAGTCGGGATTAAAATCTTGCACAAGCGCATACCTTGACCTTTCTAGTGTCCAATTTGAGCAAATTTCTCAAACTCTCTTCTCCAGAAACATACTAAAGATTTAGAGAGCAAAGCCTTTTTTCTTATAGAATTGTTGAGTCCAAGACTATTATTTATCTAATCCATGGATTGCATCCCAACTTCTGTAAAGCATTATCGCTTCATCTTTGGAGCCATTCATATGTGGCTGTTGGTTGATTTATGTCTAAATTTGAACTTCGTGTTTTTCATTTTCTTATGGTCTTCCATGGCAAGTGAAAGAATATGATAATGGAATAAATGTTGTGCATAAAATCTTTATGTAAGCCATACTATTGGTCTGAAATATGTATTTACGGTCGAGGATTCATATTAACTATGTCTTTATGGTCCTCATCGACACGTGGACGTGCTTTAAGAAAGAAATAATTAAGATTTTAAACTTAATAGCAGCCTCTAGTCTCCCCCGAGACGAGCGAGAATGCATCATTTGATACACAAAATTCCGTTTAACATAGGGTGCGTTGGTGTGAATGAAAATGAATGAGGATGTATTGGCAATTTAGGCCAAACTTAAGCACTTACGCTTGTGGTTTCGAGTTTTCACACACTCAATTTCAATCAGTATTTAGACCATGGTAGGAGTATCAAAGGATTGATAGCTATAATACGAATATTTAATATCCGAAATCTTAATCCTATGATGAACTATCTATTCATAAATATTGTAACTATGCATACATCCTCATATTTTGTATGCACTTTACCGTTCAGAAGAGCATGCACAACCAAGGAACACGAATACAATATGCACAAAGCCGTATAAAACATCATATATGCTGAAGATTCACACACATTCTAAACTTTGATGCCTATACAACCATAGATGGATCAAAGATATATATCGATACATGGAATAGCATACTACACACATAGAGATATACATACATCTAAACATAAGAACTTACAAGTTCTTTGCTGCTGACTCCATAGAAAAAAAGATATGAAGATGAAAAAGTTCTCGTTCTTACTGACACAACTAAGTTTTATTACTAAAACTCATTTCTCATTAGGTTTGAGGAACTTATCATCCAACATAGTTTTCTCTTAGACGATGATTCATTTGATTTGCTATCATAGAATTGCAGTTAGTGTCTTATTTGATTTCTTATGACACAATTCATACAAACCTTACTTTATCAACCTTTCATTTTTCTTTTGTATCTTGCGTCTTTCCCTTTTCGTTCTTCATGTCAGCACTCAAAACATCTCACATTATCATACACGTTTTACCATACGTCCTGACCATCGAGTCGAATATCATGAACAAGATCTTCTTTTTTTTCTACAAAAATTTGTTCCCCTCAAAAGGTCATCGGAATCTCGTCCCCTTCGAATGCTGATCGGAATCTCATGAGCAAAGGGGTTGAATTCGTGCTTGAAAGAGGTAGAGTTCGTCCTCCTCACGAGGCTGAATTCGTGTCCAAAAGTAAGGGATTCTGTTTTTGTGCGGAGCGATCTTTTTGCACGAAAATTGCAAGTCATTTTGAATTCGAGATAAATTTTCACTGCACGAGACGGGAAACCTTCCTTGCTATCCAAAGAATCATGCTCCTCTTTTTGTTCTGAAGTATGCTAAATTTGAAAGTGAGAACTTAGCTCAAAGTAAGTAAAATACACGTCTGTTGCAAAGTAAGCTAAATCCATCTGCGGCATCAGAAAATTTATTCGCAAATCTTCGTCATCGAATAATTCACGAAATTCGTCCAGCTTAATAGTGTTTGTTCCCAGATTCGTCCTTTATTCGTCAAAGCCAATGCAGAAGGCCAATCTGAGGTTCGTCTTTTTAATCAGCAAGAACTCGTTTGAATGTAGCGAAGCACAATTTGTCTGATTCATCCTCCAGGAAGTGCCAAAAAATGCCCTTGAGTTCGTCCTTTATCCATCCATACGTATGGGAGGAATTCGCCCTCTAAAAGAATTCTTCCTCCAGCCAAGGAATTCGCTGTGTGAAAATCGTCAAATTTGTCGCCGGCAAAAGTCCAAGAAATTCATCATAAGAAGATGTGCGCCGAATTCGCCACTGTAAATTTTCCACCAATAAGATACTCACTTCACCGTGTGTTTGTCATAATTGGTCTTCATGGGAATTGAAACCTGGTGGGAAAATTGGAATTCTTCGAGGATAACCAAGAAACCACGCCATCGCCTGAAGGAATGGGGTACAAAATATTCATATTTTGAAACTCGAAATTTGTCTCAAGAAGGCATGAAAATTCTTCAAACCACCTTAAATCATGCACAAATTCGCCTTCAAGAATTCGTGCTAATTCGTTTGAAAATTTCGCCTCCATCAAATTCGTTTCTATTTTTTACGTTTCGAGTTCATCTCTGAAGAGAATTCATCTGAAATCTAGAATTCGTCTCATTGCTCATCAGAAGAATTAGTCTTTATGCATCACCGAATTTGCTTCCTACCAAAATTTGCTTCTTAAGTTTGCCCTTGCAAACGTTTTTTCTACCTCGCCGAGATTCCAAAGGTCAAAGGCACCAAAGTTAGAATGGCCTTCGCCTCCTCCAGATGGAGCAGACTTGCAGTCGATGGGACTTGTTCCCAGGTGGAGCTGATGAAAATTTCCATGCTATCCATTGGGGAGATCGACATGTCTTGAGAAGTGCAACATCAAATAACATATTGAGTATGAAAGAGTGCGACCTTGTCCAATGCATGAAAAAAATTAGTCCACCAAATTCGGTCTACTCACAATTTGCTTGGCAAATTCAAATTCATCTTAGAAGTTTCATCTTGCGAATTCACCTTTTATGAGTTTTTGAATTCATATCAATTGAAATTGTTGAAGCTGGAGCTTTATGCGTCCACCAAAGCTACAACCATGGATAGTAATTAATTCAAACTGCTCTTTGGTGTTTCATGCCATGAAGCTGAGATTGGTCTCCCAACTTTTGCCCTTGCGCAAGAATTTGCCAAGAAAATTCGCACCCAAAATTCACCCTCATAAATTGCAGATAAAATTCGTCCCCTAGAACGGGGCAAAATTTGTCTCCCAAAATTAGATTTTCAAGATTAGTCTTCAAAAATTATTCCTTAAAATTAAGTCTTCAAAAATATTCCTTCAAAATCTATCCTTCAAATTTTGTCCTTCAAAATTAGTCCTTCAAATTTAGTCATCGAAAATTAGTCTTCAAAATTAGTCCCTTTAGAATTCATCCGAATTAGTCTTTCACAATTCATCCTCAACATCACACCTTGATTCAAAGTCAAATTGGTAATCAGATTCGTGGAGATAGAGAAGAGCCTTGGGATCAAGGCCATAATTTGAAGTCTTTCGGTTGTTTTGAGTGAGTTGGATGTCAATACCAAAATTAGACCACTCTTCCAAAAATAGCTCACTCTCCTTCAACTTTTGTGAGTCTAGAGCGGGGCGCGTGCAGTAAGCCATGATGGTGCAGTAAATGATTAAAGTCGGCTGAGCTAGACTTGAGGGCATATTTAAGACATTTTTTAGCACTGGTGGATATATGAGATATGTGAGAATCACCCGAAAGATACACATATATGAGATATATGAGAGTGAAGTATCCATTCGGAAGGAAACATGGAAATTTATTAAGTTGAGAGATGTACACCTTGTCATCTCTCTATGAGTCTAGCTTATGTAAGTTTGGATTTTTTTTGTGTTACTATGGTGCTCTAATAGTATTCTTGTCAAGCTACTTCTTGGTTACTGTTGCTCACTAGTGCAATTTTTCTAGGTGTGGAAGAGGCCTCTCTATGGAGAATACATAGAGTGATGGCTTCAGTGTCCGGGGATAGTTCGGACGACACTGAGATCAAGTATACTAAGGTAGCTCTCTAGTAAGGTGGAGTTTTAGCATTTGTGTAGAAGACTCATATTATTGTATACCTTCTTTGTGTTGAGTAGTCCAAGTTCATTCTTGAAGTGATAAGACCTTTGTACTATTTTCAATTATAGCTCTTGGCATAGTGGGGCAATTTTTAATCTTGATGTTTTTGGTCATTTAAAAATCCTTGTAACTCTTTACCTATTTCTCAGTTTATCTGTACATGACCCACACTTGAGTAGATAAAGAGTATGTCCTTGTGCAAAGGAGCCTCAAGAAGCCTCTTTACCCTTAACTAGTCGACATAGATCCCCTCTACCGTTCGTAAACTTGTCTATTGAGTTGGATGAAACCCCACCTTCAAAGGAAAAGCCTAGGAGGACACTAGATTTCTCCTTGGATACTTCAAAATAAGCACTAGTGTGAATGGAGGATCTTTCCAATTTTATCTCTAGAATGAATATCAAATTTACTACTTTTAAGGGACTCGCATATGAAGATGCAGATGCTCACATGAGGAGATTCATCTCCTTATGCCATGGTCGAGGACTTGAGAATCAAGAGGATGCAATGCTAGTACACTTCCCATCTACATTGGAAGGCCTTGCACACAAATGGTATAGTCCATATGTAGACAACCACTTGAGTACATGGGAGGAACTAAAGATGGTGTTCTCACAGATATTAAGACTAAGACACTCCCCTGAGAGAGCTCTAGATCAGCTAGAGAACCTAAAGTGGAGATCAAGTGAATCCTTTCACGAACTTCACACTAGGAAAAAAGAACTTGTTTCACATCAGCCATATGCTCTATAAAAATTCCTAGTTAAAAACTGAATAGAGAAAGCTCTATCGAGGTCATGCCAATAGAAGATTCAAGACTCTCTTAGATTGGATGCAAAATGCAATGATTTTGTTGCAATTGCATCACGCATTGAGGAAGGTAGGCTACATTTTGAAGGGGATGCACAATCAAACTATGCATCAGACTTAGACCCTATCAAACAACTCCGGAAGGAGTTGGAACCCTTAAGAATGCTGCAAAGTCACTAAAGAGAGAAGGTCATGCCACCACGCCATGCCACAATGATGATGAAGTGGCTCAAACTCATCATGAGTTAAAAGATTTGTGGACCACACAAGATATACAAAGGTAGATTTCGTGTACAATATGCAACAAGAGTGGACATTCCAATGTTAACTGCCCTAATAAGGTAAGGTGTCAATTTTGTGGCAAGGGTGGCCATGAAGCTAGAGACTCCTACTACCTCAAGGGAGCACAACAACAAGGTAACCCTCAAGCATTGGACTCATATTATGTTAGTACTTCAAATACGACTAGTAGAAATGAGAGTCGTCCAACGTGATCTACATATAAGAGGCCATTAATGTGTTCTCGTTGTGGAGAGTATGGCCATATGTAGAACAGGTGCTCCTTACTAGACGGTGCACTTCCTTGTGAGCATTGTCTAGATTCTAAGGACCATTATATGAGAGATTGCCTAAGAAACCACCCTACTCCAATTCACATGCTTGTAGTTTCCCCACAAGTAGAAGGTATTAATACCTAGTCATATGCTCTTTCTTCTTTAGTGTCGATGATGTCTAGAGCGAGGCAAGTGGAAGAAAATTGCAAAGAGGAACAACATGGACTCAAAGATAGAGGAGAGAGAAAAAAAGTTTGTTCGAGGGGCCAAGTAGACATTGAAGGAGTTTATGAGATGATGACTACTCCACTAAAGGAACAACTAACAACTTCTTAGGAAGACACAGAAGAGGTAAACATTGAGGAAATGTTGAAAGGTATTCATCACAAGGCTAGTTTGCACCAGCTCATCAAAAAGGATTCCTAAGTAAGAAGTGAATTATGGAGGATTATATTGTTTGACTACATGAGTCGGCCTCCTAGCATAGATGGGTTCATGGTGACTTTCCCCACGCACCCATGGTAGACTACCAAAGCTCAAGGTTATCTATTTTTATAAGACATGAAGCTCTTATAGGTGTTATTATAGGTGGAGGCTCTATCCTCAATTTCATGTCTGGTTCCATGAGGTAAGTCATTGTAGGAAACAAAATGCAAGGATCAAAAGAGAGCCTCTCCAGATCAAATTTGGGCACTTTTCAAAAATTGGTCCTTGTAGGCAAGAATTAGCAAGAAGTGGCATAGTATCCAAGGAGCCTTCCCTAGGCCCAAATGAGCTCATTCACTCTCTAGATATGACTACACCTCTAGAGAAAGTTGGATATACTCCTTACTATAGGTGAACAAACAAAGGTGAATAATTTGTTTGAGGTTTTTTTAAAGTGTGAAGATCATGTCCACACACCTCAGGCTACATTCTATGATTGTATGGTTCCTAAGGAGGTTCTCTTTCTGAAAAGCTTGTCAGAATGGACCATGGAGCAAATTTTTGAGATAAGTACTCATCGTATCCCTTTTAGTTAACAATAGTCATTGTCGCACGATGCATAGATTGAAGAGAAGACAAAACTATCAGTTGAGAAACTCACAAACCAACATGATTATAGCACAATGTGGACACATCACAAGGTTAGGATGATTTCCTCATTACATTGAAGCTAGGAAAAAGAAAAGACTCAAAACGAATCAGATTCATGTTGCAAGTGTCATTGAGGTCCAGGCATCACTTACAAGGTATTCTTGCTATCCTAAAAAAGAATGGAAAGAGAGAGGTAGAAGCATTCGATAAGATGGATAGTATGGTTTGGAAGAGAATAAGAAAGATGGACATTACAACTTTAAGAAGCTTTGATGACATGAGGAGGGAAGTAAAAAGGAGGACTTATGGCCAACATTTAAGGGTTGAGGAAGAGATGCTTCACGGATTTCTACAACTAGAAGATGTGAATAAGAACAAAAAGCCTCTGAATAGCACTTCTAGTGTGGATTCTAATTCTTTGTGATAGAAGCATTCACTTTTTGTATGCATATTTTAGTTCTAATAATTTTTCTACACTTTGTTGTTGTTGAATAAGGGAATAAGAGGGAATAGCACTGAGGTGGTGCAAAAGCTTGATGTGCGGGACTGTCATCCAGTAGAAGAGCTCGTCCTTAAACCCCCCCCCCCCCAAAGATCTCCAAAATTCGTTTGAAGAATCAGCTTGAGAATTCATCCTTGCATTTAGTAGCTACTTCATCCCTCATCCTCTATAATTGCAGTAGCAAAATAAGCTTTTTTACATTAGATTTCCCAAAACCAAAAGCGTAGTAATTTGTCCTTTTTTCCCCATTAGCACTAAAAGAATAAAAAAAACTAGTCCTTGCATGGTATCTATTTTGAGATGCTCCGGAATTTGTCTCTTCAAGATGAGTGTAGACCATCTAATTCTTCCCCTTCAAATGCTCATCGAAATCTCGTCCCCTTCAAATGATCATCGGAATCTCAAGGGCCCATGGGGTTGAATTCGTCGGTGATAGAGGTAGAATTCGTCCTCCTTATGAGGATGAATTCGTCTCCAAAAGTGTGGATTCTCTTTTTGTAGGGAGGCATCTTTTTGCACCAAAATTGGAAGTCACTTTAACTTTGAGAAAAATTACAGTGCACAAGATGGGAACCCTAGTGTGTGACTAGAAACCTTCCACCCTATCCAAAACATTGTTGGAGGGGATGGTAGAAACCTCCCAGAGATTAATCGTGTTGCAAATGCCTACTTCACACCAGCCGAAACAGAGTTGAGAAGTATAAATAAGACCTCTTGAGCTTTCAAGGAAACCCAAATGATTAGCCTGGTACTTCGGAAAATGATCCTCAAATCATTGGATCAATACAAATAACTTTGACTTTTCACTATGAACCAAAACTTGCTATTTTGGTGACCACACCTGCTCAAGAAAATGAACAATACTCCTTTCTTGGTAACAATTGGACAAGTTTATTCAATTGAAATGATCAACTATGCTAAGAGAATGATGCTTAGGAAATCAGATGTCTATCTTGACATTCTTAGGAGTTACTAATATGCAGACCAGAGTGCAATGTTTTGCACATAGTTCGAGAATGGTTGAAGAAATTAAAATGAGACTTTGAAGCATACAAAAAGACTATCAAATGAATCTATACCAACTTAGTGCACTGCAAATGATGAAGTACACGCTTAGAAATGGATCAGAGAAGTTCACTATTGTAATTGAACTATGTATCTAAGTAGTACTTATGATGAGCTATAATTTAAGCTCAATATGCCGCACAAATTCCTTTGATATCTCTCCTATATCCCTCTCTCTATCCATGTGAATAGATAGTCCTCTTTTATAAGCCTTTTGTTGGAGCCAAAAAATCAACTTTGAATTTGAGTCTTTGCCTAAAAGTGTTGTAGAGTTTTAGGACTTGATTAACCATAAATCCTCATCAAATAACTCATGAAAAGATTCTCCTCAGAACTCGTAATGGGAAGTCATTCCAATATGCACTTTTACAAGGAGTAAAAATTAATCTTTTATAGGTGGGTAGTCATATTTGACTTTATGTGAGTTCATAGAAGTGAGTATCCAAATGTCCAAGTATGTAGGCTTGGATCCATTTGCACCAACATCTTCACCTACAGCGTAACATACTGGGACTCGAATTCTCTTGATCTCATGCAATCCAATCATAATCTTGAATATTTCTAATTTAGTTCCATCCAAAGATTTAGTTAGAATATCTGCACATTCCAAGTTTGTCGATACATAGGACAATTGTATGTGCTTACTAAGTAGCTTCTCTCTCACATAATGATAATGCACTTCGATGTGCTTAGTTCTTGCATGATATAGAGGATTAGCAGCCAAATGTAGTGAGCTAGTATTATCTCCAAAGATCATTGGAGTGTATGTATATATACCCAAATCTAAGTAGGGTATCTTTAACCACATTGCCTCTTTTGTTGCATTTGCTAGACCCCTATATTCAACTTCAATTGATAACAATGCCGTAGTTGGTTGTTCCTTGAATGACCATGAAATCAACTTAGACCTTGCAAAAGATAAGCAGCCACAAGTGCTCCTCCTATCAAATTTTGGGATAGCCCAATCTACATTAGAGTATAGCTTGATATCCAAGTCAAATGTAAATGGATAAAATAGCCCTTCATTTATGGTACCTCTTAAGTACTTTAAGATCCTTTTTGGTATCTTCCATGGGAGTTTCTCTTGGTGTATGCATGAATTGACTCAATGTACTCACTCAATAGCATATATCTACTCTTGTTAGGGTTGTATACTTGAGACTCCCTAAAAGACTTTGATAACCTATCATGTCTTCAAGCAGCTCTCCTTCATGAGCGGTGAGTTTCTAGCTCAATTCTCTAGGTGTGCCTACAATTTTTGTATTTTCCATTTTGAACTTAACTAGTATCTCATGGATGTACTTTCTTTGAGTAATGAAAACACTAGAATCTATATAAACAATCTCTAAACCAAGAAAATATGTACGCAGCCCAAGATCATTGATCTTGAGCTCCTCCTTCATCTGGGTTTTAATCTTCTTGACGATGTGGAGGTGATCGCAATCCGGGTGGATCGGGTCCGGTCGTGGCACACACAGGGTGTATGAAGCTAATGAATGTTGGAAGGTTTAAAGATGTGAAGGTGAAATTAATGTTGAGAATGGAGAAGAGAGAGATGTTGAAATAATTATGGGAATGGGAATGTAGGTGTGCAAGTTAGATTGATGACATGAATGATAAAAATGAAAGAGAACCATACACACCAATCAAATTTGGAAGGAAGAATGGTCCATTGGAGGAGCTTCTTAAACACTTCCTAATTCTAATCCATATGTATAGCCTTCTTTGGATGATATGTATGCATGATGAGAATAGATGGAATCCTTACACATAAATCAGTTTCGAAAGGAAGAATGGTCCAATATTGGAGCTTCTTATACACTTTCAGAAACTAATAAATATGTATGGATTTGTATGGATTATATGCATGCAAGTGAATTATGATGATGGATTTTACTCACAAGCGCAAAGAAATAGCCTCACTGGTTCAACGCAATACTGCGGAGCCTTCTCACACATAGAAGAAATAGAAGACATGTAAAAATACTTAAGAGACTGAGAGAGGAGACAAGAGACAAGTGACAAGTGACATGAATTAAAAGGATTTGAATTAAGTTACATGTAAAATATCGTCGTGGTACGTCATGCTAAGCAGTCTACTGATCAAAGGTGGTTCCAACCCTCAAACCATGACAGTTCAACCGAATGTCACACGTAAGAAGATGAGTTCCACTCCAGTGACCCTATGTCTGTCTAGGCTCGTAACGTCTAACTAAAGAAGTCTAAGACTCATTAAAATCAGCTCTAACTCACTCACACGCTCCACCGAGGGTGAGTCAAGATAGAGATGCTGGTTTCAAGAGCCTATCCTAGATAGGAGTTCTAACTTAAACTTGAAACTAGGTTCTATACTCATACTAGTTCACCTTGGATCCTCACTCGCTCAACCGAGGGTGATCGTCTCAAGGAAACCGTAAGCTAGCAAGAGCCCTATGGATGCCTAACCATGATGCTCTAGGAGTTTGGAGGGGGGTTTATATAGTTTTTTGAATGAATTTGGGCCCTTGGATCTAGAGAAATCAACTCTCAACTCTAGGATCACTACTTTTGATTACAACCATTTGATTAATCAAATCAATGGCTTGGAATTGTTCTTTCTATCAAATCTAGTGTAAAGGAGTGAAATTTAGGCGCCCTCATTCTCCACCATTGGATCTGGGGATGATCTGGACCGTCGGATCAGTGCTGACATCAATTCGGATAAGATAAGCCACTATTTTTGGAGAAATGCTGCATTATTGATCTTTGATTGTAAAAAAGGTCTTCTTTTATGGAAAAAATTCGTGGATCCTCCTTCTTTTATGCTTTAGTGCATCTCCACCCTTGAATATGAGCTCATCTTGACCGTACAGCATGGTTCAATCATATTTTGACATGTGGCAGACATTCAAGCCTTCAATTTTCTTATTCTAGAAAACTGCGGTGACCTTGAAAACTGGACTTTGTGCTGTTTGACCCTCCAAAAAGTCTTTGATGAAGATGAAACATTGTAGGACTATGTTTCCAAAGATCTCCTTCAGGAATATGCAAAAAAAACTCCCATCTGAATCTCCCTTGTACAAGTTTGACTACATTTGGAAGCTTGCAAGGTGGCATTAAGGTCTCTAGGAAGCTCTGATAGCCTTGAAAATTTGTACAAATATGTAGCCACATATGATCTTTATACATGCCAAACCATATGGCTAACATAAATTTCTATACAAGAATTTGTAGGGTCAAACTAGAGAAAATACATTTTTACAAAATGAACATAGCATATCAATGTGCTACAAAATCCATTTTCTGCTGAAATTTGGGCTATAGATTGCCTTTGACAATCTTTATAAGTATATGGATTTTCATCTAATTTGGTGACAATGAAATTTTTGCCCTAATTTCCCAACTTTGACCAGCTTTGACCAGCTTTGACCGCTACCATGGACTTTCTTGATTTCTTTGAAACTTTGTATGTGACCTTCCTTTGACATCCTTGATGCATCGTGGACTTCTCGGGCAATTCTGGCTACCTTCACCAAATATGTTTTTTGTAGGCCTTCACAAGTGAGAGAGGAGAGAAAATCTCGACGACATTCGCCCCCACTAAACCTGCGATTCCTCCGGAAGCGCCACTCTAGCATCTGTGAAAAACAAAATGTTCAAGGCATCAAATTCTTTTATAGGGAACATAAGAAACATGGAAGGAAAATTGATTATATGCATGAATAAGTAGGTAACGTGACATGAAGCAAAATTTGCATGAAAGAAAGAATTGAAACAGGCAACATGAATATGCATGAACAAATAGGCAACATATATGCAAATGAACAAGCAACATTGGCAACAAGAAAGAAAAAAAACAAGCATCAATATGAAGTGGAAGTGGATGTATTGAGTCGTTTTAAGCATCAGTTCCTCTCATCTTGAAGAAAATTTTGTACCTTTTTCATAAAGCAATCTACCTTAAATATGATTATAAACAGAGATTTAGGATTTTCAAGAGACATCTTTCATCTTTAGCTTATTTTAGATCAACTCCTTTCCTACATAAATATGAATATGCTCTTTCTCTAATAACATGCAAGGAAATCTAACTAAACTCCATTAATGCATAAATCTGCTTATATAGCCCGTGATTTATTCTACTATGCCTCTTTATCCTCCTTTGGCTTGCTCTTTTTTTTTATTTTTATTTTTTTCCGATGATGATGATGATTTGGCAACTTTATGGTTACGATCACTTTTTTGGGGCGGAAGAAAGTGTAAACTTCTTGGTAACATGTAGCTTTTTTTTTTTTTTTTTTGATGAGGAAAAGTTAAACCCCGATACAAGGTACAACCATTTTTGATGACGGAGAACAGTCGTTTAAACTCCGATACAAGTGTTGTAAGATGGACTAAGGATGTAGAAACATGCAATAGCAGGAGATAGGATTTCAACAATTATGCTTTCGATACAGGATACATATGCATGTTTATATATGAAAGTCTTGTCACCAAAATAAACCTCCAAATCTACATGCCCTATCTTTCCACAATCCTAGATTATAATCAATTCCTTAGTAGATAAGTTACTACTTAAGATACAATTTTACACAAGTAGAGAAATCATCATTTGCCTTTTTTGACTCAAGTGATGTGGATATGCAATGCAATGCCAAGATTGAAAAAAACATGCATGAAACAAGCATGGAAAAAAAAATAGAATGAACTTGATAAAAAAAAAAGCAACATGAACTTGAAAAATTAATGATATTTTTATATGTTTTTTTTTTCCTTTTTTTATTTATATTTTTATTTTTTTTATAGCATGGATACTCCTGTTTATGAATCGGCCTCATTGTTGTCATCTTCTTCAATGTCCTCATCCAAAATGTACTCGTCATTATCACATTTCTTGAATAGCTTTATCCTTTTACCTGCAATCAAAGTTTTTAGTGCAACACCATTTAATTCACAAAGAGCATACGTACCATTGTTGTTGACTTTTGATACAATGTATGGCCCAAACCACCGTTGAGTGAGCTTTTTGTGTGCATCATATTGAGAGTCAAATGTACTATCATAAATGAGCACCCAATCTCCTACTTCAATTGGCTTAGGACGCAATCGATGAGTTTTATCAAAATAATGCTTGTTCTTCATTCTAGATTCTCTTAATTTTTCAACAGCATCATCAAGTCTTAATTTACCTTGTTCTAACTGTTTAATACGCAAACTCAAAAAATCATCAGTAGACATGTTTTCAGACCAAGGCAAATTTGACCATGCAGAAATATGAGACTGAATTGGAAACAATGGTTTCTGACAGTACATGAGTTCAGCAGGCATATATCCAGTAGTACGTGTGCATGTCATTCTATCTGCCCAAAGTGCAAAAGGTAAGAATTTAGGCCATTGTTTGATGTCACCATTACATGCTTTAGATATGCCTTTCACAATAGGTGGATGCCCTCTCTCTATTTTACCATTGGCCTCTGGGTTATATGCAGTAGTGAGAGACAAACGAATACCGTGATGCTCAAAGAACTCTTTAGCTTCTCTCGCATTTAACTCTCCACGATCGGCAACTACTTTCTCTATGTACCCAAAGCGACTTATGACAACTTCAAGCAAGAATTTGCAAACATTATAAGTGGTCTTAGATCTTAATGCACGTCCCTCTACATGATTAGTTAAATCTTCTCTTGCAAGTACAATGTAACGCATTTTGTCAATACCTTTAGGCATAGTTACAAGATCTACTACCCACTTGTAGTGAATAGAAGGTGGATAAGTAGGATGCAACGGATCTCTATGTTTGACTGATGAATGAAGTTGACAAGTAGAACATGTAGAAACATAGCTACTAATGTCAACATACATCCTAGGCCAATAATAGGTACTTCTAATTTTTTCATATGTTCCAAAAAATCCTTTATGACCGGCCCATAATGTCTCATGCATTTCCTTCATTACTTGCAATTGAAGACCTCTTTTTCCTAGGACTCGTTGTGGATTCTTAACCTTACCCTTAGCATGTCTCCAAAGATAACCATTACATAGGAAAAAGTTATAAGCTCGTTTCCTAATGTTACGGAATCTATTCGTAGTCCAGCTAGGTAATGGTTGTAGTGTACTGAGATACTTTCCTATGTCTCTCCATTCATCTTCGTACTCAGACTCATGAAATTTCTCATACTCATATATATGTGGAACATAGTCAACTAAATTCACATTCTTTATTAGATCACTTTCAAGATCATCATCAAATCTAGCTCTTGATAACATATCAACAACTGAGTTTGACTTACCTGAAATATGAACTAACTCAGGATTTACGAACTTAATATATGAGATCCATCTAAGCATGGCTATATCAGGAGATGAACAATTGGCTATCATTCCAATGAGAGGCAAACAATCAGTCTCAACTTTGACATTTGCACCAATGAAATATTCTTTGTCTGTTTTCAAAGTTGTTACCATACCCCATAGTTCTCGTTTGATTTGTGGATATTTTCGTTGTGTTTCATGTAGAATTTTGGCACCAAACCTAATTGCATATCTATTCCCTTCACTATCATCTTGACTTATGACCCAACCTATACCAATAGGACTAGTATCAACAGTCAATATAATAGGTTTTTTAGCAGAATAGTCTACACGCTTAAGGATGGGAGCTTTAAGCAATAATTTCTTCAATTTATGCATAGCTTGAGTGTGTTTGTCAGTCCAAATAAATTTTCGTTTCTTCCTCAACAAGTCATAAAGACAATCAGCAACATGAGCAAAGTGAGGGATCCAAATAACATAAAAGATGCAAGCACCAAGAAATCTACGTACCTCACTCACGTTGTTACATGTTTCAGAAATCTTGCTAATGGCATCAACTTTTTGTGGGTATGGCTTTCAACCATAATGGCCACATAAATGTCCAACAATAAGTACCTCGTTGACACCAAAAACAGATTTCTCTATGGAAAATGTGAGACCTACCTCTTCAAATCGTTGAAATATTCTTTCACAATCAGAGATATGGTCAAGAACAAATTTACGACATCCCGATGAATCTAAAGTAATGTCCTTTACACGTTCCTCACTCCCTTTAATTGGAATATCATCAATGAATGGCATAGTTATATGAGGGATAAAGTCATGTAAGACCATATTCATAGCACTCATCATATGAGCCACAGAATTAGTCGCTCCTTGAGGTAAAGTACACATTCGCACTAAGCCTAAAGGAGTTTTCATTGAGGTTATGTCACAACTATCAATTCCTAATTGAAATTGGTCATATCCAGAATATAGATCACCCATTGAATAGATAGAATGTCCTGAAAATGATTCAGCAAACTCATCTACAATGGGACCTGTTCCTACATTCCTTATGGTGACTTTATTGACGGGTTGGAGATCTTGAATGGAACGTAGTTTCCCATTCTTTTTAGGCACAGTGAAGCTAATGAATGTTGGAAGGTTTAAAGATGTGAAGGTGAAATTAATGTTGAGTATGGAGAAGAGAGAGATGTTGAAATAATTATGGGAATGGGAATGTAGGAGTGCAAGTTAGATTTATGAACATGAATGATAAGAATGAAAGAGAACCATACACACGAATCAAATTTGGAAGGAAGAATGGTCCATTGGAGGAGCTTCTTAAACACTTCCTAATTCTAATCCATATGTATAGCCTTCTTTGGATGATATGTATGCATGATGAGAATAGATGGAATCCTTACACATAAATCAGTTTCGAAAGGAAGCATGGTCCAATATTGGAGCTTCTTATACACTTTCAGAAACTAATAAATATGTATGGATTTGTATGGATTATATGCATGCAAGTGAATTATGATGATGGATTTTACTCACAAGCTCAAACAAACATCCTCACTGGTTCAACGCAATACTGCGGAGCCTTCTCACACATAGAAGAAATAGAAGACATGTAAAAATACTTAAGGGACTGAGAGAGGTGACAAGAGACAAGTGACAAGTGACATGAATTAAAAGAAATTGAATTAAGTTACATGTAAAAGATCGTCGTGGTACGTCATGCGAAGCAGTCTACTGATCAAAGGTGGTTCCGACCCTCAAACCATGACAGTTCAACCGAATGTCACACGTAAGAAGGTGAGTTCCACTCCAGTGACCCTATGTCTGTCTAGGCTCGTAACGTCTAACTAAAGAAGTCTAAGACTCATTAAAATCAGCTCTAACTCACTCACATGCTCCACCGAGGGTGAGTCAAGATAGAGATGCTGGTTTCAAGAGCCTATCCTAGATTGGAGTTCTAACTTAAATTTGAAACTAGGTTCTATACTCATACTAGCTCACCTTGGATCCTCACTCACTCAACCGAGGGTGATCGTCTCAAGGAAACCGTAAGCTAGCATGAGCCCTATGGATGCCTAACAATGATGCTCTAGGAGTTTGGAGGGGAGTTTATATAGTTTTTTGAATGAATTTGGGCCCTTGGATCTAGAGAAATCAACTCTCAACTCTAGGATCACTACTTTCGATTACAACCATTTGATTAATCAAATCAATGGCTTGGAATTGTTCTTTCTATCAAATCTAGTGTAAAGGAGTGAAATTTAGGCGCCCTCATTCTCCACCATTGGATCTGGGGATGATCTGGACCGTCGGATCAGTGCTGACATCAATTCGGATAAGATAAGCCACTATTTTTGGAGAAACTTTGCATTATTGATCTTTAACTGTCAACAAAGTCTTCTTTTATGGAAAAAATTCGTGGATCCTCCTTCCTTTATGCTTTAGTGCATCTCCACCCTTGAATAGGAGCTCATCTTGACCGTACACCATGGTTCAATCATATTTTGACATGTGGCAGCCCTTCAAGCTTTCAATTTTCTTATTCTAGAAAACTGCGGTGACCTTGAAAACTGGACTTTGTGCTCTTTGACCCTCCAAAAAGACTTTGATGAAGATGAAACTTTGTAGGACTATGTTTCCAAAGATCTCCTTCAGGAATATGCAGGAAAAACTCCCATCTGAATCTCCCTTGTACAAGTTTGACTACATTTGGAAGCTTGCAAGGTGGCATTAAGGTGTCTAGGAAGCTGTGATAGCCTTGAAAATTTGTACAAATATGTAGCCACATATGATCTTTATACATGCCAAACCATATGGCTAACATAATTTTCTATACAAGAATTTGTAGGGTCAAACTAGAAAAAATACATTTTTACAAAATGAACATAGCATATCAATGTGCTACAAAATCCATTTTCTGCTGAAATTTGGGCTATAGACTGCCTTTGACAATCTTTACAAGTATATGGATTTTCATCTAATTTGGTGACAATGAAATTTTTGCCCTAATTTCCCAACTTTGACCAGCTTTGACCAGCTTTGACCGCTACCATGGACTTTCTTGATTTCTTTGAAACTTTGTATGTGACCTTCCTTTGACATCCTTGATGCATCCTGGACTTCTCGGGGAATTCTGGCTACCTTCGCCAAATATGTTTTTTGTAGGCCTTCACCAGTGAGAGAGGAGAGCAAATCTCGACAACATTCGGCCCCACTAAACCTGCGATTCCTCCGGAAGCGCCACTCTAGCATCTGTGAAAAACAAAATGTTCCAGGCATCAAATTCTTTTATAGGGAACATAAGAAACATGGAAGGAAAATTGATTATATGCATGAATAAGTAGGTAACGTGACATGAAGCAAAATTTGCATGAAAGAAAGAATTGAAACAGGCAACATGAATATGCATGAACAAATAGGCAACATATATGCAAATGAACAAGCAACATTGGCAACAAGAAAGAAAAAAAACAAGCATCAATATGAAGTGGAAGTGGATGTATTGAGTCGTTTTAAGCATCAGTTCCTCTCATCTTGAAGAAAATTTTGTACCTTTTTCATAAAGCAATCTACCTTAAATATGATTATAAACAAAGATTTAGGATTTTCAAGAGACATCTTTCATCTTTAGCTTATTTTAGATCAACTCCTTTCCTACATAAATATGAATATGCTCTTTCTCTAATAACATGCAAGGAAATCTAACTAAACTCCACTAATGCATAAATCTCCCTATATAGCCGGTGATTTATTCTAATATGCCTCTTTATCCTCCTTTGGCTTGCCTCTTTTTTTTTTTTTTTTTTTTTGATGATGATGATGATTCGGCAACTTTATGGTTACGATCACTTTTTTGGGGTGGAAGAAAGTGTAAACTTCTTGGTAACATGTAGCTTTTTTTTTTTTGACGAGGAAAAATTAAACCCCGATACAAGGTACAACCATTTTTGATGACGGAGAACAGTCGTTTAAACTCCGATACAAGTGCTGTGAGATGGACTAAGGATGTAGAAACATGCAATAGCAGGAGATAGGATTTCAACAATTATGCTTTCGATACAGGATACATATGCATGTTTATATATGAAAGTCTTGTCACCAAAATAAACCTCCAAATCTACATACCCTATCTTTCCACAATCCTAGATTATAATCAATTCCTTAGTAGATAAGTTACTACTTAAGATACAATTTTACACAAGTAGAGAAATCATAATTTGCCTTTTTTGACTCAAGTGATGTGGATATGCAATGCAATGCAAAGACTGAAAAAAACATGCATGAAACAAGCATGGAAAAAAAATAGAATGAACTTGAAAAAAAACAAAGCAACATGAACTTGAAAATTAATGATTTTTTTTTTTTTTTTTTTAATAACATGGATACTCCTGTTTATGAATCGGCCTCATTGTTGTCATCTTCTTCAATGTCCTCATCCAAAATGTACTCGTCATTATCACGCTTCTTGAATAACTTTATCCTTTTACCTGCAATCAAAGTTTTTAGTGCAACACCATTTAATTCACAAAGAGCATACGTACCATTGTTGTTGACTTTTGATACAATGTATGGCCCAAACCACTGTTGAGTGAGCTTTTTGCGTGCATCATATTGAGAGTCAAATGTACTATCATAAATGAGCACCCAATCTCCTACTTCAATTGGCTTAGGACGCAATCAATGAGTTTTATCAAAATAATGCTTGTTCTTCATTCTAGATTCTCTTAATTTTTCAACAGCATCATCAAGTCTTAATTTACCTTGTTCTAACTGTTTAATACGCAAACTCAAAAAATCATCAGTAGACATGTTTTCAGACCAAGGCAAATTTGACCATGCAGAAATATGAGACTGAATTGGAAACAATGGTTTTTGACAGTACATGAGTTCAGCAGGCATATATCCAGTAGTACGTGTGCATGTCATTCTATCTGCCCAAAGTGCAAAAGGTAAGAATTTAGGCCATTGTTTGATGTCACCATTACATGCTTTAGATATGCCTTTCACAATAGGTGGATGCCCTCTCTCTATTTTACCATTGGCCTCTGGGTTATATGCAGTAGTGAGAGACAAACGAATACCGTGACGCTCAAAGAGCTCTTTAGCTTCTCTCGCATTTAACTCTCCGCGATCGGCAACTACTTTCTCTATGTACCCAAAGCGACTTATGACATCTTCAAGCAAGAATTTTCAAACATTGTAAGTGATCTTAGATCGTAATGCACGTCCCTCTACATGATTAGTTAAATCTTCTCTTGCAAGTACAATGTAACGCATTTTGTCAATACCTTTAGGCATAGTTACAAGATCTACTACCCACTTGTAGTGAATAGAAGGTGGATAAGTAGGATGCAACGGATCTCTATGTTTGATTGATGAATGAAGTTGACAAGTAGAACATGTAGAAACATAGCTACTAATGTCAACATACATCCTAGGCCAATAATAGGTACTTCTAATTTTTTCATATGTTCCAAAAAATCCTTTATGACCGGCCCATAATGTCTCATGCATTTCCTTCATTACTTGCAATTGAAGACCTCTTTTTCCTAGGACTCGTTGTGGATTCTTAACCTTACCCTTAGCATGTCTCCAAAGATAACCATTACATAGGAAAAGGTTATAAGCTCGTTTCCTAATGTTACGGAATCTATTCGTAGTCCAGCTAGGTAATGGTTGTAGTGTAGTGAGATACTTTCCTATGTCTCTCCATTCATCTTCGTACTCAGACTCATGAAATTTCTCATACTCATATATATGTGGAACATAGTCAACTAAATTCACATTCTTTATTAGATCACTTTCAAGATCATCATCAAATCTAGCTCTTCATAACATATCAGCAACTGAGTTTGACTTACCTGAAATATGAACTAACTCAGGATTTACGAACTTAATATATGAGATCCATCTAAGCATGGCTATATCAGGAGATGAACAATTGGCTATCATTCCAATGAGAGGCAAACAATCAGTCTCAACTTTGACATTTGCACCAATGAAATATTCTTTGTCTGTTTTCAAAGCTGTTACCATACCCCATAGTTCTCGTTTGATTTGTGGATATTTTCGTTGTGTTTCATGTAGAATTTTGGCACCAAACCTAATTGCATATCTATTCCCTTCACTATCATCTTGACTTATGACCCAACCTATACCAATAGGACTAGTATCAACAGTCAATATAATAGGTTTTTTAGCAGAATAGTCTACACGCTTAAGGATGGGAGCTTTAAGCAATAATTTCTTCAATTTATGCATAGCTTGAGTGTGTTTGTCAGTCCAAATAAATTTTCGTTTCTTCCTCAACAAGTCATAAAGACAATCAGCAACATGAGCAAAGTGAGGGATCCAAATAACATAAAAGATGCAAGCACCAAGAAATCTACGTACCTCACTCACGTTGTTACATGTTTCAGAAATCTTGCTAATGGCATCAACTTTTTGTGGGTATGGCTTTCAACCATAATGGCCACATAAATGTCCAACAATAAGTACCTCGTTGACACCAAAAACAGATTTCTCTATGAAAAATGTGAGACCTACCTCTTCAAATCGTTGAAATATTCTTTCACAATCAGGGATATGGTCAAGAACAAATTTACGACATCCCGATGAATCTAAAGTAATGTCCTTTACACGTTCCTCACTCCCTTTAATTGGAATATCATCAATGAATGGCATAGTTATATGAGGGATAAAGTCATGTAAGACCATATTCATAGCACTCATCATATGAGCCACAGAATTAGTCGCTCCTTGAGGTAAAGTACACATTCGCACTAAGCCTAAAGGAGTTTTCATTGAGGTTATGTCACGACTATCAATTGCTAATTGAAATTGGTCATATCCAGAATATAGATCACCCATTGAATAAATAGAATGTCCTGAAAATGATTCAACAAACTCATCTACAATGGGTCCTGTTCCTACATTCCTTATGGTGACTTTATTGACGGGTTGGAGATCTTGAATGAAACGTAGTTTCCCATTCTTTTTAGGCACAGTGAACCATCTGTTTGAGTAAGGTGCAAAAGATGGCTCTAAAATTCTCATGTTTATCTTCTCCTTAAGTAGTTTCATTAGCTCAGGTAAGTGAGCCTTTGGAACAGGTATAGGACGAAGATTCCATGGAATATGTGGAATAGTAAAGATTATCATGGGTGCAACTAGCTTAGGATCTACACAACCAATCTCATGAGGATACATAGTAAAGGCTTTTCCATGGCTACGTATGACTCTCTCAAATTTATCTCTCTCTGCTGGCAAAAGAAAGTCATCATCTCTACCAATTTTCACTTGTTTGATTGTCTCATCCGTGAATGTATATCCTAAGTTTTTCTTATCCCGAAGAATTGGATCGTTTTTCACATCAATAATTTTTTCATTACTTCCTTGAGGTAACGGTTGAGCTATGGGTTTGATTTTTTTGTCTACAGTTTTGTACTTTGTTTCAACTAAGGCATCATGTGTTTGGTTAAATTTTGAGCACTTGTCAACATTGAGAGCATACACTTGGATTAGAGCATACTCATCAAGGGAAGAAAGAAGAATAATATGGGAATTAGAATTTTGTTGAAGACATAACTCTAACTCCTCAAGAGTAGAGAAACAATGAGATGTTTCAATCACATGCTCAATGTTCTCATCATGTTCCATGATTTTGTTATTTTTATAATTTTTTTGGGTTTTTTGGATAAAAGACTTGGACAATTGACTCTTATGAAGAAAATCTAATCTAGAAAGTGGAAAACAAAGTGACAAACTATTGTAGATGTTGGTTGGATGCGAGATGTCAAACCAATATCCACTGTTGTCCCGCTCAACAATGGATTCTATCCAAAATTTTGATCATATGTAGCTCCAAGCATGAATCGAGGTGCACAATCACTACAAGCATGCTCATGACCCTGAGTAACAATAGGTTTCTTTCTAATTGACAATCCATTCCTAGGATGATTCACTCCTACTGTCATGACTTGAAGTGATTGCATTCCATCCTTAGACTTAAATCTAGCATAGGTAGACCCATCATCCATGGCTTTAGTTTCCATACGACTCTCACAAATAAAGGGTTGACCTAAGAGAACTTCATAGGAGCAATTATCTTGAATAAAAAAGTGAAACTCTTCTGTGATTCCTCCTATGGATATGGGCACACTAGCACAAGCTCCATACAGGGTACCTACACCATTATCTGCAGTTCTCATACGCCATCCACAATCTTTATCTATGGGCCAACGAAACTTATCATAGACTTCTCTTGAAATCACATTGATTTCGGAGCCGGAATCTACTAATGCATTTACAGTGATAGTGTTCTTATCATTTCCTATTTTAACATGCATCTCTGATGTACCTCTAGACCAAAATGTTCTTTTAAAGTGACTTTCAGGATTGTTTTCATGATTTTCATGTTGAATAGGTCCTAAGAAATTTTTATTAACATTTACTTCATCATCATCAAAGTCCTCTTCATCAGATTCATCAAAGTTTAAGGCTTCATTCATAGCTTGATCTTGATCTAGAGAATCTTGCATCTCAGTATCTAGATTAAGTGGAAACCTCTTCCTTTTAATTAGTCCGATAAAGTTATCTTTAAAAACAGGCTTTGCAATAGAGAAAACTTGTTCTAAAGACATAGTCACTTGACTCTTAAGCAAAATGTCATCTAAAATCTCCATAGGATCTATTTTTCTCTCAATTTCTGAAATCAAGATGGCTTTAGGTTTTCTCTTTGGTTTCTTTTGTTTTTGCTCAGGGTCTTGTTTTTGTTCATGTTCTCGTGTTTGGTCTTCAGTTTGTTTTGATTGTTCTTGTTTATCTAAAGGCTTTGGTTCTGTTTTTCTTTGCTTTGTCTTCTTCCCTTTTTGTTTCTCCTCTTGTTTTTGTTCATTGGGTTCTGATTCTTGTTTTTTATCTTTGGATTGTGATGTTTCTCCTTGCTCTATGATTGTTTCTATTCCCTCTGAGGTTTGTTTTCGAGTCACTCTTCTTTCACTAGGCTCAGCTTCATCTCTTTTTCGTTTTTCTTCTACATTGGATATGTGAGAAATAAGAGATTCATCTTCTATTGGTGATTCCCAAGCTGTTATTCTCCTAATCTCATCTCGTGCTCTTACTAAAGCCTCTATGGAAAAGTCAACTTCCTTTGTGGGTTTACTTGATTTCACTTGTTCATCAAGAGCTTCTAGTTTCACTCCTCTAGTTCCTACATCCGTTATGGTTATATTTTCATAGTGTTTTTTCATTCCTCCGTTACCATAATTTCCTTGCAAAGGTAGCCTAGATCGATAGTCATAGATTTTCTTATCTATGTCTATTACTAGTCGTTGCTCCTTAGCAGCCTTCAATAGTTCACAATCTCTCAAAAAGTGCTCTAACGAATCACACCAAGGACACCTACGAGGGCCATGCACAAAACCATTTTGATTTTGAGGATTTTGATTAACTTGTGGTGGGAAATTTTGAAATTGAGGATTTTGTTGATAAGGTATTGCTTGAACAGGATAATTAGGATTTTGAAAATGCAATTGATGTATTTGAGGAGCTTGGGGAGCAACATGTGGTACTTGAGGTGCAAGAGGAGCTTCCATATTATATGGTTGATGATTTTGAAAATTTTGATTTTGAAGATTTTGAAAAGCTATTTGAGAAGCTTGAGGATACAGGTTTTGATACATTTGAGGATTTTGCACATGAGGATGAGGATTTTGCATTGAAGGATTATGCATTGGAGGATTATGCATTGGAGGATTATGCATTGGAGGAACTTGATATGCTTGAGTAGGAGCTACTTGTGGATTTTGATTGGTAGCTATAACATGTTGATTAGGCTCTTGAAAAGTCATTGGGTTCATTTGATTTTGGAAAGTTTTGGTGTAATTAGATTGTAAAGCATCTATAGTCTTGGCCAAATTGGATTGTGTAGCAATAATACTTTCCATTTGCTTAGTGAGAATTTCCCCTTGAGATTGTTCAACTACACTTTTATTTGGCTCTACTTTAAAACCTTGAGTAGGCTCCATCATTTGAGGAATAGGAGTAGAGTCAAAAAGCATAGCATGGGATTGTTCTCTAACTTGCTCCTTAGTTTGTGGAAGGCTAGCTTGAGTAAGACTAGTTTGCTCATAAAGCATGGATTGCCTTTGATGTCTATGGGCTACAGCCTCTACTACTTTACGCACTTTTTGCCAATTGTCAGTAAGACCATAGCGCTTATCTGGTTCTTCTAATCGCCGTTCAACTTCCCTACGAGTTTTAGGATGAAGAAGCTTAAGAAAATTGATCACAAGATCAGGTTCCAAAGTTATCTTATCCTCATCAGGAAGTTGTTCATAGCGTCTAATATACTCATTTTGTAAGTGAGTAATAGAGCTACTAGGCTTTCGAGAATTGACCCATCGTAAGAATCCATCTCGATTATGTTGGCTATAATCTTCAAGATAGAATTCTTTGAGCATCTCCTTTCTAAAATCACCCCAAGGAAGACTATCATATTGAGTGACACTGTTTATGATAGAGCTATCAACAATTCGTTCAAAGAATGATATCAAAAGATCTTCGGGAAGACCAAAAATCATAGCTTGCTCTTCAAACAAATCTAAGTAGCTTGTGATGTTGATGCCATTGAATTTTCCCTTCTCTCTCAACATAGAAGAGACTATTCTTTGGCCTTGTTTCTCAACAATAAGGGATTTGAATCCTTCCTCCATCTTATGTGAATAAGCAAGTGATGCACGATGCTCTAGATCTCTCACAAATGCGTTTACTTCACGACGAAGATGTGCACGATACTCTGAGAAATCCAGTGCAACACTCAAGACTGATGATGATGATATGATGAGGATGAAAAATATGAAACAAAGGATATGGATCACAACCTCCCAACAAGATCAGAAGCAAATACCACGAAGCGTTTCACGTCGGGTTCAAATGTGGAGGTGATCGCAATCCGGGTGGATCGGGTCCGGTCATGGCACACACAGGGTGTATGAAGCTAATGAATGTTGGAAGGTTTAAAGATGTGAAGGTGAAATTAATGTTGAGAATGGAGAAGAGAGAGATGTTGAAATAATTATGGGAATGGGAATGTAGGTGTGCAAGTTAGATTGATGACATGAATGATAAAAATGAAAGAGAACCATACACAGGAATCAAATTTGGAAGGAAGAATGGTCCATTGGAGGAGCTTCTTAAACACTTCCTAATTCTAATCCATATGTATAGCCTTCTTTGGATGATATATATGCATGATGAGAATAGATGGAATCCTTACACATAAATCAGTTTCGAAAGGAAGAATGGTCCAATATTGGAGCTTCTTATACACTTTGAGAAACTAATAAATATGTATGGATTTGTATGGATTATATGCATGCAAGTGAATTATGATGATGGATTTTACTCACAAGCGCAAAGAAATAGCCTCACTGGTTCAACGCAATACTGCGGAGCCTTCTCACACATAGAAGAAATAGAAGACATGTAAAAATACTTAAGAGACTGAGAGAGGAGACAAGAGACAAGTGACAAGTGACATGAATTAAAAGGATTTGAATTAAGTTACATGTAAAATATCGTCGTGGTACGTCATGCTAAGCAGTCTACTGATCAAAGGTGGTTCCGACCCTCAAACCATGACAGTTCAACCGAATGTCACACGTAAGAAGGTGAGTTCCACTCCAGTGACCCTATGTCTGTCTAGGCTCGTAACGTCTAACTAAAGAAGTCTAAGACTCATTAAAATCAACTCTAACTCACTCACACGCTCCACCGAGGGTGAGTCAAGATAGAGATGCTGGTTTCAAGAGCCTATCCTAGATAGGAGTTCTAACTTAAATTTGAAACTAGGTTCTATACTCATACTAGCTCACCTTGGATCCTCACTCGCTCAACCGAGGGTGATCGTCTCAAGGAAACCGTAAGCTAGCATGAGCCCTATGGATGCCTAACAATGATGCTCTAGGAGTTTGGAGGGGGGTTTATATAGTTTTTTGAATGAATTTGGGCCCTTGGATCTAGAGAAATCAACTCTCAACTCTAGGATCACTACTTTTGATTACAACCATTTGATTAATCAAATCAATGGCTTGGAATTGTTCTTTCTATCAAATCTAGTGTAAAGGAGTGAAATTTAGGCGCCCTCATTCTCCACCATTGGATCTGGGGATGATCTGGACCGTCGAATCAGTGCTGACATCAATTCGGATAAGATAAGCCACTATTTTTGGAGAAATGATGCATTATTGATCTTTGATTGTAAAAAAGGTCTTCTTTTATGGAAAAAATTCGTGGATCCTCCTTCCTTTATGCTTTAGTGCATCTCCACCCTTGAATATGAGCTCATCTTGACCGTATAGCATGGTTCAATCATATTTTGACATGTGGCAGACATTCAAGCCTTCAATTTTCTTATTCTAGAAAACTGCGGTGACCTTGAAAACTGGACTTTGTGCTCTTTGACCCTCCAAAAAGTCTTTGATGAAGATGAAACATTGTAGGACTATGTTTCCAAAGATCTCCTTCAGGAATATGCAAAAAAAACTCCCATCTGAATCTCCCTTGTACAAGTTTGACTACATTTGGAAGCTTGCAAGGTGGCATTAAGGTCTCTAGGAGGCTCTGATAGCCTTGAAAATTTGTACAAATATGTAGCCACATATGATCTTTATACATGCCAAACCATATGGCTAACATAAATTTCTATACAAGAATTTGTAGGGTCAAACTAGAAAAAATACATTTTTACAAAATGAACATAGCATATCAATGTGCTACAAAATCCATTTTCTGCTGAAATTTGGGCTATAGATTGCCTTTGAAAATCTTTGTAAGTATATGGATTTTCATCTAATTTGGTGACAATGAAATTTTTGCCCTAATTTCCCAACTTTGACCAGCTTTGACCAGCTTTGACCGCTACCATGGACTTTCTTGATTTCTTTGAAACTTTGTATGTGACCTTCCTTTGACATCCTTGATGCATCGTGGACTTCTCGGGGAATTCTGGCTACCTTCACCAAATATGTTTTTTGTAGGCCTTCACAAGTGAGAGAGGAGAGAAAATCTCGAGGACAACGACATTAGCATCATTTCATGTAATGATAATCTCATCGACATAACCACATACATAGACAACCTCTCAATTAGCCTCCTTAATGAACAATAAGGAATCTACCTTGAAACAAAACCGTGGTCTTGCAAGTATGTGACGAAGCTATGGCTCCAAGCTCTAGGAGCTTGCTTTAAACAATATAGTGCCTTCCTTAAGTTACAAACATAATCAGGTTTTTCTTTCTCTTCATATCATTGTGGTTAAGCCATCTAGAACTCTTCAGAGATCCACCCATTAAGGAATACATTTTTGACATCTAATTGGTATAAGCTCCAATTCTTTGAAGCATCAATACTTATTAAAACACTGATAGTTGGCATCTTATCTATAGGTGAGAAGGTCAGCTCATAATCCACTCAATGAGTTTGAGCAAACCCCTTTGTACTAGCCTTGATTTATACATTTTCATTTTTCCATCTAGCCTTTTTTTCACTGTGTAAATCCACATGCATCTATTACCTTCATGAATGTTTTTTTTTTGAATCTAATCCCAAGTGCTATTCTCTTAAAGTGCTTCAATTTCTCCCTACATAGCTTCTTTCCAATTTTCTTTCTTGTTGGCTTCCTTAGGTGAGAAATGTTCCACTCACATAAAGTGGAGATGGTTCCACTAACATAAAGTCTTTAGCTATGTACATAGAAAGCTTTTTGACTAGTGATGTGTCATAGCCATACCTTATAGGTTTCTTTCTTTCCCTTTGAAATCTTCTAAGTGCTTTATTGGATGAATCTCGAATGTCTTCAATTTTTTTGAACTTTATTTTGCCCTTGGATTTCCCAGCTTTGAATTCTTCAAAATCAACTTGATCATCTTTTGATTTAACATCCTCTGATGTATGTGGTTCTTCTTTGGTCAGATTTGGAAAATCATTCTCTTGCTTTCCACTCCATGCCTCATAAGGTGTCATTCCATCTAGATCTAGAGCCTTGGATGTAAGATTATTGATCAGGTAAGTGGCAAGGGAAACAACCTTTACCCATAGATAATTATGAAGTTATTTCTCATTGAACATTGATCTTGCAACTTCTACTATTAATCTATTTCTTCTCTCTGGCACTCCATTCCGTTCATGAGTGTATCTTATTGTAGTCTCTCTCTTTATGACTCTAACCTATAAGAAGGAATCAAACTCATGTGAGAAATACTCATCCCCTCCATCAGATCTGAACCTCCTCAAAGTTTTACCTGTTTGATTCTCAACCAATGCGAAATAATTTTTAAACAAGTGAAGACTTCATCTTTATGCTTCATAAAATAAAGTATTTCCCACCTTCTATATCCATCCATGAATGAAACATAATACCTTGACCCTCAAATTTATGTCTCTCTACTAGGACCCCACACATCTTTGTGTACAAGCTCCAAGTAGTCTTTATACATGTATCGTCTTTTGTTGAATGATTGCCTATGTGACTTGCCAAATTGGCATGCTCCACATTTATAAATCATGTCTTGCTTGGACACATTTGGGATGCCAAAAACACTCTGATCCCTGCATATTTACTTTAATGTCCTTTCACTTATATCTCCTAGTCTCTTATGCCATATCTCCAATTCACATAGGTTTTTGATCCTTATAATTGAAGAGAACAATATTTCTCATATCTTCAACCTCAAAAGTAAAACTTCTACTAGATTTCTCACCCTTTGCAATCCTCTTGAAGCATTATTAAGGGTCCTCTACATATGCTCCATGGCTTTTGAATCTAACTTATAAACCCTTCTCCACAATCTGTCCAACACTGACTAGATTCTTGGTTATTGTTGGCACATACAATACCCTCCTTAGAAGATTCATGTTACCATTAGATTCTTTAACATTTCCAATCTTCTTTAGTGAGTGCGTAGTATCATCATCTATCTAACATTTATGCTTTCCTTTGGGTTCGTCAAGGTGAGACAAGAATGCTACATTGCTTCCTACATGATTGGAACCAAAATTGCTATAGAACAGCTATTCATCATCTTTACCTTGCTTGGATGTCATATTCATGAGTAATAGGGATGACTTTGATCATCTGTATAGTTGTTGTAGTCTCTCCTTCCTCTAAAGCCTCCTTGATAGTTGTTGTGGTAGCCTTGGTTGTAATTGTGATTCTAGTTGTTTCCTCGATTATTGAACCTACCTCTTGATTGTCCATAGCCTCTTCTGTGGAAGCCTCTTTCTCTGTGATTTTTTGTGTTCTTGAAGCATTCATCTATGGTATGATTGTTCAAGCCAGAAATGTTGCAAGGTGAAGAACTGTATGGTATGTCCATGCCTTGCTTTCCTCCTCTGCTACTTCCTCTAGTACCCCTTCCTCTACGTGTGAAATTCATTCCAGAGGTACTTGCATCTTCTTCATTCTTCTTACCATTTCCTTTATATTTACTCTTATTTTTATCGGTGTAAAGGATAGAAGATTGATCACCTTTAGAAGTATCTCCATTCTTGTTGAGCTTTGTCTCATGTGTGAAGAGTTGCCCAATCAGTGTATTGAGGTCAGGTATCTACATCTCCATATACAGGTCCATTGTTGTGGTAAAAGACTCCCATTTATCATCACCCTTGATGCCATTTATGATGTACCCTACTATCTGCTCCTCTTCTATTCTTCTTGAATACTCCCCAAGTTGATCAGATACATCTTTCATCTTGGTCACATAGTTTGCTACACTTTTCTTTGGTTCTTTCTTCAATGTTGTTGTAGAGGAGGTACTGGGGTACCTACTTTTAACAGAGCAGGCAATGTATACTTCCAGTACTTCGCCTACTCAAGGGAGGTCCTCCTTAGGGAAATATACCCTTTAACATTTCTATGAGCAGGCAGATAACAATAATTGCACAAAATTGTAACTACTCAGGGAAAAGATTAATGACAATTGACAATAGTGGGAGACCAAACCACTCCTTAGTTCAAACAAATGATTACAATGTAGGCCAAAGAAATGCTACAAAAGCTGATGCTTTGTGCTAAAATGTAGGCCAATGAAAGGCTACAAAAGCTTATGCTCTGTGCTAACATGTCAATCCAGAACAAAACAAAATCAGTACAAAGGTATGAAAACTTGCTCTAATAGAAGAGCACGGAAATACCACTGACTCAAACTGAATGACAAAAACCAAGACACTTCTTTACACTACAGTGCTATTAGCCCTCCACTAGGAAGCCCACGCTCTATATCCTCACCACAGAGTGACTTCCTATAGTAGGCTTGTAGCCACACAGTGCAAAGAGAGGACCAACAGAGATGCCGGAAATAAGCTCTATACGTATCTATCTATATCCCCAAATGTGTACTAGTCCATTGCTTTTATAGGATCCAATAGGCCAAGAGAGCCTTGCCGATTCCCACGTTCACTGAATATGCACACATTGATTGCCCTAAAATTGGAGGGGTAGATCAAATATGCCAGTAGATTTGAATTGGATCCTCAAGAATAGGCAACCATCACGAATGGCTGGCGGCAATAGTCATTTCTCCACTTTCACTTTTACCACTTACACTTTTAGTGTCACTTTTGAATGTAAGCTGAGATCCTCATTATGTGCCGCCTGTTATATTGGAATGACCCTCAAAAGCACACGCTTCGCATAATTCGTCACATAATTCTTGGAGTAGCTTTTGACCATTAATCCATGAAAGAAATCTTCTGTTGATGTCCCGAAAACTCCTGCATCATCTTTTGCCTATCTCACACATTGAGCGGTGGAGGTAGTGAGTGGTGTGAGTTGTGTGGGGAGTGGTGGGAGGTGTGGGAGGGTGAAACGGAGGGTGGAGTTAGGGTTTAAGGGGGGAGGGGGGGGGCGGGGGGTGGAGTGAAGGGTGGATTTAGGGTTGGAGTTGAGGGTGGTGTTTGAGGGGGGTGGGGGTGGATAGTGGGTGGAGTTTATGGAGTTTGAGGGGGGGGGGGTGGATAGTGGGTGGAGTATGTAGAGTTTGAGGGGGGTGGAGTGGAGTGTGGGTGGAGTTTGAGGGGGGTGGAGTGACGTGTGGGTGGGGTTTGAGGGGGGGGGGGTTGGAGTAGATAGTGGGTGGAGTTAGAGGAGTTTGAGGGGGGGTGGAGTGGAGTGTGAGTGGGGTTTGAGGGGGGGTGGAGTGGATAGTGGGTGGAGTTTGAGGGGGGTGGGGGGTGGAGTGGATAGTGGTTGGAGTTAGTGGAGTTTGAGGGGGGGTGGAGGGACGTGTGGGTGGGGTTTGGGGGGTGGAGTGGAGTGTGAGTGGGGTTTGAGGGGGGGGGGGGGGGGTGGAGTGGAGTGTGAGTGGGGTTTGAGGGGGGGTGGAGTGGATAGTGGGTGGAGTTTGAGGGGGGGGGGGGTGGAGTGCATAGTGGGTGGAGTTAGTGGAGTTTGAGGGGGGGTGGTGTGGAGTGTGGGTGGAGTTTGAGGGGGATGGAGTGACGTATGGGTGGGGTTTGAGGGGGGGGGGAGTGGATAGTGGGTGGAGTTAGTGGAGTTTTGCAAGGGGTGGAGTGGAGAGTGATTGGGGTTTTGAGGGCGGGTGGAGTGGATAGTGGGTTGAGTTTGAGGGGGGGTGGAGTGGATAGTGGGTGGAGTTTGTGGAGTTTGAGGGGGGGGCAGAGTGGAGTGTGTGGGGAGTTTGAGGGGCGGTGGAGTGGATAGTGTGTGGAGTTTGGGAAGGGGGGGGGGGGGTGGAGTGGAGTGTGGGTGGAGTTTAAGGGGGGGGGGTGGAGTTTGTGGAGTTTGAGGGGGGGGGGGGGGGGGGATGGAGTGGAGGGTGGGTGGAGTTTGACGGGGGTGGAATGGATAGTGGGTGGAGTTTGAGTGGGGGGGGGGGGCAGGGTGGGAGTGGATAGTAAGTGGATTTAGTGGAGTTTGAGGGGGTTTGAGTGGAGTGTGGGTGGAGTCTGAGGGGGGGGGGCGAGTGGAGTGGATAGTGGAGTTAGTGGAGTTTGAGGGGGGGTGGAGTGGAGTGTGAGTGGGGTTGGACGGGGGCTGGAGTGGATAGTGGGTGGAGTTTGAGGGGGGGAGTGAAGTGGATAGTGGGTGGAGTTAGTGGAGTTTGAGGGGGGATGGAGTGACGTGTGGGTGGGGTTTGTGGAGTTTGAGGGGGGTTGGAGTGGAGTGTGGAGTTAGTGGAGTTTGAGAGGGGTGGAGTGGAGGAGAGAAAGTGGAGGGTGCCGTGGAAATATCTTCCACTACTAACTCATCTTTATTATCATCAAGCTCAGCAAATTGGTTCTTCATAACTGCGGAGTGGCTCTCACATTACTTTGTGCACCAACAGATGTAGCTTCATTGTGTGGATAAATAAATTGCTCAGATCTTAAAGCATTCTTCTTTACATTTGATTGGAGATTTGTATGCCCAACCTTTATTGAAGTTTCCACTTCCTCTAGTGGCTCCGTGTCGGCAAGCATTGCCTTGTGTGCTTCCTCAAAAACATCAGAGAAATCCATGTGCAGTAAAATCCAATTTGCTTATTCAGCCGGTAGCGGGAATAGTGGGTGGGGCGGGGTAGATGGTAAGATAGAGCGCTCTGGGCGGGGGTGACAATTGGGATAGTGGGTGGGGCTGGGAGGGAATGGCAGGGGATGCGAGGGAGGGTGGGGGGCTAAGAGAGGCGATGTGGGCGGGGGTGGCAGCGGGGATAGTGGGTGGGGCTGGGAGGGGATGGCGGGGGATGCGGGGGGAGAGAGGGAGTTGTGGGCAGGGGTGCCACCGGGGATAGTGGGTGGGGCTGGGAGGGAATGGCGGGGAAGAGAGAGAGAGGGAGAGAGAGAGAGAGCGAGAGAGAGAGAGAGAGAGATAGAGAGAGTGAGAGAGAGAGAGACACTGCACGACGATGAGGGATATATATATATATATATATATATATATATATATATATATATATATATATATATATATATATATATATATATATATATATATATATATATATATATATATATATAGAGAGAGAGAGAGAGAGAGAGAGAGAGAGAGTGAGAGAGAGAGAGAGTGAGAGAGAGAGAGAGTTTTTGCGGCACTAGAGATCCCCACATCAAGTCTTTGCACTGTCCCGGTGCAACTTTTCGTTCATACGCTTATTGAATAGACCAAATAAACTGCAAACACTGAATGAAACATGATATGTACAGTGAATGAAGTTCTTCAATCATGACTCAATTCAGGTAATTCTTTACCATAGAGATATTGACCAGGGGTATCCTCTTACCCTGCAAATCCTCTTTATGCACAACTCCATGTGGTAATATCTTTATCACTTTGTATGGTCCTATCCATTTGGGTTCCAATTTGGTTGGAATTGTTGGAATTCGATGCACCAAAACCAAGGATCCTTCTTGTACTTCATTGGACCTAAGATACCTATCGTGTAATCTTTTGTGCTCTTCTTGTGTTACCTGAAGTTTTTGCATGGCTCCTTCTCTGTATTCTTCTAATGCCACCAGTCTCGTAATGGGAGGTTCAATTCCAATGGTTTTGGCTCCAAGTTCTCTTTTGATAATAAATTCAAATGGTGCTAATGCCTCTTTTCTATATGCTAAGTGAAATGGAATCTCGCCAGTGGTTCCCCTCTTTATAGTTCTCAAAAGCCCAAATTGCACCGATCAATGCTTGTGGCCAAAAGCTTTGATGATCAAAAGATAATTTGTGCAGCAACCCGATCAAAATCTTGTTGGAGCTCTCTGCTTGGCCATTTGCCCTTGGATAGTGGGCACAAGATTTTTTATGGAAAACCTTGTACGTGTCAAATATAAATTGGAGCAATTGATTCACAAAATGTGTCCCCCTATCACTAGTGATTTCTAGTGGGCAACCAAATCTTGAGAAAATACGTTTATACAAAAACTTAGCTAATGTTAAAGCCGTGCAATCCACAGTAGCTTTAAGCTCTATCCATTTAGTTGCATAACGCGTGGCCATCAAAATATACTTCTTACCTCCAGGGTGACCAATTGGACTAATAGGTCCTATGAAATCAAGACCCCATCGTTCAAATGGGAGCCATCTTGTAGCTATGACTAATGGTTGGAAATTCAATCTGGTTGGCGTAGCAGCACATCTCTGGCAAATGTGGCATTCTTTAGCAAACTTGATCGCATCCTTGTAAATATGAGGCCACCATAGTCATTTGTGGATGATTCTGTGAGCCAATTCTTCCCCCTTTAAATTGCCCTTCACTCTGTGCAGCCTCTAGCAAAAGATTTATCTCCTCTGGATAAATACACTTTCTCAAGATACGATCCTACCAATATCTATATAAAGTTCCACTTATAAGTGAGTACGCTTTGGTTTTAAGGAGCAATCTTCTCTTTTCTATAGGTGTCAAGTGTTCTCGGAGTTTTATAGTAGTGAGAAAATGGAAAATTCTATCCTACCAATCAGTTTGGGTTGCTACTAAGAAGAGATTACTATCCACCAATTCATCATTAATACCTATTGCCTTCTCGCTCATTGCGGTCCTGGATATTTGATATGCCATGTAGTGCTCTCTTGCAAGCTTAATATGAATATCAAAGTTGAATTCTTGAAACAGGAGTAACCATCTCCAGACCCTTCCAGCCACCCTAGGTTTGTTTATCAAGTACTTCAAGGGCTGATGGTCAGATATGACTATAAAATGTACACCAAGAAGGTACTGTCGAAACTTTTGAAGATAAAAAACGATAGCCAATCCTTCCCTTTCGGTCGTACTATAGTTCCTTTCTGCCTTGGTGAGTAGTCTGCTGGCATAGGAGATAGGTCTATTAACCTTGTGTGATGAAGCTTGAGCTAGATCCGCACCAATAGCATGAAGATTGGCATATGTATGCACATGAAACTCCAATGACCAGTTAGGAACACTTAAAAGTGGAGCAGTACATAACCTCAATTTTAGTTCACAAAATGCTTTCTCAGCTTTAGCACTCCAAGAGAAGGGGACCTTTTTACTGGTAAGCCTTGACAAGGGCTTAGCTATTTCTGAATACATTCGTATGAATCTTCCTTGGTATCTTGCATGGCCCAAAAGTCTTTGCACTTCCTTTGGGCTTTGTGGAATAGGCATGGAAAGAATAGCAATAACCTTTGCAGGGTCAACCGTTATCCCTTCAGCAGATACTATGTGACCAAGAAGAGTGCTCTTGGTGACCAAAAAATGACATTTAGTAGGATTCAATTTCAAACCTGTTTTGAGACATTGCTCAAAGATTTCTTTTGGATTTTCCAAATGATTATGGAAATCTTGAACTGCTGCTCTTCTATCTGTGCCTGAAAATACTTAAAAGTCATCCATGAAAATGTGTAGAAAGGTTGTCAGCCATTTGCCCAATACTAGATACATTGTTCTATTAAATGAAGCTGGTGCATTCTTCAAACCAAAAGCCATGTGGGTATAGACATAAGTGCCCCATGGAATAATGAAGGATGTTTTGTCCCTATCGTCAGGATGGATCACTATCTGATTGTAGCCACTAAAACCAACCAGGAAGCTTTACAAAGTGTGACTAGCTACTTCCTCAAGTACTTGCTCTGTGAAGGGCTGAGGAAATCCATCTTAAACAGTCACTTTATTCAAGGCACGAAAATCAACACAGACTTTTATTTTTCCACTATTTTTCTTGGTTAGAATAACCATAGAAGAAAGCCACCTAGAATGTTCTACTAGAACAATTATACCTGCTTCTTCTAGTTTTGTAATTTCCAACTTTACCACCTCTGCATACTTTGGATTGAGTCGATACGGCCTACTTCTTGTAGGCGCGGCTCCCTCAACTAAGGGTATCCAGTGTAATCCAAGCTCCTCTGGTATCCCTATTAGATCTTTGTAGGACCATGCAAAGACATTTTTTGTAAGCAAAAAGTAAAGAAGTTACCTTCTATAGCAAAGGGGGATAATGCCATAGCCAAGAGGCGAAGTGGACTACTTGAGGGTTCTCTTCGTCCCCTAGAGTTACTTCTTGAACAAGTGTTTCAGGACTGGTCTTGTTTGAGAAATCATCTCCATTGTATATAGGAGTGGACTTTAGCTTATATTATGCAATATATTCTCTGGTCCATCCTTGAGGTATATCCGAAAAGGGTAGATCTTCTTTGCATTCAGGCTCATAACCTTCCTTTTCAGAAACTTCTATAGTTGTTGCCCCTTCAATGTCTGTACTCAAGTGTAAACTCTTATTCTCTAACTCATTGTGAAGTTCATGGCCCTTGTCTGCAACTCCTTCCTCTATCTCATTGATTTCCACCGTGCAACACTCTGTACTTCCCATCATCCAATTCAATAATGTATCTTCTTGTTGGGGAAAGAGGGCGTTACATGAGTGCCCAGAGTATACCTAGTAGTTTTCCCTGAGTCGAATCCTTCTTCCAAATGTAGTTGCAGTTGGCTATTGGTGTTTGTTGAAATCCAGAGCTTGTTTTTTCCCCAATCTTGCAAAGCTTTTGCTTGCCTTAGCCAAGGTCTTCCTAGGAGTAGCCGATAAGAATTCTCCTATGGAAGTGCAATAACAACAAAATCCAGAGCAAAGTGACAACCTTGTAGTATCATCAGTACCTTTTCAATAATGCCAAGTGGCGCAACCCGATGTTGATCTGCTAGTGTTATTGCGAATGGTGCTACCTTGGTGGGGTTCAAATTTAGTTTCCTCATTGTGAAATCTGGCATCAAATTGATGTTAGAGCCTCCATCTATGATCACACATGTGAGAGCTTCATCCTTTATAAAAACAGATAACCTTGAGCTTTGGTAGTCCGTTAGAGGTGCAGGGGCAAAATCAACCATGAAACCATCTATGCTAGGTGGCTAGCTCAAGTGAGCAGAGTGTATAATCTTTAATATGTCACTCCTTATTTTTGAATCCATGTTTATGAGTTCATAGAGACTAACCTTATGATGAATAGCTTTCAAGATCTGCTCAATGTTTACCATATGTGTGTCTTCTTGCAGATTTGTTGGTTGGTCCTTTAGTGAAGTAGCCATCCTTTCATAAGCTCCTTCAATATTTGCTTGGTCCTTGCACCCAACCTTCTTTTCCTCCTCTTTATCCCGGAGTCCTTCTTGTTCCTCTCTACAGGTTGTTGTCGCTTGTCTAGTTCTAGTCATCATGGGCATTGAAGAAGATGAAACAACATAAGACTGAGTGGTCATACCTTCTACTTGTAGAGAGACTCCAATCATGTGAATTGGAGCAAGGCGGCTCTTTGGGCAATCTTTGGTATAGTGATCCTTGGCCTCTGGACAATGCTAAGAAGGAGGTGCATCCTTTGGAAAGGAACACCTATTTTGCATATGTCCATACTCACCAAAGCGATAACACATCAATGGCCTATTATATCTAGGCTTCGTTGTACGATTATCCTCTCTATTAGTTGCATTTGAAGTACTAGCATAATATGAATCCAAAGCTTGAGGGTTACCTCGTTGCTGTGTACCCTTGAGGTAGTAACAGTCTCTAGCTTCATGGCCGTCCTTTCCACAAAATTGACAGCTTACCTTGTTAGGACAATTAGCATTGGAATGTCCATTGTTGTTACATATTGTACACCAAATCTGCCCTCTTATATCCTGAGTGGTCCGCAAATCTTCTAACTTGCGGTGAAGTTGGGATACTTCATCATCACTGCCACGCAGTGGTGGCAAGACCTTCTCTTCTTGGTGATTTCGTTGCACTCTCAATGCCTCCAATTATTTCCTCAGTTGCCCAATAGGGTCTAGTTATGTAGCATAATTTGGTTGTGTATCCCCTTCAAAATGTTGCCTAGCTTCTTCAATGCGTGATATTGCTGCAATAAAATCATTGAGGGTTGCATCCAATCTAAGAGACTCTCGTGGCTTCTGCTGAGATGACCTGGGTAGAGCTTTTTCTATCCATTTTGTAACCAAGAAATCACCTCGATCATGTGGGAGACGTGCAACAAGTGCGTTTGTCCTAGTGTGAAGTTCATGAAAGGATTCATCTGATCTTAACCTTAGGTTCTCTAGCTGGTTTAGAGCTCTTTCCAAAGAGTCACTAGGTCGAAATGTCTGTGAGAACGCCGTCTTTAGAGCCTCCCATGTAGCGAAATGGCCATCTGCATATTGACTGTACCACTTGTCCGCAAGGCCTTCCAATGTGGATGGGAAGAGTACGAGCATTGCATCCTCTCTATTCAGCAGACCATGTCCAAGACATAGGGAGACGAATCTCCTCAATGATCATCAACATCGTCATAAGCTTGTCCCTTAAAGGTAGGGAACTTGTTATTTAGTCTAGAGAGTAAGTGAGAGAGATCCTTCATTGCTAGTGGTATTTCTTCTGACGTATCTAAGGAGAAGTCCAATATTCTCGCGTGCTTTTCCCTTGAGAGTGGTGTCGCACCCAAATCAATGCATAATTTAAAGGAGGTAGAGAGGATGTTGGTTCACTAGTTGAAGATATAACTCACTTGTTAAGGCTCCTTCGTACACGAAGAGGCTCCCTATCTGCTCACGTATGGGTCATGTACCTACTTGCAAATGCAATAGGGCAAAAATACTGAAAAAAGAACTATTTACTATGCTTAGGGCCCCTCACAGAAATGCAAGGGTTGCACCATGCGTGCCAAATTGTAGAGGAGGTATTGGGGTACCTACTTTTAACAGAGCAGGCAATGTATGCTTCCAGTACTTTGCCTACTCAAGAGAGGTTCTCTTTAGAGAAATATACCCTTTAACATTTCTGTGAGCAGGCAGATAACAATAATTGCATTGAATTGTAACTACTCAGGGAAAAGATTAATGAAAATTCACAATAGTGGGAGACCAAACCACTCCTTTGTTCAAATAGATGATTACAATGTAGGCTAAGGAAATGCTACAAAAGCTATTGCTCTGTGCTAAAATGTAGGCTAAGGAAATGCTACAAAAGTTGATGCTCTCTGCTAACATGTCAATCTAGAACAAAACAAAATCAGTACAAACTTATGAAGACTTTCTCTAATGGAAGAGCACGAAAATACCACTGACTCAAACTCAATGACAAAAACCAAGCCACTTCTTTACACTACAGTGCTATTAGCTCCCACTAGGAAGCCCACGCTCTATATCGTCACTACACAGTGAATTCCTATAGAAGGCTTGTGGCCACAGAGTGCAAAGAGAGGACCAAAAGAGATGCCAAAAATAAGCTCTATAGGTATCTGTCCATATCCCCAAATGAGTACTAGTCCATTGCATTTATAGGCTCCAATAGGCCAAGAGAGCCTTGCTGATTCCCACAATCAGTGAATATGCGCTGATTGATTGACCCAAAATTGGATGGGTAGATCAAATATGCCAGTAGATTTGAATTGGATCCTCAAGAATAGGCAACCACCACGAATGGTTGGCGACAATAGTCATTTCTCCACTTTCACTTTTACCACTTACACTTTTAGTGTCACTTTTGAATGTAAGTTGAGATCCCCATTATGTGTCACCGGTTATATTGGAATGACCCTCAAAAGCACTTTCTTCACATAATTTTTCACATAATTCTTAGAGTAGCTTTTGATCATTAATCCATGAAAGAAATCTTCTGTTGATGTCACGAAAACTCAAGCATCATCTTTTTCCTATCTCACACATTGACTGGTGGAGCTAGTGAGTGGTGTGAGTTGTGTGGGGAGTGGTGGGAGATGTAAGAGGGTGGAATGGAGGGTGTAGTTAGGGTTTAAGGGGTGGTGGAGTGAAGGGTGGAGTTAGGGTTGGACTTGAGGGTGGAGTTTGAGGGGGGGCGGGGTGGATAGTGGATGGAGTTTTTGGATTTTGAGGGGGTGGTGGAGTGGTTAGTGGGTGGAGTTTGTGGAGTTTGAGGGAGGGGGGGGTGGAGTGGAGTATGGATGGAGTTTGAGGGGGGTGGAGTGACCTGTGGGTGGGGTTTGAGGGGGGTGGAGTAGATAGTGGGTGGAGTTAGTGGAGTTTGAGGGTGGGTGGAGTGGAGTGTGAGTGGGGTTTGAGGGCAGGTGGAGTGGATAGTGGGTGGAGTTTGAGGAGGGGGGGTGGAGTGGATAGTGGGTGGAGTTAGTGGAGTTTGAGTGGGGGATGGAGTGGAGTGTGGGTGAGTTTGAGGGGGGTGGAGTGACGTGTGGATGGGGTTTGAGGGGGGAGGGTGGAGTGGATAGTGGGTGGAGTTAGTGGAGTTTGAGGGGGGGTGGAGTGGAGTGTGAGTAGGGTTTGAGGGGGGGTGGAGTGGATAGTGGGTGGAGTTTGAAGGGGGGGGTGGAGTGGATAGTGGGTGGAGTTAGTGGAGTTTGAGGAGGGTGGAGTGGAGTGTGGATGGAGTTTGAGGGGGTTGGAGTGACGTGTGGGTTGGTGGCATAGATTGAAGACGTGAGAACTGATCTCCCTCTCTCTCTCTCTCTGTGTATATATATATATATATATATATATATATATATATATATATATATATATATATATATATATATATATATATATATATATATATATATATATATATATATATAGTAAAGGTACTCCCTTGCATATGCATAACATATTCTCGCGATCAAGTATATGCTTTGACTGCATCAAATAGACTTAATGACCTCCATGTAGTACGTCACTAAGTTTTACTCTTTTTTGTCATCACTAAGCAAGACTTTCGTGCAATCTACTTGGTAGAATGTCTTTTCTACGGAGACAATTTTTAAATAAAAAAGAATGATATTTATGAATGCTGCTAAAAAAATCGATAACTATTGCGAATCAATGTTATGGGTTTAGGATACCCATTTAAAAAGTAAGATTTTTCTTTAGGTAGAAAAACTAATACAAGATATTGTTTCACTTTATGGTCCCGTTTACTTCAAATCACGTTGATGTTTATTTCTCCAAATGATGGAAATTATTAATTAAATTTTCTCTCTAATGCACTCTCCATATTCTTTTTTATTTTATAGAACTATTATGTTCGATACATATTTTTATATTAGCCATCTACGCATAATGTTTACCTAAAAAATATTTTTGTTTTAATCTTTGTAGTAGATATAAAAAATCAAAGATATAATGAAACTCCTTCTCAGACTGATGGACAAATAGAATGTGTGAATCAACTCCTAGAACACTATCTCATTTTTACCCTCAACTATCACGAAAATTATTGGCTTGAGATGTTACGATTTGAAGAGTTTCCCTATATCAACACTGTTCATACATGTACCAGCTAGACTCTCTTCTTTCAAAATACTGGAAAATATTAAAGGATGGAAATAGAACTTTCAAATCAAGTCTACAAATCACATTCGAGAGATCAGGCACAATATCTCATAGAATATGTAGGTAGCATTGTGTTCAAATTGTATCATATCACATTGGCAATTAAGTGTGATTCTTTAGAAATAATTTGCAAATTTCAAGGCCCTCTACAAAGCTAGATCATCAGAAGTTAAGTCCTTTCACCATCTAAGCCAAGATTAATCGAATCACCTTCAAGCTCTAGCTACTGAGTACTATGAGAATAAATCAGAATTTCCAAGTATCCATGTATGTACCATATCAAATCTCACAATGTAGAAAGGAGAGACCTAGTTCTTGATTGACTATTGATATTTAAGAATTTGATTTTGAGTATGTCATAGATTCAAGAATCTCACGAGGATGAATAGACTAGCTTTCTCATTCAGAAGCATATACCATTAGTGATCATCTTGGCAACCTACAAAAAAAACTTTAGGAGAGCACCATTCAAGGTTTAAGAATTTTAGAAGAAGAATCAAAAGAAACTAAGATAAGAGAACATGATCCCGCCTCATGAAGGTCATTATTTGAGGGGGAGGTGATGTGGTGGAGGCAATGGAAACCATTGTGAGCCTTAAATTCCATGTGACTTGCTATATATCATGACGTGTTCAAAAGTTAGAGATAGTAATCGCTCTAGCGCATTGGGAACATGAAAAACTCTAAGATCTACTGTTTGCTTGTTGGATGATTATATCTCAAGGTCCTATTTTGCATTTCAACATCATCCATTCGTAATTGAAAGTAAATACCTATATAAAGAGGCCTTGTCCTTATACAATAGTCTACTATCTTAGAAATCTCTTCTTGTCCTATTGTAATATCATAGTATGACATCTTTTGAAGTTATTTCTTGTATGTAGTTCATCTCTCTCAATGGAGTTCTTGTAACCCACTTATCTTCCTTCATACCTATGGTCCTCGATTATAGAATCTCCTCTATCATATCAAATCCAATTACCCATTCCTATCAGTCCCACATTTTGGAACTACGTGTAATAGCTTGATGCTCTTGTATTATTTCCACTATATGCATGATCTTGTAATAAGAAGTATAGTTCCAAAATCGTATCTTATCTATTGAAAGGGTAGAATTTAGTGCTCTTATGACTTATATTATTAAGGAGACATATTTTATTGATAGAAGATATATTGTACTATTACATCTGTCTTGAGTAATTCATTATACATTTCAGATGCAATCCCTAGATGTGTTTTGAACTAAGTTAGAATGGAAAATCATTTCTTGTGTATATGTTAGGCAATACAACCAAGTATTTTTCTAATTATCATCAATTAGAGACACATAATATTTATCTATTTTGTACAACCATTCATCCTTAGGATGAGATGCAATTATAAATGAGAATTGTCACATACGTGGTAATGCAATTATACCTTCTATACCAAATAATTTACATCTTCCCCATTCAAACCTATATTTATAAATCATTAAGCATATGAAATTTAGAGAAGGCAAGCCCCTTATCACAAACACAATGTAAGATTTTTTGCACTCGATTGTACATTTTCAAATCATAAAGTCCAAATTTATGTTGTATGTAATATAGATACAATGGATTCTTAATGATCCTTGACGTATACTTTGAAGATGATTTTGTCCCTCTTGCCTCTTGCATTCACATTGTTATAAATCTTTCATCTATAGAGAAATTTGGCATTTGGGATCCTGTCTTGCTGTATTTAAACAAGATTTTGAGATAAAAGGCTCTATACTATATTTAACTTTACATGCCATTGGTTTGTCACTACATTAATATTTCTTATTATAGAATTTCTACATTTCATGTGGTTTTTGTGATCACTCTCAATGCATCAATCAAATTCACATTCTAGCTTTGCTTCTTTTTAATCCTTCGGCTATGATAGATGATCATTATCACTTAAAGGATCATGGTGAATCCAAGCTCCCATTTCATCTTTTATACATCTAGTTACTTGGGTTCTACTTATGTGCCCTAAGTTACTCTCAAAGAGTTCTACTTTCAAAGAATTATAACATTCTTTCAATGTTGCTTAGACTCTGCATGAGACTTTACTATCTGCCACTTAAATTATTATTTTTACTTGTCTTTGATTTTGGATTTATTTTTTTCTCAAAATCAACCCTTTTATTTTATTTATTTTCCAGCTAAGTTTTCTCTTAAATCAATTATGGATTTCTTTTTCAATCTCTCTTTACATAAATCACTTTCTAGTGCTTGGGCTTTTGTTCTCTCTTGCAAAGAGTCACCTTAGTAGTGAAAAGAAAAGGATTAAGATCTTGTTATACGTTGGTATGAAGTCTATATCACAAACTAAAATTCTGAATGCCAATTTCATTTTATTCCCAATTTCATAACAAACAAGATCAATAGTGAAGAGTTAACTTTTTAATATATTTTCTACACATATATCATTTTCAATTGAGAATATATACATGTATACCTTTCTTTATTCACAAGAGAGAATCTTTGAATAAGAAAACAAAGAGAATGTCATCCATTCAATAATTATGGTGCCTAAAAAAATGCATAAATGATTTCTCTTCACAAAGGTGAATGGACGAATGATTCTTGAGGTAATTATTTCTCTAATTAGGTTTCATATTAATTGTCATATTATACATAATTTTTATGATGCATTTAGTTGTTAGGAATTATGTGCATAATTGTTTTATGTAGATAGAATGGTTTTGCATAGTAGCACGTGCATGTATTGGAGTAGGGAATTTTTTGAAAAGGTTGTCGTGTAATAGTGAAGCAAGCATGTGCCTGAATGCACATAGACATTTCACCTTGTAGAATGCATGCATACATGCATGATTGGAAACCTTCATGCACATTTTTGGTACTCAAGTAGGCGAAATAATGGCCAACAAAGACTCCATCAATAGAAGTCTTTCTACATATCATCACACTGAAAATACTCACAAAAAGTCAAGGAATGGGTGAAGCTTAGACTTCTTGATAAGTCTTTCAGTTTTTCACAAAAAAATAGAACATTGAATGCATGTTACAATAGGCATGGAATAGAAAGTGGATGCACACAAGTAAATGTGATCAAGTTTAATCTATTGCATATATGATTACTCATGGAAATGATTTCAATAATCCAACACATTCATGTAGATGGATAATAAAAATGATGTTTAATTTGGCATAGCAACAATTATGATGTATGTAGAATGCAATTGGTAGATGGCAAAGATACATTAGAATTGTGCACCATGCATCAAATGAACAAAGTTCAAGATCTAAAATTTTGCATGCTTGAATGTGCGATTCACATTTTGAACCTTTTGCATGGTACACCTCTTCCAATGGATATCTAAACTACTTTTCATACATTAAGCATGGACATGAATGTATTACTTTGGTTTGTGGGACTAGATGAAGATTCATTAAATTTATGGTTACTTTTGGTAAGGAATTTCACGGTTGGGGATGTAATGGTCATTTAACTTTACCCCTATATTCATATGCATATATCTTTTACAGATCAATTCATATCACTTTTTTCTTACTTTCCTAGTCTTTAATGGAGAAATGGTTCATGTCGTCATGTTAGACTTGAATAATATGACTCTAGTTTTAGAGCTCTTTGGTTCTAATGCTCACTAAAAGGTGCGCTTGGAGGTCTAAAAGAAACCCTTACATATAACAAAAAAGCAAGTGTCACATAAGTGGTAAGCATATAAAACATCAAGTGCCTGGTGTATATTAGCACCAAGGACTTGGTTTGATTGAGACATACACAACCTTGAATATTGTACATCTAATTCAAAGCAAGTTCCAAGTGCTAATACATGAGAGATAGCTCTTAGTGTTTCACACTCATCCGTCTAGCCATGGCTAGCTCCTACTCGTATAGCATGCATTTTGCTTTTTGGAGAATGTAAATGTGTGTTTTTTCTTCTTGGATTTTCAAATACAGCAAGAGTGGATAGAAAGTGTGCATTCCATGTACAATCTTGTTCTCACCTTAGCTAATATAAATTTGGCCTTAATTTCATAGCTTTTTTGTTATGGAGAAAGTGCTCATGTTTTCATGAAATACATGAGGAATGTAACTCTGGATGCACAAATCTTGTTTTAAAATTCTCCCTTAAAGGTTCTCTCGGAGGTTTAAGAGGAATTGTGGCATCCACAAAGGAATTATTGCATAAAGGGATGCACATAAAGAAGCATGTTCCTACTACATATTAGCACCAAGAACTTGTTTTGAGTGAGATGCACCTAAGATTGACTATTGTATGACTCAGCCAAAGGAAACTCCTAGCTCCAATACACAATAGCTAGCTCTAAGCATTCCACACTCATCCATTAACACATGGCTAGATCCTCCTCCTCTGCCTGCATTTTCTATTCAGGAAAATATAAACTCATGTTGGTTTTCCCTACATTTTTATCTAATAGATGGGTAGACAAAAAATTTTCATTCGATGTAGCCGGTTATTCTCACCTTAGGATCTATCAATTTTTCCTTATTTTCATAGTTTCAAATGTGGAGAAATAATTCATGTCTTCATGAAATACACGAGGAATGTGAATCTAGATCTAGATATCTTGGTTTCTAATGCTCATTAAAAGGTTCTCTTGCTCTACACCATCCATAAATCACTAATGTATCTTGATACATCTCTACCCATGCATGGTGATTCATGACCAATTTCATCCTCTTCAAAGGGGCAATTAGTCATTGAACTGTTATATCCTTGGCTACTGTTTATTCAACTAGCTATATCGCCATGATTGTAAGGTCTATCATCAATGTATAAGCTCTCAACTTTTGCATATGAAACCCCTCTACTAGCAAGAGAAGTTACATTCAAATGTAATTTCTAAGTATTTATGCTTTAAGTGTAACTTGTAAGACAATACCGATCTTCCCTCAAGAATATATGACCACAAAATGATGTAAGAATGACTTAAAAGTTGGCAGTCATAGGCAAATCCTCTATAAAAAGGTGGCCGCAACAAACACTTGTGATGGTGGAGGGAACAATCATATAGAAATGAACCCAAATGTTCAAATCCTTTTCTCTAAAGGAAATGGTTCTCTATGTCATCATCCGTATCTTTTTTCTATCATATGTTTGTACTAGAGGATGACCATGCATTGGTAATTGATAATCTCTAGAGATTTCAATCTATAAACCACGAGGTAGAGGATTCTCAAACTCCTCAACTCTCAATTGATAAATGGCATCTCCATGATGTGTAGGAGGAATACTGGCATCATTAGTAGGAGATTCATCATCATCCTCATCGAGTAAATGTTACTATATATTTAGTATAATTTTATTACATGCATATGATTTTAATATAAAATAATAACAATAATTTATGGAATACCCAAGCATTAGTACATCCACTAAGGTGGTGACACATGCTTAAAAATACCATAATCTACTTCATGCTCAATACATTCCAATTTTGCTCTATGATACGAGCCATATCGAAAATTCCATCAACATACAATATGCTCTTCATAGTAAAAATAATCACTATACATATCAGACAACACATAAGAAGTCGTTGCATGCATAGGAGGTCGTGGAGTACCATCTCATTGATCAGACTCTAATTATTACATAGCAGTACATAACATATATCTATCATGTATCTATCAGATATTATAACTAAAATTTTTAAATACTTACAATAATTAATTCTTGCACAGGTAGGCAACAGTGGTGGAGTTTGTTTTTGTTGATCATAATCCAATTTTGTAATAAAAAGAAAGGTATTTGATACTAATAGTTTGATTATATACATGCATACACATTCACATATACACATTTACACATACCATATATATTGAGATATACACCTCCACACATTCAAACATATAAACACACATACAAAATCACAAAGATACAAATTCACACATACACACATACATACATTTCCACATGCACACTACATGCATAAATAGGTGGTCATATGGCGGTCCTTAATTTAAAAGTTTTATTCTATTCTAATCCAGTTTTCTTCTTTATATCTATGTGTGTATGTGTGTGTCGATGTGTGTGCATGTGTGTTTCTAGTGTATGTGTGTGGATGTGTGTATGGGTGTATATATTTGTATGTGTGTGTATATAGGTATTTATGTGTATATATATGTGTGTAAGATGAATTTGGATTATGTGCCCACAGAGGATAATGTTACAAACCTTTTCACAATGCCTTTTCCTAGAGAGAATGTGAAGCTTTTTAGAAAGATTTGGGCTTACTTTCTTTTGTGGATTAATCTCTTTCTGCATAGCTTTGGGCTTCCTCGTACATTAGTGCCAAGTCCTTGGTCAGCACATCACTCTTAGGTAGAATTTGTTGATATATTTCAGTAGTGTATGCATGTAAACGAACCTAGGATGGGCCCTTTTCTCCCTCTTTAGAAGGTTTTTTTGTGCCAAATTTAATATACATCTATAGCCCTCATATCTCAACTAACTTTGTACATTCACTTGGTAACTCATTTTCTATTCCATCGTGCTCATAGATTCTTCTTCATAATGTTGCTTGTGTGCTTATGTGGACCTCCAACTCTAATGATTACTTGAATATCCCATATTATGAATACAAAGAATTAGCTTATGGACGTACATTCATTGTAGAAATAGGTTCTCCTCTCACTTACTCCCCAATAATCATTATGCTAGTTTACTTTCAAGAGGAACCATAAATTCTAGGAAATCGATAATTATAAAAAAAGCAAACAAATAAATTATTTAAAAGAAGAATATCGTGCATCCTACTATTTTGAAATCTGTTTTTTGTGCTTTGCCATAATTCATTATTATCTACTAATCATACAAACTTCATATACAAAATGTTTCTAACTTCATTGTTACCATAGCATTCCATTCAAGTAGTCATGAGTTTGCACAATGGAGGATATAAAACTCATTTATATGTTGTTCTCCTGGAAGAATGTTTTTCAAGAAATAGACAAAATTCATAAAAACATATTAATATTATGAACATCTATAATATCCTCAGATTTATATACTGGGGACAAAGATCACTAGAACTTTTGACCTAAATACACAAAATGTGTCCTTCCTAGGTTTTCTTTTTTCAGCGAATCATCACATAACATTGTTTGATACAGTATAAAGAACAACCAAAAATTGGATCATTGATCTTATAGGCTTACATGAGTAAATTTTGATTACTAAATTCACCAATGAGATAATTTTAAGAAAAAACATCCTTGAGTCAAGTGCGATTATAATCAATGAGTCTTGGACAAATATCCAAATACGTGGGATATAAAGAAATGAAATTCCTCCCACTCTTGTCATAGTCTATGGTTTAATGAAACCCAAAGAAAAGAAAACAAAAATCCTAAAGATTCTAAGTCGCATAGATCCCTTTCTTTCTGTCACGATATTATAAAATTAATAATGAAACTTCATTTTGTTATTATGATTTTCTAGTGATGTCTCAACGTAAAAGAAGAAGTGCAAAATCTTCACTTTAACACTAGTTCTATACTAGGACACTTGAGGTTCCTGGGACACTTAAGTGTCCTAATTTTAAACCAAATTGATTGATTTTTCTTGATCACATCCTTGAGGCTTTGATAGCATACGTACTTGGACTTGATAGCCCACATCATGGAGTTTTAGAGAAAAATATACTCTTTAACATTATACAACTTCATACGGGTTATTAAATGAAGAAGAAAATGGGAACTTTTAAAAACTCAACTTTTAGCATAACTGAAAAAATAACACAATTCAAACATTTTGAAAAGCTATTCATGGACTTTGGCAGTGTAAAGCAAGTGTCTAGGGATCTCTAGAGAAGATTGAACACTTCTATAAGTGATAAACATGGACTCAAAACTTGTCTTCTCTAGAGCACCACCATTTATCGCACCTTTTCAAGAATGGCTCACTATAATTTGTGTGTAAGTGAGATTGTAGAGAATTGGCAAGTTATCAATGGATAACCTTCATACTAATTGAATGCATATTTGTATTCAAAGTTAGACGACCTCCACTTTGAACTAGTAGCCATTGCATTTGGTGTTGACTTTCATGCTGAATTGGGCAAAGCATATATTACTATGTTCATGAAAAGAACATAGCTCCAAAGGAGGAATAAAAAATTATGATAAAAAATAATAATTATTTAAATGCTATTCTAAGTATTAAACCTTACAAAATATTCTTTCCTCACATGTTTCATTTTTAACCTCATTCAATAATATGTGATGCACAATGGTGATTGTAATATTGACAAAAATTTGGCATACATATTTCATTTGACAAAAAAAAAAGATGGCATCCATGATGGAAATAATGAAATGTTTTCAAATGATTCTTATCATTTTATGATATTGAAGATTATATCAAAGATTTTTTAGTATTATTTATAGTATGTATTGATGTGTGCAAGGGATTGTGTGTTTATGCATATAACAACTATCAAAAAAATATTTTTACTAAATATGTTAAAAGTATATAATCTTTTGATCCTATATGTATGTGACTCCTATTTCTTGGTATGAACTAGTTTATTTTCTTAGATATCAGGCTAAATGTTTATTTCAATTGGATGTTAATATTTGTATGTGGATATATTGGTTGGTATCCACACATATATCTACTTTGTTTGGTGAACATAGATCTAAAAAACTTGGTTGATTTTCACAGATTGGTAGTTCGCTTATGTGTACACCTTATTTGTTGTCTTATTTTTTTGCTTCATGAGAAAAAAATTGGATCTCTTCCATAACTATACATGCTTTGTTATGTGTCCACAAAACTATTCATGATTGTATCTGTAGAATTTGGTTGATGCCCACATAACATCAGATTCTTGGTTGTCTCCAAAGACATGAAATTTTTTGTGGATTTCAATAAGTTTCTTAGCCTCATATATATAAGCTTTGGTTTTTTATGTCACAGATTTTCTACTTGGTAACTTGAATGTGTACACCTTGGATGGTGTCCATAAATTCTTTTGAGTCATATATGTAGGATTTAGTTTTTTGTTTTTGGTGGCTAGAGTCATAGCAATTGATTTTATATGTATATACCTTGGTTGTTTCTTCATACCTTGTTTGGTTGTTGGCATATTTTTACATATATGTGGATTACCATGAGTTTTTTTGAACCATGTTTAGAACTAGTTGCTGTTTTCTATGTACAAAGTCAAAACAATTGATATTATTTGAATTGAAATGATTTTTTTTAGTGATTTTGAGGTTCATACAATGTGATCTATCTTTCAAGGAATGTGTACATTTCATTAGGAATTTTCATCTTGTTCACTACCATAGCTTCTTGAGAGGCTATTTACATGAACACAAAACACGATTTATTGTGTTTTATAATTTTGGATTAACATTTGAATTATACTTAATATGTGTCTTAAAGGATTTTCTCAAATTCTCTTGTAGAAGGTGTATGATTTTTTGGAAATTGTCAAAAAGAACACTTAAGTACCCTGTTTTGGTACCAAACTAGTGTTAAGAGGTTTTGTTCCTTCTCACGTGTATAAGCAAATATTCCTAATGGATACTTCTCTGTGAACTTTACGGAGTAAGTAATAGACTTTAAATTCGGATCCGAAGTTTTTTCTTGTTTCATGTTGCATTTTTTTTTTTCATTCTTAGAACATGAATTCCACATAACCCCACTAACTTTATTAGATTTTTTCATATTCTGATGAGCATTCTCAAGGTATAAAATAAGCAAAAACAGTTCGAAGATACTGCATGAAGGAGCTCGACTCACACTATTTGTAGGATCCTCACTTAAGTATGCAACAATTTTTTCGGAAAATTTATCCTTCTGTTATAATTCTTGTTTGGGTTTTTTTTTTTTGCAAGAAACAGTTCTCAAGATTTTGTAAAGCTGTATGGAGATCCAAATTCATGTAATCAGTTTTTTTTTCATACGGCACAATAAACGGACATCGTGAAGAGCAATGATCTATTCCATACTGTTTGGATAAATGGAGCTATCCATAATGGCAAAGCAACCCTATAATATTTTGTAAAGAGTAAATAGAAAATTCTTGCCACATGTAGACAAAATATTAAATCATCTTTCAGCTGCTACATTGACTATGTGCGGTAAAATCGACCAGATTATCACGGCGCACATGAAAATACTTGTATTTATTTCTGAATAAAGAATGCGAGTATCTTGCACACTAAACTATAAACTTACCTAACCATACTTTGGATGCTTCTGCCACGTTCTATCATGTAGGAAATGAGGTTGGTCTTGGTTACCTCCTTTATTTATTTACTTATTTATTATTTTTATTATTATTATTATTTTATTATTATTATTTCAGATTTAGAACGTGAGCGAAGGCGACTCTATTGAAGAGTTTCATAAGAAAATAACTTTTTTAGGAGGATGTTATTATTGTATCTGATAGTTCACCAGATAGATCACTTGCGTAGAATGTTCCTAGTGGGTTTCCTTATTTTTATTTTAGTTTCACTTATAATATTTGATTGATGATTAACGTAGAACATGTAAAGAAATATTTTTTGAAGATCAATTATAGAACGAAAAGGTGCAGTATGTGTAATGCAGATCAATACTTTATTCCCTCTTAGAAGTAGAAGGAAAATTTGCTTCTAGATCCAGCGTTGCAATAATGAAGAACAATTTTCACGTTAGAAAGAACAATGTTCACGTTAGAAAGAACACTTCACGTTAGATATAACACTTTTCACGTAAATCGTCTGGACACGTTCACTTCTGAGTTTAGTTCCTAGGAACATGTGAACAATTAGGAAGACAAATTTATAAGTATATGTAGTTAAGACCCGTAATCTCATGATTATAGTATATCAATTGTTTACTTATATTATTTATACTCTAATAGTGGTCCAAAGAACATGTTATATTTTCACGAAGTCTCCTTACTCATTTGAGCACGCAAATAATTTGACAGGATCTCATGTATAAACAACTCCTCTTATCCAATCATGTGTGATGAAAGAATCGACGATATTGTAGGTCCATAAAATCGAATTCTAAGATGCCTTATATGTATAAGAGATCATGAAGGATCTCTTATCAAAGTTAACACAAGAGAACGCTAGTCTCTTTCTCTGGATTTCTAGTCACGAGAGGTGGAAAAATCATTTAATCTTGCGTGGTATTTCGAGAGTTTTTAAATCTCGCAACTATGGAAACACATGAGTTTTAGAAAATACTATTTCCGTATTTGGAGGCCAGACTACGTGAAACACCTTGTCTATAAATATCAATCATATAAATTTTGTTAGTTGTTACGCCTACGAAACTATTATATGATTTCTTGTTAGGAATAGTTTTGTTCCAAAATGAATCATTCTATATATCCACACCTGTCAAGAATTACACTAGTAAATAAAATATCAAATCAATGAACAAATGCGACTACAGTAGCCAATCAAGGAAACACATGGGTGTATAAATAAAGCTCCAACTTGGATCACATATCTACATAGAGAAAAAAAACGAATACAATTACCAAGCAAGGATCCCATAAATCTCCCATTAATTCTTTTCCAATAGGCAAACAAATCTTTATCCAAGTGGGATATATGAAATATGCTCATAATATCACTGTACATCCATTTTCTATGGAACCAAATAACCATGTGGAAATCACCATCCACATATGTCAGGATCACAACAAAAATAAAATATTAAATTAATGACCATATACATATAGAATAGCCAATCAAGTTGAAAAACATGTAACTAAGGCTTTAACTTGGATCAGCGCCTACAAAGAAAACAAGAATGCAAGTACCAACCAGGGATCCAATCAATCACTCACAAATTTGTGTGCCATGGGCAAACAAAATCATATCTAAGTGACATAAACAAAACATGATCACAATAAGATTGTACATGCACTCAAAAAGCACAGATCTTAAATCAAAGATGAGATTGCACAAAACTCAAAATAGCAACACAATGCCATTTGCAATAGAATGGCACTTAAACCAATGCAATTAGAGGTGTGCAGCTCAAGATACAAACAAAACAAGTATTTGTAGCCATTTTGATCTTTCACTAGCATTGTGGGTTTTGGGTAGCTTATACTTCAAAATATCGGCCTATCCTGATCTATAATAGAGGAGATTCTTTCTCAACAAGGAATTCAATTTACAACCAAAATTTTGACCTATTGTTCAATTTATTTCACATTTGACTTCTACATCTTTCTGAGGTATTTGGATTTTAGGCGGAGTAGATCTCTCGCTTTGGAGATGTATTCTCTATGTAAACCATGTATAGAACTTTAAATTGCATATATCCCAATATTTTAGCTTGAGTTATCATAGAAATACTGAAGGTGCTATAAAGAATATTGCAAGCCTATACATTCATCTCTTCTACCCTAAGATTCCTTGCATGCATCCTTCAACAAGCTCTCATACTAATGAAGGATCTTGTTGGACTAAACAAAAGGAGAAAAGAGGAGATGGAGGGAGAGAGCGAGAGGAGAGGATAAATGTACACACTTGTGTGGGAGCCTCGAAACCAACAGAATCATCTTCTTTATGAATCGCTCTATAAAAGATATATGTATATCAACATAGGGGTAAGGTTAGATGACCCTTACATTCCCAACACTTCAAGCATTAAAAAAGAATAAGGCTAAGTAAATAAAATCTCCCTCTAATCCCACAAACCCAAGGAATACATTCCATGTGCAGATTTAATGTATGATAAACCATTTGCATATCTATTGGAAAAGGTGTAGCATGCACAAGGTTCTAATAGCAAACACTGCCTTAAAGCATGCAAAATTTCAAATGTAGAACTTTGTCCAATCAAAGCAGTGTTCACAATTCAAGTGCATGAGTTCCATGTATCAAGTGCATTCTATATAAAACATAATTATTGTTATGCACAATCGAAGCTCCTTTCACAAACCATCTACTTCAATTTGATTCATAATGTAAACCTTTTCCGTGAATAATTATCGATGGGATAAAAAAATTATCAAAATGTACTTATGCATCCACTCTCGAATTCATGCCTATTCTAACATGCATTGCATGGTCTACGTTTTGGGAACAAAAGTAAGATTTATCAAAAACATTAAGCTTCATCCATCCCTTGAGTCTGTATGAAGATTTTCATGGTGATGATGTGTATTTGGGGTGGTTCCTCCTACTTCTTCATGATGGAGTCTTTGTAGGGCATTTCTATACTTGAGTCAAAAATATGTTCATTTACCTTTAAAATAATGCATGTATGCATGCATTCTAAAATTTCCAATCTCTATGTACATTCATGCACATGCTTCCTTGACTTTGACAAAAGGAAGTTTTTCAAAAATTATCGTACTTCAATACATGCATATATGACTATGCAAAACCATTCTCTTTGCATAAAAAAGCTACGCATATAATCCGTAAGAACTTAAGGCATGAGACAAATAATACATAGCATGAAAACTAATAAGAAATCTAGTTAGAGGCATAATTACCTCAAACATCATTCTTCCATTCACCTTTGTGAAGATACTTCCTTTATGCCGTTTTTTTGGCACCATGGGTATTGAATGGATGACCTCCTCTTTCTTTTCTTATTCAAAGCTTGACTTTCAAGAATATCGAAACCTCTTTCTTGTATAGCTTGTCAATTGGAAATGATACCTAAAACAATTAAAAAAGGAAATTAAAATAATGATTACTTCCTTAAATTCATTCATCCATCTCCTATTTGCTATGTGGAAAATATATAAAGAAGTTAACTCCTCACTATTGCTCTTGTTTCTTTGTTAACTATGGAGTAAAGTACTTTGGGTCCAAATAGAATCGGGTATAAATAATAGTATTCATGTGTCTAAACATAAAGAGGGGAGATGTACTTGAATAATCCCATAGCAGATGATGAGCGAGGAAGAGTAGTATTATATAAGAGCAAGAAGAGAGTCTTGTTTATGATCAAGAGGAGAAGGAGAGGAAGCAACTGCTAAGGTATGTATTGATCTTATTCTTACTTGTGAATAACGTTTGATTGGACTAGAAGTTTTTATGGCCATCAGAGGGGGAGTAAAACCTTTGCTTTCAGTAAAGAAGCCTTGAGAAAGGGGATTAAAAATACCATGTACACAACCTTCCTTGTCTTGCAATCCTCCGATACCAAATAGGAGAGTAAAATAAGCCATATAAAGGGACATAAGGAGGAAAATAAGGTCATCTGACTACGAAGACATGAAGAGATATGGTATGCATGAGTTTTTCCTAAGTTTACATATGGTTGGACGATTGGCTTCAATGGGGAAGCCTCTCTTGGCCGCTTCCACGATGAGATATAGGTCTCCTTTTTTGTGATAGCGGACCTCCATAGAGGAGGGAGATACAAAAAATGTTGAAAACTAAGATTAGAAATGGTGTTGGTAAGAATACTCATACGTACTCACACGAACAAAATATCTAAGTATATCCAAGTGCTAAAGTCCTCATGCAACAAAGATCAAAGATAAATGAGAAAAAAAAATAGGATCTTGCTCCACAAGGAAATCGACTAAGTAAGTAAGCAAGTTGTCTCTACGGAGAGAGATGCAGTTACTCACTCTACCAACACCTCCAATATATAGCTCATGTCCAATGTGGTAACTAAACCATAGGAGGACATGTGTACATTCCATCACAAGGTTTTCTAAGGTGCTCAAACGGTTTCCAAGCTTAGAAAAACACATGAAAATACCTATCTTATAAAAAAGGAGTTCCAATCAATTACATAAGAGTCAAGTGGCTAAGAAAAACTCCCAATTACACTTAAGTACTCAAACTTATAGAAATTACCCCTAAGATTCAAGGACCCTTGAAATGAGGTTAATGAGCAAGAAACTCAAGGAGTTCCACACCTAGAAGGCGAAGGGTTCTACCTCATAAACTAGTATAGTTATGCAAAAATTATGTTACTAAGTATTTGCATTCATTCATTAAAAGAATTATGAAGAGGATAACATGAATCTAATAGTCATATATCTTAATTCTGAATTCGGAAAACTAAGAATATTGAATCTAGAAAATGATGGAGCATCAAGAGGAATATTGACCCCAAGGGAGATTTATTCACACATAAATTTTGATTTTTATGAATTTCTATTTGAAAGGGATCTTAGAGATGAAAAAATAGCTAAAGAGGAAAGTTCTGATGTTAATTTCCAATATTAAAAGTTAGAGAAGGGAAACGGATAACGGTGTATCCTAATGGAAGGAAATTTGTTAACGGGTAAAGGATTTTGCGATGTATTGAGTAAAAAAAAGGAAAAAAGCCAATCAATAGAATTGTTGAAATGGAGAAAGGACAATAAGAAGCGACTTCATAAACGAGAAACTAGAGAATGAACAAAGGACAACAAGAATCGAATGCATAAAAAGAGATACATTCCAACAAATTAAGAACTTCAAGATATCCCGTAACCGAAGATTTAAACACTTATAATAACCGATTGTTTTTTAAGAGTTTTTTAGAACCTTCATAAAGGAAATAATTGTTTGGAATAAAATTCATAATCAGTAAAACAACAAAAATTGGAATAAAATTAATAATCAGTAAAACAACAAAAATTTCATACGAAGAGATAACCTATCAAATCTTGATTGTTAAAAACTGTAAACTTCGGCTAGGTTCTAGTAAAGCAGGTCTTCGGAATATTGTGACAAATTATAAAAGCTAAATGGAATCCAACATTTTAGTGTGTAATATAGACGTATTACCAACGTGTCACGAGATATTCACTTTTCTCTTCATTAGTAAGATATTCTTTGCCAAAGAAAACGTAAATACAAACACTAGAAAATGATTTATGTAGGGAAAGTTGGAGAAAGAAAACATAGGGGCGATTTAAGGGGAAAAACTAGGTAAAAGAGAAATAAAACTAAACAGCGGATTTTTAAAAGTAGGTATAGGAGAAATAAAACTAAATTGCGGATTTTGAGCATTTCAATCAAAATTGTTCAAATTAAGCATGAAGGATCCGAAATTACAAATTTCTTGATAGAGTAATTATTGATTACAATTTGAATGCAGGAGGCAAGAGGGGGAAAAGGATCTTCAAAATAGACAACAAGGAGCCTCACATATCCGTTGTAATTAATGGAGTGAAACAATCTCAATTGCCTTTACAACATTTTATATAATTTCGTCATAAGGGGCTTGCGTTCTCTTAATCTCATATGAACAATGACTTATAAAAAGATATTTTAATGGGGAAGATGTAAAGTATTCCTTATAGAAGAAATAATTGCATTATCACCTATGCGAAAAGTCTCATGCAAAATTATATCTCGTTCTAAAAGGAGGACAGGTTGCATAAAAGTGATAAATATATTCGACTTCTACTGGTGCTCACTAGACAAATGACATTTTTGTATTGCACGAAATGTACAAAAGATATGTTTCCCTATTCTAACAAAGTTCATAAAACACATAGGGAATTATTTAGGAAGAATGTAAAATTACAATATGTCTTCTATCAATCAAATACATTTTCTTAATAATATGTGTTTGGGGAGCGCTAGATTGTGCCCTATGAATAGACTTGACTAGATTTTGGAACTATGATTTTGATTAATAGGTCACCCACAAAGGGGATATAATACAAGAATATGGAACTATTACAAGAGCTCGAACCAATGGGGACTCATAGGTATGCATGATGGGAGTTAAGATGATACAAAAGATCCAACAACCTGGAATTGTAGGCATGAAACAAGATATCTAGGATACAATAATACCATTAAAAGAGATAGGATAGATACAAGAAATAAGTGGACAACATTTCATACAAAGATATTACAAGAGGACAACTTAGGGTGTCTAGGGTACTAGACTATGCAAGACTAGAATAAGGATCGTGACTAGATAGCAGGATCTTGACTAGATATCAAGCACAATCTTACAAGATAATTACTTCGAGACCACAACTTCTTAAGCTCCCAAGATTGGCATTGGCAAGATTCAAGATGTATGTGGCCGATTCCTCCTTATATAAGTGTTCAAGAAAATTTATGAAATGATGAAGTTATTGATGATATCACCAATTTGAAAGAAGACCTCTAGGAATCATCAAGCAAGTAGATAGTCCATCTTAAGGTTTTGGCACGGTCTAGATGTGATGGAAGCATTAGATTCTTGCATTTCTATACCAGTCATGAGATAAAGAAAGTCTCATGGACTGTAAGGTTAAAGATGGCTTCCATTATGTCCATTACATCACCTCCACCTTGAATGATGATTTTCATGAGGAGCAGTCATGTTCTTTGGTATTCAATTCATTGGAATCCTCTCAGGAAATAGTCTAACCTTGATTTGTGTTGTTCAAAGTTTTTTTGTACCTTCCCAAGATGATCACTCATGTCATACCCTTTCCAATGAACAAGACACTCAAATCCTCCTTGGGATATTGACAAATCTTTGAAATACTTGAATTCCAAGTCTTCATTATCATCAATCTCAATAGGTGGCCAACAACTAGGATGCTCCCCTCTCAATGGTGAAATATGATATGGTTCCAACATGGATACATGGAAAATATGATTTATTATCATGGTATTAGGCGAATGGAGCTTGAATGTAACTTTCTTAATCTAAGGTAAGATGATGAAAGGGCCACAAATATTTTTATGTAGCTTTGTAGAGGGCCTTGAAGATTGGGAATTATTTCTAAGTAGCCATACTTTATCACCAATGTGATAAGATAGATTCTGATCAAAATGGTTATCTGAAAAATACTTATATTTTCCTTTAGCTCTATGGATCTCTTTGTTGAGTGGGTCAAGAATATTTATGAGGTACTAGGCCTTAACTTTGGGACTTTGGTTCGTGACATGATTTCAGAGTTATATATCCATCCTTGGCTATTGTCTATAATGTGCCCTAAATGGAGTCAACTTGATACATGTATGAACATTATTCATATAGGAAAACTTTGAAAAGGTTAAAAACTAAAGCCAATAATTTTGATGATAGTTGATGGTACAATGGAGATATTCTTCTAGGACTTGATTCAGTTTTTCTATTTTTCCATTATTCTACGGATCATTGGTAGTACAAAGTTTAACTTGAACACTAAGTAGCTTCCAAAGAAGATTCCAAAAGGTAGATATGGTCTTTGGCCCTTGATCACTAACAATATCATTACACAATTCATGAAGCCTTAAGACATATCTAACAAAAAGTCTAGAAATGAGTGAGCTTATGATTGCCTTCATGGTTGGAATGAAGCATGACATCTTTGTGACCTGATTCAATATAGCAATTATGGCATCATATTTATCCAGACTTGATAGATGTGGGATAATTCATCGATAATAAAGAACATGGCTCCTTTGGAATAGGTATAGTCTCCAAGAGTCCATGAGGATTATGATGTAAAACCTCTGATCTATTGCAAGTGTCGCTCATTTGCATATATTCTTTGACTTCCTTCCACATTTGACGGCACCAAAAATCCCTTGATATGAATTCTATTGTTTAATTAAATCCAAAGTATCATGTTGCAAGGTTTTCATGACATTGTTGACATACTTGGATCCTTTGCTTTCATAGAGAGACATACAATAGACCCTTATACAATAGTGACCCATCCTTTTCTTGTAACCATTTACTTCTTGAAATCTCCCTTCTTGAATATTTTACTAGAAGTTATAGAACAACTCATGAATGGGTAGAGTCTCACGAATCAAATGGATCATGGCTGAACCTTCTTGATGGGTATAAGTGATTGCTATGAATTGGAGATATTGAAGCTTCACTAATATACTCTTTTGTTGATCAAACCCTCTTCGCCTTTCTTTGGTGGAAGGTAATATCTTTTTGACGGTGCATTTAACTTACATTGTTAGGATTGTGGATGGTACCTAATTGTAGAGGAGATACTAGAATATCCAACTCTTGCAAATATAAAACTGTATAGAAAGCTATACCCTCACACACTTCTACTACTTCATCTAGTCAAGGGAGGTTCTTCCTTAGGGAAGTATACCCTATAACATTTTTGTTTGCTTATACACTAATTGAAAATAGAGAAACTGTATAGTCACAAAAAAAGAAGATGACAGTTGCAAATAAGAGAGAAGCCCAACTTCTTAGCTAGCAAAATGATTACAAAGGGCCGAAGATACTCTAAAAGGTTAATACACTGGGCCGGCATGCCATTTGAGAAACTAGGCACAATCAACACAAGGAATACAACAAGGATGAAGACTTTCTCTAAGAGAAATGTAACAAAGTCACACAAAAAGATTATATCCTAGTAGCTCAATTACACTGTAACGCTAATAGCCAACCCACTAGCAAGCCCGCTCTCTATATAATTACCATAGAGTGACCCCAAATAGTGTGCAAGTAGCAACAAAATGTACAAAAGTGTCAAGAAAATGGTATTGGATCCTAATGCTTTTCCCAATGCCAAAAAGAATTATGCCCTCTTGAATGCCACACCTTGCTTATATAGTCTCCAAGAGGCTAGAAGTGGTCTTGCGGAATCCCAACCTTCATTGAGTAGGCTAATTTTGGTTGTGATAGCAAACCTCAAATAGGCCCTTCAAACAAATCTTCTTGCAAAACAAGGGCTTGGTAGTGCATTAACTCTCTCTTTGACATTCAATGAGAGAATATGTTCCTTTTTTTTTTATTTCTTGTTTTCCCCATTTTACCACTTTACACAATTTACACTTTTACTTCTCAGCCTTCTTCCGTCTTTATAGTTCTTCCTCCATGAAAAATGCTTGAAAATATGGACAATGGTTTCTCATCTGACTCTTCAATTCAACATTTGTGTTCATCCTTTTATATGCAAGCATTGACCATGCCATACATAAAATAGAGAATCATCCCGAGCATGCCCTTTATAACCTTGTTCATCACATCTAGCATCTCTAACTTCATTTTGAGTGAAGGTGTACCATAATATCAACTTCATCTTAAAGGTGTACCCCTTTGGGGGTCTCCTTTTCTACAACAACGTCTATGATTGCCAATGATCCTACAATATTTTCACCCATAAGTGCAATACTATTAGATTGGAGAATCACAAATTGGATAGCTTACAACTGATTGTTCAAGAACATTGTGGAACCACTCTTTCCTTGATACGTACAAATGAATGTTGTTCACTATTGATGTGATTTGAAGCAAAAGGAGTACGTGTATATGAGATAGGAGCCATGAAGCTCTATGTAGATTGAGGATGATGTTGAGATGAAGATTTTGGGGAAACTTTAGCACTCAAGAGAAATATACCTCCATGCAAATTTACGCTTAAGATCTGAATCTTTTGAGTCCAATATCACTTGATAAAGAGCTTTCATAACATCCATTTGTGTTGCACCCCTTTAATCTGACAATGTTAGACTATGTGCAGGGAGGTCATCAAGAGAAGGGGATGACAGTGGAGTCCAAGGAATGCTTTCCATGACCAAAAGAAGCTTACAATCATCATCAGGGTTGGCCATTGCTTATATATGCCTATGTGTGTGACACACAAGAGATGGCAAAGAGAGAGAGAGAGGCAGATGCAATGGGAGAGATGCACAATTTCCTAGAAAAAGTGTTCATGATACTTATGTATACGACAAAAGTAGAGTTGAGAGG